>OZ010614.1:39926645-39979145 GCA_963932145.1 Acanthosepion lycidas
AACCTAATGCCTTCAGCAAATATTTTTTACCAGTGCTCATATAGCAATTTTTGCTGTTATAAACTTAAGGAATCAGCACATATGCTAGGCAACAAAAATCTCCTGAGCCGACCAAGCATAAAAATGAATACAATATGGGAACCAGTAATAACAAGTGCCAGAGAAAAGTGATAACAAAAATTGCAATATGAGCTCTGGTAAAAAAATAATGTTAAAAGCAAAAATTGAAATATGAGCACTGGTAAAAAATGGGTACTGAAGAAATTAGGTTTATAATACCCAAATATTTAGACCTTGTCTTGCTACATCACTTATGACTGAGTAGTGAGTTCAAACCTCACTGGATGCTCCATACTTTCAGCCTTTTGCCACATCTAAGCAATGCTTAGAAAATTATTATATCACTTCAACGTGGTTAAAAGATTAGCAAACTTGTCTTGCTAGATCAATTATGATTGAGTAGTGAGTTCAATCCTCACTGGGTGCTCCATACATTCAGCCTTGTGCAACATCTAAACAATGCTTAGAAAATTATTAGATCAATTCAACGTGATTAAAATATTAGCAAACTTGTGTTGCTAGATCAATTATGATTGAGTAGTGAGTTCAATCCTCACTGGGTGCTCCATACTTTCAGCCTTGTGCCACATCTAAGCAATGCTTAGAGAATTATTAGATCACTTCAACGTGGCTAAATGATTAGCAAACTTGTCTTGCTAGATCAATTATGATTGAGTAGTGAGTTCAATCGTCACTGGGTGCTCCATACTTTCAGCCTTTTGCCACATTTAAGAAATGCTTAGAAAATTATTAGATCACTACAACGTGATTAAATGATTAGCAAACTTGTCTTGCTAGATCAATTATGATTGAGTAGTGAGTTCAAACCTCACTGGATGCTCCATACTTTCAGCCTTGTGCCACATCTAAGAAATCCTTAGAAAATTATTAGATCAATTCAACGTGATTAAAAGATTAGCAAACTTGTGTTGCTAGATCAATTATGATTGAGTAGTGAGTTCAAACCTCACTGGGTGCTCCATACATTCAGTCTTGTGCCACATCAAAGTAATGCTTAGAAAATTTTTAGATCAATTCAACGTGATTAAAAAATTAGCAAACTTGTCTTGCTAGATCAATTATGACGGAGTAGTGATTTCAATCCTCACTGGGTGCTCCATACTTTCAGCCTTGTGCCACCTCTAAGCTATGCTTAGAAAATCACAAAGAGGTTTAGATAAAAGTAATAAGGAACCATTAAAACATTTTTTTTTAACAATATTGTTGGCACTGTACAAGGGTCAAAATCTGCTCAAAGTAGACTCTTATAGAACGTGTGGCATAATTTATGAGGATATTTGAGGAAGATAATGATTGACCTTAGACTTGAACAAGTTAGTAATTCGCATACTGCTGACTTAGTCCATCCACTTCCCCGTTTTTTTTTTATATTTCGTAGTGCCTTGGAGGTATTAGTTCATACACATGTTACCAACTAGGATAGTCTGAAGTTATAGCTCAAGTCCCAAGGGGCTATCCAACGAAGCAGACATGGCCTTTGGTTAGGTGTGGCCTTAGGCTGCGGTCATTACCTGGCGCCTGTGTCGTCCCCAGAAGTCAAAATGCTAAAGAGATTTGAGAAAATTTTGCACGTTTCCCCGGAAATCCCATATTAAGCCACGACCTTGTGCCACATCCTGTTTAGGACGTGGGCCCGCGGATAAATACCTTCACTAAAAAAAATAATAGAACTCCATTCGCTCTTGATTCTTAATTGGTCAGTGAGTTTGTTACGGAAAGCAAAACAAGTGTGTTTATTAGAGATCTTTTTAATTTTTTTCGTTTTAAATAGTTTTTTTTTTTAATTTTAATTTAAATGAATTTTCTTGCGCCTTTTGCATTTTTCACCATTTCTCGACAGTGAGCCTTGCTTTTTGAAACTATCTCTCTATTCAGATAGAAAATGAATAATTAATTAGCTCGAGAGTCAACAAGAATGATGTTACAATTGAAAAATCTTTTTTCTTCTCTTGACCGAATTGTCAAAGTTGCTTTCTGTGGAATTATTCGCTCTTGTTCACGTGTGACATTCTTTTCCTATTTGTTCTTGAAGAAGTCAGGAATGTTTTTTTTTTTTTTTTTTGTTTTTTTTTACATTGCTTACTTTTTGTTTTTCATCCCAGAAAAAAAAAATTTGAAAAAAGGAAATTTATCAAACACGTGTGTATATGTACAGACAGACAGATCATGTAAGTATTATTCTTTTTTTTAAACTCATAAGAAATTGGAACTGATTTAAATCCACTATTCACTAATTAAAAATAAAATTAAAAAAAAAATTTGCTTTGTATAAATTAATAATTAATTAATTTATATAAAATTAATTCGAAACTTCGTTGTAGCCTTTTTGTTTTAAATCTTGTAAAATTCATTTTTTTTTTTTATTAAATTAAAAAAAAAAAACAAACATTTTGTTATTTTTGAACTCGAGATAAAAACTTGTTTAATACACATTTTTTTAAAACCATAAGATTTAACAACTTGTGGAGTGACTCTGTCTACCATTTACTGACACAACAGACACAGTAATTGTGGCACAAGGCCAAAACAAAATGGGGATGAGGTCAAGGCTGGTTGACATACCTAGCTAGATTCACGACCCATTCGTTACAATAAGCATTTAGCTTTCAATTAAAACTAGAATGTAATCTTCCAGAATGTTTGCTTTGTTAAATTTAATTTTTAAAAGAAAACTTGGGTATCGAAAATTCAGTGGAAGTAACTAAGACTCATTTCACCATAAGAATCTATGTCACCATTTGATCCTATGCACCAAAAATACTTCATAAACTCACGGGGCCTCTATTGAAAAAGGAAAAAAAAAAACAAAACATCCCATGACTTACACTGTAACCCGGATTTAAGAGAGTTGTCGGGACCGGAGAAGAAGTCTCTTATATCCGGGTTTGGTGTATTTTGTTTAGGTAAGTATGGCTCTAATTTGGGACCAGAGAAAATCGTTCTTATATCCGGGTTTCTCTTATATCCGGGTTACACTGTACAATTACAATAATATTAAAAAAAAAAATATATTCTATCAATGTTATGAAATTATGGGGGTTTAAAAAAAACGCGCCAATTTCAAATAAATAAAATATTCGTGATAAAAAAAAAAAAAACGATTTTAAATTTTAGGGTCGATGAATAAGAAAGAGAAGAAGAAAAAAAAAAACCCTGCCGAATTCACGAATATCTTTTTCACTTATACGTGTGTATATATAAAGCAGTATTTCTGTCTTTATTTATTTTTTTTTCACATTTCCGAAGTTAGGTAAGGTTTTTCATTTTATTTTTGTATTTTTCTTTTTTTATTTCTCAAGTTAAAACATTTTAATTTAAAACTAACTTTTTTTTTTTCTTTTTTTTTCAACTTTGAATGAATGACCTGTTCACTTTTTTTTTTTTTTTGTTTTTTTTTAAATGTTTAAGTGCTGGACCTTTACTCTGTGTCCTTTTCTATGCGATTAAGGAGCTTTCTTTAAAAAAACGTTTTTTCTTCTTCGTTAGTCATTAATTTTTGAAGAAAAAGAAAATTAAGTATTAATTTTCTTTTCCTGTGAGATTTGCCCTTCATTTATGGGGTTCGTTAAGAAATTAAAAATAGGAATCTCCATTCAGTTTCGATACAATGCATTATTTTTTATAAATGAAAAAAGCTCCCCCCACCTTTTTTTTTCAGCTTTAATTGAAAGCTAAAAGCATTATTAAATTTATTTCTAGTCAGCAAAATAGTCAGGTGTCATTTCAAATACAAATTATATTGATTGGAATCTCAACTTTTTGGTCGCTTTCAGAAAATCGGCCATTTTTGACGAGGCTGAAATACAGAATTTTAAGATTAAAAAAAAAAAATAAATTTAATTAAAATTAAAAAAGACAAACAAATCTTGTAAAAATTCATTATTAATCGAATTTTTTTTTCTCTTGACTATGTCTTTAAAAAGTTTTCAAGTAAGTTTATTTTAAATTTTTATTGCTTTTATTTTTTTTGTTTATGATTCAGAGGAAATCTTCGATAAACGTTGTTTTGAAAAACAGTTTTTCTGTTTGTCAAAAAACAAATTGATGAATCTTCTTGGAGAATTTAAATTTTAGATTCTCCAAGAAGTTTAGCTTTTTTTTTTTCTTCTTTTAAACTAATAAATATAAAAAGGATGGCATTAAAAAAATAAGTGTAGGTAACCCGTTGACAAAGTTTTAACAAGATTTTCTTTTAAAAAAAATTGTATTTATTATAATATTAATAAAAAAATCCATTAATTTTTGAATAAGTCCTGAAAATCTGATAATTTATTTGATTTTTGTAAGAATTTTTAAAACTTTTTTTTTTTTTTTTTTTTTTTTTCACAGCAAAAAAGATGAAATTTCTCCGATTGACCCAAGAAAATTTTTTTTTTTAACAATGTTGAACCTGCTCAAAAAAATTAATAAAATAATGAAATACTTTGGTCTTTCTTCACTAACAAACATTTAAATGATAAAAAACTTTCGTTTATCAAGTTTGAGGACTTTTTTATCATATTTTTTTTACCGAATTTTTGGAGGTACGTTAAAAAAAAAAAAATGAATGCTATGCTAAATTTAATTTTTAATTATTATGAGTGGTCATAAGTAGTGATTTACTAAGCATAGCTTTTTTTAGACGTGGAAAAGGTCGAAAGTATAGAGCACCCCCAGTGAAGATCGAACTTACTCTGTTGTAAATTGTAATTGATCTCGTAAGACAGGCTTATTAACAAAAGAAAAAAAACTTCGTGATTTTATTTATTTTATTTTATTTTTTTTTTTTAAATGCCCGGATGTTGAAATTAAACATCTTTCCACGTGCTGAACAAAATTCTTGTCGAAATAATAAAAAATATTTATTAGGTTTTTAAAATAGTTTCTCTGTTTAAAAACAACTTTTTTATAGAAAAATAAAAAAAGAAAAGTTTACCTACGTTTAGACGTAAAAAAAAAAAAAACATACGTTGTTGTAGCGTAGTTTTTCATTCTTTTTTTCATTCATCAATTTTTTTTTTTTTTTTTTTTTTTTTCTTTGTTTTTCTTTGTTTTTCTTAATTTTTAAAACTTTTTTTTACTTAACGGTTGAAAAAAAAAAAAAAAAAATTTTTTTTTTTTTTTTTTAAATACGTTTTTTTTTTGTTTATGTAATTTTTAAAATCTTACCGGTTCAAAAATTACAGGAAAAAAAACCCCCCAAAAAAAACAAAATGCTGATTGAAATTAATTTCCTTTTAATGAAATTTAATTAAGATTTGAAACTAAACATTTTTTTTCTGTAGTTACCTAATTTTTTTTTTTTTTTTTTTTTTTTTTTTTTTTTTTTTTTTTCTTTTTTTTTTATAAAAAGAAAATAATAGAATTTGAATGAAAATTTAAAAACTGTATTTTTACGTCTAACGTAGATAAATTTAAAAAAAATTACTTTTCCTTAAATGAAAAAAAAAAAAAAAAATCTTGGTAAAATTTGTTAGTTAAGGGAAGTGAATTAATTTCTACATATCACAATTAAATTTTCCCTGTGTATTATGGTTGCTTCCTTTGTTAAAGTTTGGCCATCATTTCTTTCAGAAATCTTCATAATTTTGTAGAAAATTAAACTTCAAAGCGGAGTAGGTTAAAAAGGAAAAAAAAAAAAAAAAAAAAAATGAAGTTCGACGCACAATCCTTTTACATAATGACATAAAATGTCCTACTGTCTTGATTTTCCAAATTTAAGGGAAATTATCATTCACTACTAAATAACTTTTTGGTATTATTGTGGTGGGGAAACTGGTAACTCATAAAATATATATATATATATATATATATATCTATCTATATATAGGTGAGTAATCAATTAGAATTAGTATCCCCTTTGTTAGAATACAAAAAAATATTGTTCATAATATGAATTAAAAATACAATAACAAACCAATCCCTAATTTATATTTTTATTTTCTAAAGTTATCTTCCGTTTTTCAATTTAATATATATTTTTTTTTTTTTTTTTTCCCCAAGCGTTCCACCCACTGCAAGGGGGTTACAGAGAGTGGGAGCAAGAGTAAAGAGACGTGTTAGAGGAAATGATGAAGAGAAGGTCTGGAGATGTCGATTGACATTACATTGGAATAGTTGGAGATTATAACTGTCAGGGAAACGAGTAATAGGAAGGGAATTCCAAAACGGGGGGTGGGGGGGTGCGCAACATGAAGCTATTGGAGTAGAAGACACAGCTACATTTAACAGTTTCAACAGTGAAAGGGTGAAAGAGAGATGCCAGGCTAGTTGAACGCTTAAATTCATGAAGTCTGGGAACCAGCAAAAGCAGCTCCTTGGAGCCGTTACCATGAAAGTATTTGTGGGGGGAAAAAAAAAAAAAAGACAGCAGTTTTGTTTTTAAAGCATTAAAGTAGGTACTCCCACGAGATCGCTAAAAAAGAGCATAGCATGATGAAAAAGATGCCAAACTTGACGAAAACAAAATTCTATCTAAATGTTTATTATTATTAAGAGGTAAGATCAAAGTATTTTTGGGGTATTTTTTCTTTATATTTTTTTTAATTGTTCCTAGCATGTCCAAAATTTCCGTTAAAAATCTTTTTTTTTTTTTTTTTTTTTTTTTTTTTTTTTTTAAAATTGGAAATCTTTTTGAAATTCTTTTAAATATCAATTATCATTTTTTTCAAAACTTATTTTAAGAAAATTAGAAATTATAATGTTTATTTAAAATATTTTGAACCAAACTTAGCTTCTGCACTGAAAAGATGTAATTTGAAAATAAAACAAAGCAGGTCATAAACTTTTGCATCACTTGACAGGTGATGAATGACATATTGATGGATTCCGTGAGGATAATTTATTCTATGGAAGGAGAAAAATGAAATAATTTACATTTAAGTGAACAAATTATTTACCTCGTTATTTTTAAGAAAAACTTTCAGCACTCTAATTTTTTTTTTTTTTTTTTTTTTTTTGTACTTAGCTTTCACCTTTACGTTTACAATGCTTTATGGAAAATATATTCTAAAGAAATTAAAATAAGACTGTTAAGAGTGAGATTAAATTTCATATGAACGGTATCTAATTATAGGTACTTTTCTTATGAAATTTTATCAGAAGTGTACATAAAATACTATAATTTTATGTACATTTATTACATTTTACTGTCTTATTTGTATTTGCATTCATTTTATTATTAATTTTGATATTTCATTTATGGAAAAATGTCATAACTGAGATTAATATAAAAATAAGATCATATAAATTTCATAAAATGATACTGATACTTGTAGGTACCCTTGTCAGTTGAAATTGAAAAATCAAATTAACTTCTCCATACGTGTTTCGCAAAAGTAAAGGCCTTAACAGTGGAGAACAATGCAACTTAATTGTATTCTGATTGGTCTTCCATACTTTATAATTACAGCCCAGTTATAAGCACAAAATTAAATTTCTTAATTACTGTGGATCTTCTGATTAGTCAAAATGATACAATTTACGACGTGCTAAAAAAAAAAAAAAAAAAAATTGTATCTCCTAAGGGGACTTAGGAAACCCGATGTGGCTTTTAACTAATTTTATAATATTTTAACAACTTAAATGTAAAAATCTATTATAATTAAGAAATAACAAATAATTGCATAAAAATTCATTTTTCATAAAAAAAAAATTTTTTTGCTTCCAGAAAATATTGTCCATATGCATAAAAACAACTAAAAGCAAATAAAAGCATTTGAAATTAAATAATATCTTTGTTTTATTGAGTTTTGTATGTTACAATTCCGAGTTGATTTTCAGGTGGGGGGTCAAATTAAAAACAAAAAAAAAAAAAAGGATTTGTATTCCTCAAAGCCTTGTGCTTTTAACTATTGTAATCACTAGACCTGACGTGATCGAATTTCTAGCGTTTTCATAAAATTAGTTATGGGTTGGGGGTAATAAATATAAAAATAAATATTTCTGCCATGATTTTAATAAAAAAAACATTCATAATAATTTTCTATCATCTGTGAATAGTTCCTGAAAACCAGCTATGGTTAAACAAGCTATGATTACACCATTAACATCCGACAATTATTTTTATTTTTGCAAGATTTTCCCAATTAATGTGTCATACCCAAAAAACTTGCTAAAAATTGTTATTTTACTAGTTCTGGTGATACAAAGAGAAACGAGGGTTTTTTTTTTTTTTTTTTTTTTTTTTTTTTTTTTCCACCAAAGAAATCCTCCTGTCTCGCAGTACTCTGCCCAACTTTCGGAATGCACCCTTGGTGATCCCTTCAGATCTCGGCTTCGCACTTACTGTCAAAATGCTTCCCAAGATATTTAAATTTACTTGATTTTTCTCGTGACTTCTGCCTTAATCTAACTTGATGAATTTCTGGGACAATACTTGCAAAGACTTCAAAAAATCGTAAAAAAAAAAAAAAACCAAATTCAGTGAAAGTGGCAAAATCTACAGAAAAGTAACATCACAGAATACTAAAAGAATTTAAATATGAAGTGAGCATGAATAAAAATCCCAAATAAAATCTATAACGTTTGAATATTCCTTTGATATTTTCTTTCCATATTAGAGACATACGGAAAAAAATAACTTTGGAAACATTTTAGTCAAATAAAATTGTCAGCACAATGGAAAAGTTTCTATAATGGAAGGTAAGGCCAATAATGACAGAATTTTCCTTTTTTTTTTTTTTTTTTTTTTTTTTTTTTTTTTTTTGGGATTCCAGTTACTGTATTTGATGTCGTATAAGACGCACCCTAATTTCAGCAGGCAAAAATCAAGAAAGAAATTAATAATTAGTAAAATTATTTGTAAATGGTACAGCTTAGGCTATATTTATGAGGTGTTATTTTGGTTAAACAAGCTATGATTACACCATCCTGGGTATGACGATAAACTACATCTGCGACCTGGGTGGGATGATAAACTACGTCCAACAGTGGGGTCTCTGATCAGGAGGTTTTGAGGAGCGTGGAACCACCTCTTAATTGCTGGCGTTCCCAGGTCCACCCTGACCTGGGGTCCCAGCTATGGGCAAACAGTTGACACCCAAACTTGTGTATAAAAAAAAAAAAAAAAAAAAAAAAAAAAAAAATAGGTTTTAATACCAGAAATACTTTGTAATAAAAAAAAAAAAAAAAAAATTACCAGCAATAATTTTTGTAGGAAAAAATTATCAGCAATACTTAAAAAAAAAAATTTTTTTAAAAAGTACTCTCAATACAAACAAAAAATATGACCAGCTATAGGTTTCTTCAAGGAATAATATTCCCAGAAACAGATTTTTGAAGAAAAAAGATATTACCAGCAATAAAAAATTTTGTTGGCATTAAATAACCCATTGAAGTTGATATGCCATAAAACAAAATGAACCAAACCATGATTACAATTAAATGAAAAATAGGAAGAAAAAAAAAAACACTAGCCTATAAAAATTTCATTATATCCAAAGTTAAAAAAAAATCAAATAAAAATCAAGCAATTATTACAATTAAGCAAAATAGTACAGTTACCATCAAAGTTTTATTCACCTCCAAATCCATAAAATTCGTCGTCTTCGTTATCAAAACTCTGATCCTCATTTTCAATACTACTATCATTGTCGTTAAATAATGCGTCATCTTCCGTTCCATTGAGAGCATTGCTAATGCCACATTTTTTAAAAAGATTTCACAACAATTTCTGGTCGAATATTACCCCAAGCTTGCTTCATCCATTCGCAGACTTGTGCAATGTTGGGTCATTTCATTCTTCTTGTAAGTGTAAGGTCGTGATATTGCCCCTTCATGTTTAAGTCCTAAGATAATAGGAGTTGCCAGGTAGCTAATCTTGGCAGACTATCACAAATTTTGAACCTACATATGGCATAAAACTCGGGGGGGGGGGGGAATTTTAAGATATTTTTAGTTTTTAAAAAAAAAAAAAAAAAAAAAAAAAGTGTGCCTTATATGCCGTCAAATACAGTACCTCAAATAATTCCAGTGTTAAAAAAACCTATTTAATCTATTTTATGGTCTTAACCCTAGAACACTAACCATGGATATATAGTACCGAGGGCAAACTTTCCTATTTTTGATTACAATTTTCAGTACCTGATTTTCTTACCTAAATAATGTTTTTCAGTTCCTATTAATGTTAACTCAAAGTACAAAGTTTGAAGTGCCTGCATGTATTAGCTTGGTGCAAAAGTAATGTCGTTTTTTGACGTTAAAAAATGTAAAAAAAAACGACATTATTACATCATTATTTTTGCACCAATCTAATAAAATAATTCAAATAAAGATTTATATTTAATATTTTTTTTTTTATATTTTCGAAATCGGGTATGATATACCCATGGTTAGTAGTGGTGTAACTTTGATGTTAAGGGTTAAGCGTCACTTGAGTATTGTTACAAGGCCCCATTTTGTCCTACTTCTTTACACTTGCACTATAAAATACCAAATGATGACTTAAATCTGTAGTTACTAGATGCCCTTTTTACCTTACAAAATGCTCCCATTCACCAATTCCTTTAGATTTCATTATAATAGAATGGAACTTTCTAGAAACTTCTTCTGGGTTCTAGAGGGTACAAAAAACGTATGTAAACAGGAGTTCATACCAACTAACCAGTTGCCCCCTGAACCCACAGCCACGACTACTGAGGTCGACTTTGGTCCCTTTTGATTCATGAACAAAGCTTCAACTGAAAGAACCTGAGTTCTGACGGTCCTCGAAAAGAAAAGGTTATCGGTAAATACTTCACCTTTTTTCCTTGATATTATTGACCAAACTCCTTTCCACCAACGTCTGAAAAAAAAAATGAGGTACCTCCAACATGTATCCCATGCCAAGAATCTTATACAGTCAAACACGTCCTACTAAATTGCCATAATCTCCGACGAATCCGTAGTAAACCCTACAAATTGGAAAACCTAAAGGATCCATTCGAAAATACTAATTCAGGAAACATAAATTTCATTAAAGAAATTGGGATCTACAGAAAAATCTTTAACCCACCTCCCCAAGACAATGCATTTTTTGAAAAAGCAAATATTACCAGCAATATATTTTTTTTTTTTTTTTTTTTTTTTTTTTAAAAAGAAAAATATATATTAACCAGCTAAAACCTGGCAACTCCTATTATCTTAGGACTTAAACATGAAGGGGCAATATCACGACCTTACACTTACAAGAAGAATGAAATGACCCAACATTGCACAAGTCTGCAAATGGATGAAGCAAGCTTGGGGTAATATTCGACCAGAAATTGTTGTGTAATCTTTTGAAGAGTGGGGCATTAGCAATGCCCTCAATGGAACAGAAGATGATGCATTATTTAACGACAATGATAGTAGTATTGAAAATGAGGATCAGAGTTTTGATAACGAAGACAATGAATTTTATGGATTTGGAGGTGAATAAAACTTTGATGGTAACTGTACAATTTTGCTCAATTGTAATAAAAAAAAAATAAAAAATAAAATAAATATTACCAACAATAAAATTTTGTCTGCATTAAATGACCCATTATACCATAAAAACCAAATCAAACTCCTTTATTTTATATACATGTGAATATCCAACTATTTTTCTAAGAAGAAAATAATATTATTCTTTGACTAGCGACAATTTTCTATCTGTCACCTTAATCTTAACTGTATAAGGATTTCCTCTCCCACTCCCTCATATAGCTACACGTTAAGCCAACTACTTTCTGGGCTCTCACATGCTTATCAACTGTTACCATTTCCCAACGTATATTGTTTAAACCTCACCCCGACTGCTTATAAAAAATATTGTATTATATGTTAAATAAAACCCACTTTTCGTTATTACATGTAATTTTTTCTTTCAACTTTAATTTCTAAGAATCCATTTCATCTTATTTTGTGCCGTACCAGCCGTAACGGTATACAGAAGGTCCTCAGATTACGTCAGACCCAGTATACGGCATTTCATGATTACAGTGCCATCGCTCATAATATATCATACGGTGCTATATGAGTATGAGTTTCTTCACTTGCTGTAGACCATGTTAGATTGTGCTACACTTGCTGTCTCTTGTCTGTATTGTCTTTTGGTGGGGGAACTTTTTGAAATTCATTATGGTTCCCAAGCGTAAAGCAGACTCGGCTTACGTCAAAAATCTGGTTAGATCGTGCCAGAATGGATCTCTGGATCCCCTGTATGTAATTTCAGTTTTCAGGGGAAAGTTAAATATTGTAAACTGTATTTATCAAACGGGAGACAGTAGTTAAGGGGGAAATATTAAAATATTGCTAACTTAATCCTTTGGTGTCTGGCGGGGGACTTGTGAGTCTGGAAAGGGAAAAAAGTGGCAGTTGGCAAATCTGGTCGTTAGAGGAAAGAATTTCTTTTTCAGGTAAGCCATTCCGTTTTTTTTTTTTTTTTTTTTTTTTTTTTGTCAGTTTTCCATTTTCACCGAAAATAAGCCTCTCTACATATGCACGTGCATACATATGTATACACACATGCATATACAAATACTAATGTAGAAATATTCAATCAAATATGGCCCGTTTAAATGAAAAATTTTTTTGTCTATTTGGTGTTTCCATAACTTCGTTTATTTGTATATTTGAAATTTTTCTTTTTTTTTTTTTTTTTTTTTTTTTTTTTCCAGTTTAAAGTTTTTTTCTTTTTCATTTAAAGATTTTTTTCCTTTTTCATTTAAAGATTTTTTTCCTTTTTCATTTAAAGATTTTTTTCCTTTTTCATTTAAAGATTTTTTTCCTTTTTCATTTAAAGATTTTTTTCCTTTTTCATTTAAAGATTTTTTTCCTTTTTCATTTAAAGATTTTTTTCCTTTTTCATTTAAAGATTTTTTTCCTTTTTCATTTAAAGATTTTTTTCCTTTTTCATTTAAAGATTTTTTTCCTTTTTCATTTAAAGATTTTTTTCCTTTTTCATTTAAAGATTTTTTTCCTTTTTCATTTAAAGATTTTTTTCCTTTTTCATTTAAAGATTTTTTTCCTTTTTCATTTAAAGATTTTTTTCCTTTTTCATTTAAAGATTTTTTTCCTTTTTCATTTAAAGATTTTTTTCCTTTTTCATTTAAAGATTTTTTTCCTTTTTCATTTAAAGATTTTTTTCCTTTTTCATTTAAAGATTTTTTCCTTTTTCATTTAAAGATTTTTTTCTTTTTCATTTAATGATTTTTTCTTTTTTTCATTTTTTCTTTTTTTTTCATTTTTTTCTTTTCTTTTTTTCATTTTTTTCTTTTCTTTTTTTCATTTTTTTCTTTTCTTTTTTTCATTTTTTTTCTTTTCTTTTTTCATTTTTTTCTTTTCTTTTTTTCATTTTTTTTCTTTTCTTTTTTTCATTTTTTTTCTTTTCTTTTTTTCATTTTTTTTCTTTTCTTTTTTTCATTTTTTTTTTCTTTTCTTTTTTTCATTTTTTTTTTTCTTTTTTTCATTTTTTTTTCTTTTTTTCATTTTTTTTCTTTTCTTTTTTTCATTTTTTTTCTTTTCTTCTTTTTCATTTTTTTTTTCTTCTTTTTCATTTTTTTTTCTTCTTTTTCATTTTTTTTTCTTCTTTTTCATTTTTTTTCTTTTCTTTTTCATTTTTTTTCTTTTCTTTTTCATTTTTTTTTCTTTTCTTCTTTTTCATTTTTTTTTCTTTTCTTCTTTTTCATTTTTTTTTCTTTTCTTCTTTTTCATTTTTTTTTCTTTTCTTCTTTTTCATTTTTTTTTCTTTTCTTCTTTTTCATTTTTTTTTTCTTTTCTTCTTTTTCATTTTTTTTTTCTTTTCTTCTTTTTCATTTTTTTTTTCTTTTCTTCTTTTTCATTTTTTTTTTCTTTTCTTCTTTTTCATTTTTTTTTTCTTTTCTTCTTTTTCATTTATTTTTTCTTCTTTTTCATTTATTTTTTCTTCTTTTTCATTTATTTTTTCTTTTTCATTTATTTTTTCTTCTTTTTCATTTATTTTTTCTTTTTCATTTATTTTTTCTTCTTTTTCATTTATTTTTTCTTCTTTTTCATTTATTTTTTCTTCTTTTTCATTTATTTTTTCTTCTTTTTCATTTATTTTTTCTTCTTTTTCATTTATTTTCTTCTTTTTCATTTATTTTCTTCTTTTTCATTTATTTTTTCTTTTTCATTTATTTTTTCTTTTTCATTTATTTTTTCTTTTTCATTTATTTTTTCTTTTTCATTTATTTTTTCTTTTTCATTTATTTTTTCTTCTTTTTCATTTATTTTTTCTTTTTCATTTATTTTTTTTTCTTTTTCATTTATTTTTTCTTTTTCATTTATTTTTTCTTTTTCATTTATTTTTTCTTTTTCATTTATTTTTTCTTTTTCATTTATTTTTTCTTCTTTTTCATTTATTTTTTCTTTTTCATTTATTTTTTCTTTTCTTTTTCATTTTTTTTTCTTCTTTTTCATTTTTTTTTTTCTTCTTTTTCATTTTTTTTTTCTTCTTTTTCATTTTTTTTTTTTTTTTCTTCTTTTTCATTTTTTTTTTCTTCTTTTTCATTTTTTTTTTCTTCTTTTTCATTTTTTTTTTCTTTTCTTTTTCATTTTTTTTTTCTTTTCTTTTTCATTTTTTTTTTCTTTTCTTTTTCATTTTTTTTTTTTCTTCTTTTTCATTTTTTTTTTTTCTTCTTTTTCATTTTTTTTTTTTCTTCTTTTTCATTTTTTTTTTTTCTTCTTTTTCATTTTTTTTTTCTTTTCTTCTTTTTCATTTTTTTTTTCTTTTCTTCTTTTTCATTTTTTTTTTCTTTTCTTCTTTTTCATTTTTTTTTTCTTTTCTTCTTTTTCATTTTTTTTTTCTTTTCTTCTTTTTCATTTTTTTTTTCTTTTCTTCTTTTTCATTGCATATTGCTTTAGTTTCTTCTAAATTTGACATGTTTGACTGTAACATCATTTATTTACATTTTTTAAATAATTTCTTTTTAAGATTTCCATTTTACCTGCTGGGAAGATTGGTCCTGTGGCAACCAAAAGTGAAGGCTGCTCAATCTACACTCTACCCATCCAAAACCACAACCATCCTTCAGACAATCTGTCAGCCACAAATCTAAATACTACTACCCAGAACTGACTTCTTATCCAAAATATTGATGCAAACTTGCTTGGGAAATTTTAATTTTTTCACTCATTCTCTTTAAATATTTGGCATTTTGTTGTGAAAAGAATTCATGATTTTGGTATTACTATAGGATAGTAAGAAATTATTTTCTATAGGACAGTCATGCTGCAAATTAAATCATGATTATCAAATTGTGCAAGAACTTTATGTAAAAAAACAAAAATTGGAGGGGTAAAAAGATATAATTGCAAACTTGAGCATTTAAATTCTGTAATTTCATCAAGAAAGACCGTGGCTATAAATCTGAAGAAATACGGTCGGAACATTCTTTCCTTATTGGCACCGAGGAAATCTTAAAGAATACTGTTTCAGGAGGATTTTCTTTTTTTTTTTTTTTTTTTTTTCTAAACCTGAAGGAATTTATCTAAAAAATTCTTTGACTTTTTGCAAGGAGACAATGGATTTGCCAAAGGATGATGTTACTGCTTGTCCTGAAGAATGCTCACCTGAGGATTTGTGCAAGAAAAGAAAGGAGTCTGCAAGTAAAGATTTATCTACAAGTCAATCACAGAAACATTTAGTAATTCCCAAAGTTGCTAGACGGTTATCGGCAAGGAATGCAAAGCGAAAGCTTGTCTCCATGAGAGCAACGACAAAGCTCAAAGCCAAGAAGCAGAAACGGAGTTTCTCCTCCGACAATGATTTTGTTTCAAGGGAATGGGATAGACCTGACAGCAGCTCAGAAGACGAGAGCGAGGATTCTGATTCCACCACTGAGGCTCCCCACAAATGTCACATTTGCAGCCGTTTCTACAAACACTACAAGAGCCTGAAATACCACCTGAAGATGCATTCAAAACGCCCTTTCAACTACCAGTGCCAGACGTGCGATGCTGCATTCGCTCAAAAAATCGACCTTGAGAAGCATACGAGGACGCATGATGGAAGCCGGCCCTACAAGTGTGAGGAATGTGGCAGCCGATTCACGCAGTCCTCTGCTCTGAAGCGTCATGAGAGAATTCACGCTAAAGTAAAACCATTTTCCTGCGACGATTGTGGGGCGTCTTTCTCACAGAACTCCTCCCTGAAGCGACACCAGAACTCCCACCAGGAGACGAAGCTGTTCAAGTGTGAGTTTTGCCAGGCATCGTTCGGTGGGAAGCAGAATCTCCAGGCACATGTGAATTCGCTGCACGGCGATCTAGCCAGCCAGAAACAGCAGCATTTCACCTGTAACATATGCAGTGCGACTTTTCTTTGGAAAAACAATCTTTTGACGCATGAAAAGAACACTCACCAGCAGTCGAAGGGCCACAAGTGTACAAAGTGTAGCAAATCGTTTTCTTCAAAGTCTAACTTGAACCGACATTGTCTGCAAGTGCATCCAGAGTTACCAGAAGATGATGCCGAGGAGGACACTGAAAAAAAACCGTTTGCATGTTCTGTCTGCGACCAACGGTTTTCCAGGATTGTCGGCCTTAAGTTACACTCACGGTTGCACAATACCCAGAACTTGTACTATTGCAGCTTTTGCGGAAAGATGTTTGCCTATAAACAGTGGCTGCGGAAGCATATGGTTATTCATCAGAGCAGTAAAGAGCATTCCTGTGAGCAGTGTGGGCGTGGATTTCGTTCCTTGTTTTTACTTGACATGCATAAGAAATTAATGGGTGGGGCATGCACAAGACCGAAATTGCAGACTTCTTCGCAACCTGGACAAGACCGCTGGAAACAAATGTGCAAATACTGCAGCAAGAGATTCGCTCTGTCGTCTCAGCTGGCTAAACACGTGCGTAATGTCCACCCAGAGGCGGAAGTATTCACGTGTGATGTGTGTGATAAGGGCTTCTGCTATTATCTTGAATACCTGCCCCATCGAAGGACACACCGGAACATTCCGTATCAGTGTAAGGTATGCGAGGTGGCATTTCCTACTTACAAACAGCTTCTTCAGCACCGCGCCGGCCATCCGAACCCTTTGCGAAAATCTTCCTTGCCTTCCACAGATCCATCTTCTTCCATTCCCACTGTCTCTGCAGATGCTGGAGTTCTTGCGAATTCCTCCGGCACTATAGGTGAAAGCGATCCTGGAAAAGGACAGGATGCGGGGAATTCTGGCCGGGATGAAAATTCTTCCACCGGAGAAGTCCGAATTAACGAGAGTTCTACAAATCCTGGACTCAAGGTTCCAGTTTCTGAGAGCCTCGTTTGCCAGATTTGTCATCTGGTATTTCTCACGAAGCTGAACTACCAGAAACACTGTCGGTTGGTCCATGGCAAAATGAGATATTCTTGCCAGAGTTGTGACGAGAACTTTGACTTCCGCACACTGCTGGACATTCACACGAAGCGCTGTCATCCAAAGAAGAGTGGACGAAAGAAGAAGGAGAAGAATAATATTAAATCAAAGATAATAAAGCCAAAGAGGGCGCCAAAGTACGACCCTGCCAGACTTGAAAGGTTCTTCAAGGCCTGCGTAAAAAGAGCTAAGGAGAGGTCAAAAAAGAAATCTCTGAGCACAAAGAGAGAAAAGGTCGTCAAACTGACAGTGATGAATTATGTCCTTGATTAATCTTTTTGCCAGAAGTCAGATGTGCTTAAAATGTCTTAGTGTTTCAGCCCATATTTCATGTTGTGATCGAAAATGGCTCCTTTTATCGATACTTACTTAACTCTTCGGCATTCAACCTGCCCTGTAAAAATTGGATCTTGATGTTCAACCCCTCGACCTGACCTGACCCGGCCCGTACATACTCTGCCACGATATATGGCAGCATCATTGCAAATGACACGGAAAGTCACACAAATAGTGAGACTTTGGTTGGTGATGTTTATGGGTCGGGTTTGAGCGCGTTGAATGCTAAAAGGTTAAGGCCCGCCAGTGGCTACTTAACCACTAGTTAAGGCCGCCAGTGGCTACTTAGAGAATTTATTTTATAATTATTGGGAAATATATACAAATACAAAGACTGCTTTGTAACCAACCAAACTCAAACTACATGTATATAAAAAAAAAACTAAAAAAAATGTTTTACGTTTATTTTTTACTAATCCTAGTTCATTCAATGTCAAATGATTTTTGAAAGTTCCTTAATTAAAATTTATAAAAAATGTTATATATTACAACGAATCATTCCTACAAAAAGTATATTAGTAAAGTTAATGATATAAAATGGCGAAATCCTTTTGTGAGCAAAATTTTAAAGTTGCATTAACCTACAAATCACTCAATAAATGCTATGATCCTTGTTTTTTAAAATTATAAACTGTATTAAGTCTTCCTTAAATATGCAAGTACTTTCGACTGTATGTCCAGGCATGTAAATTAATATTTTTGGTAAAATTTAGTAAATGTGTTATTGATAACAGATATAAAATTGTTGAGCATGCAGTCACAATGCTAAGGTTGAATTCTTTTGAAAATTTAAGTGAGTATGTTTTTTACCAATATTTGAGATTTTTTTTTTTTTTTTTTTTTTTTTGTTGCATGAGTTTATCAGTCAATGTGGTATGAACTAAATAGTTCGATAAGTAATGTCTCAGTTGTTATGCCAAAAATTTGCTCGTCAGATCAGTTCTTTTACATCAAATATGGGGTGCAGTTCAATTTATATTACAATGAATCATTTATAAAAAAAAAAAAAATACAAACTATTTAGTTCATTCCACATTGACTGATAAACTCCTACAACAAAGTCGTCCGACGTTCAAATTTTCGGGATAACAACCGAGACATTACTCTATTTATTGAACAATTTAGTTCATGCCACATTGACTGATAAACACCTACAACAAAAAAAATCTCAAATTGCCATATTAGTAAAAAAAAACGCACTCTCTTAAATTTAAAAAAAAATTCAACCTAAGCGTTGTGACCGCATGCTCAACAAGTTTGTATCTGTTATCAATAACACATTTAAAAAAAAAAAAAAAAAATTTGATTTGCATTTCTTTTTTTTTTTTTTTTTTTTTTTTTGTCTTGGATGTTACCTGAATTTTACCAAAAACAAAATAAATTCCATGCCTGAAGATGACTGAATGTACAGTCGAAAGTACTCGCATATTAAAGAAAGACCTTATACAGCTTATAATTTAAAAAAAAAATCAAGGATCATAACATTCATCGAGTGATTTGTAGGTTAATGCATCTTGTTAGCGAACGGATTTCACCATTTTATATTAACTTGACTAATTTACTTTTTGTATGAATGATTCATTGTAATATAAATTAAACTGCACCACATATTTGAGATATATACATATATACACTTGTGTATCATGTAACTTTTGAAGACTTAAAGCTAATTTTAAGCGGAGTTGCATCATGCATAATATAAAACTAGTGTATGTACTGCTGACCCTGGCTCTGCCATTGACCAAACTATATACCAATTTACTGTAGTCAAAATGTACAGCTGTATTTAAAATAAACATGATTTTGATAAAACTGATGTTTTACTTAGCTGTATCTAATAATAATGCATGTAATATTCACATAGTATTGTATTATCAACTACAAACATAGCAAATATGTATCTTTTCCATTGTTTATAAGATGTTTAGCTGTTTCTTGTTTGGTTATTTTTGGCTGTACACATTTAGGCAATGAGTATTGCACTACTAAAGATACTTTTCTCATTCTCTTACAGTTTTAACTTATTTAACTAGAGGATGGGATAAAGAGATAAAGGAGAAGTGGTTAGTCTATTGTAATTTGGTCTCAAAAAAGGAACTCACACAAGATACATGTTAGTCACTTTTAACTTATTTAACTAGAAAATGGGATAAAGAGATAGAGGAAAAGATGTTAGTCTATTGTAATTTGGTCACTCAAGAAAGGAACTTACATGAGATATGATAAAACCATTTTTTTTATAAGTGAAAATTTGTGGATCACGTTACTTGGGATCATGTGTTACCCAAGTATATATGGTGTTTGTGTATAATATTGTGTATGCATGTATGTAATGTTTTTTGAAAAGGATAAAAATGTTCATGGCTAAAAAAGAAATAAGAAATAATTTGCATTTCATTTCACTTTTCATTAAAGTTTTTTTTTTTTCTTTCTTTGAGCCAAACATTTGCTGCAGCAAGATGCAGTGATTGAAGCTGGAATTGCAATTTGGTAATACCATCCTCGTATTGGTCAGAACCTGCAGGATGGAACACAATGAGCACCTGTCGCTCAATCCTGTTGAAATTGCCGGAAGTGAAACGGTTGCTGAATTAGATGAAACATTTTTACAAGGTGTTAATATAATGGTGGTGACATGTACCAAGGACGCTTGGTATTTGGTGTGATTGAAAGTGACTTGGGAACCTGTTTTAGTCAAACAATTACAGATAAAACTTCAACACTGGTTCCAGCAATTGGGGGGGGGGGAAACATTTTATGAGCAATACCCAACTTCAGATGGTTGGCCACTATACAGTGCTATTCCCCCCCCCCACCAAATATCCAGTAAATTCTGCAATCATATACAAGGAAAAATTTGTCCACCCAGTGAATGGAGATACTCAAAATATAGGTACCATTATAACCTGTTGGGCCTGGGTCACCTCTGGATTTGATCTTTTCGATCAATACCAGGCTGCACGGTCACTTGGGGTTCAAGCATTGGTGTTGGTTGCTGCACCATCAGGTCCACCATCATGTGTTCTTAATTACAGTCATCAGAATTGATTACAGTGTTGCATTGAACCTAATCTCAGTGAACTGGCTATGTTGTGTTTTAAAAAAAAGTAATGTCTCTGCAAAAATGCAAACGGAAACAGACTCTTGGGTCAACTTTCAATTTGGTTTTATGCAGTTTTTCGGTGTACAAAACCGTTCCCACTGCAATTCTCTATAGTGACACTTTGTCCATTGGTGTTAATTCTGGAATAAGGCTTATTTCAGAAATTCTCTTGGCAGCAGGTTACATGGGGTCAACAGTTCCTTCCTCAGCTGGCACTCCAACTAACTGCTAATTTGTCCAAAGTGCTTATATTGACTTTGATTCAAGGCTGGCTTGGGGCGGAGGATTCAGAGTTTTTCTTCCAACAGGGGCTCTTTGCTACCTGATTTGTAAAATTATCTCTCCAAGTTTTAGATCACTTCTCACTACGGGTAGCAGTATAGGTATTGGCCTGCCCATATAACTCATACCTTCTCTTATTCATGCCACACACCATTACTTCCCAATGGGTGGAGGTAATACTGCTTCCACAATCCCCCAGTTACCATTTGGACAAACTTACAGCTGCATTACTCATATCGATTCCTTCAATGCAGTATACATTCTCATTTTTTTGACCTGTCCCCACCTTCAAAATTATCTACGATTATGCTCAATTTAATTGTTTTCCACCAGGAAATCATGAGACATATTTTCGTAAATAGACATAATCTATATGCCATCTTGCCTGGGCACCTCGAGGTGGTTTAATGGTTAGTGAGTAGTGAGTTCGATCCTCACTCGGTGCCCCATACGGCCTTATGCCACATCTAAGCTATGCTTGGAATATGAGCGCTTCGACGTGGTGTAATGGTTAGCAAGCTTGCTTCGCTAGAACAATTATGACTGAGTAGTGAGTTTGATCCTCACCGTGTGTTCCAAACATTCGGCCTTGTGCCACATCTAAGCTATGCTTAGGGCACCTCAACGTGGTGTAATGGTTAGAAAGCTTGTCTTGCTAGATCAATTACGACTGAGTAGTGTGTTCTATCCTCACTGGGTGCCCCGTACTTCAGGCCTTGTGCCACATCTAAGCCGGGCTTAGAAAATCACTATATGCAATCTGGCCCTTTTAACTCTCACTGCCTGCTCCATTTCATATTTCAAATTAACCCTTTTCTTTTACCAGTGCTATAGCGAAGAGTTAACCCGAACAATTACAAAGTATTTCTAGATAATGGACAGAGGAAACTTTACGGAGGTGGGAATATGATTGGATTACGATTTACTTGTAAACAAGCGGAACACGCCATGACACTTACATTGAAGCAAATCACCCGCATTAACCTCAGTCTTCCATTGAAAAGTTCTACTCGCGAAGCTTCGTCTCACGAGCCACTGTTCTGGAGAACCGACTCCCAAGAGGATGTTTCCCCCCGATCACTACGATCTTAACCTGTTCAAATCTAGCCCCTTCTATTCATATAAACTACCTCTTAACACACATAACCCTCTACTACGAGTGGCTCTTGGGCCTTGTATCAGACCAGGCCCAAAATGGAGTACGGTTGTCATATTTGGGTGGGTGTTGCCAAATTTCTCTCTCTCTCTCTCTCTCGCCCTCGCCTTGATAGAGTTCAAAAGCGTCCCCGAGCTCCCCTGTGGGTGACGAATTATTGTCCACTCTTCAACCTTTCTCCCACAGGCAGGATTTGGCAAGCCTCTCGCTGCTGTAACGCTACTTCTACGGAAGGTGCTCGGACGGACTATATTTCCTGGTCGTGTCAAGGTTAAAAGTTCACGGTAAGAACACGCCACGCTACTTACATAGTAGCAAATTACTCACATTCCCTTCGTATTCCACCGGTGAGAAGTAAGTTCCACTCGACCATCTTCTTCTTGTGAACTATTAGGTTGGTGCAAAAATAATGACGTAATAAGGTCGTTTTTTTTACGTTAAAAATAGGTCAAAAAACGACATTATTACGTCATTATTTTTGCACCAACCTTCCCTGTGCAACTGATTTCCAACAGGATGTTTCCTAAATCGCTCCAATCATAGACTGTTAAAGGCGAAGGTTTAACCTAATGTAAACTCTCTAACTTGAGTAGCCCTCGGGCCTTGTAAAGGGTGAACCTTACTGTAAGAAAACAAAGATGAAACTTTATGCTCAATACCCCTTCAATATGAAACTAAACAAACGATATTTTCACTATTTACATTATTTGGACTATTGTCCTCATCTTTGTCGCTATATTTATTATGTTTCAGCCGTTGTACGCCCCGGACTTCTACAGGTGGTTGGAATATCAAGACTGAACCCTTTATTTCGCTCACTGAGGTAGACTGTTCTAGTTCCACGTGCCATGTCTAATGGATGTCAGTTATCTCCTGTTAATTGCCCTCTCCAATTTCTCCACTGCTTTCACCGGGTATTGAACTCGCAACTCTTTGGGTCCTGTCACTGGATCTAACCAACACCTTTATCGAAAGTGCCACGTGTCCCGGAGCGTAATAAAGGGTTCAGTTCAACATTCTAACTACCTGAAAAAAGCCGGAGCCTACAACAGCCGAAATGTTGTAATAAATATGGCGACAAAGATGAGGACAATAGTCCGAATAATGTAAATAGTGTACATAATACCTCATCTCAGAAATATAGACAGATACTAAACGATATTTTGTTCCCCTTCGAATAATTATGACTTTCTTTTTTGTCAATATTTACTCAATGCAAGGCTCGATGTAGATGGTTACAGAATGAGGTTGCAAGGACGTAAGAGGAAGAAGTAATTGCAGATTACGAGGACGTGTAAGCTATATAATATTTAAACCTAGTCCGGAAGAGGTTAAGAGTGTAGTGCTCGAGGAAGCCTAGAAGTAGCGTTTTTTTTTCTTTGCAAGAAATCAGAAGGAATGAGGATGAATCGATTTGGTATACATGGCATGGCATAGCGGGTCTTAGCTGTGAAGGTCTGAACTGGATGAACCAAGGAATGAAGGTAATGAGGCTGATTCAACCCTGTGTATGCAGCATGGCAGGACTGAGCTGTGAAGGTCTGGTGGATCTAAGGAATGTCACTCATCTGAACATTTGCCATGGAAATAGCGATAGAGCAGAGAGAGGCTTAGCTGTGAAGGTCTGCGGGATCTAAGGAATGTAGCTCGTCTGAACGTTTGCCATGCGACATTTTGTTCTGTGGCAAAATGGCAGCCGGTTTGAAAATAATCCATCGCCTGTAAGGCCGCGTAAAACCATATTTAATCAGATAAAGAACAAAAAGAAAACGTTTAGCAATCTGACAGGTTTCACTTTTATTAAAGCTTCATCAGATATGAAAAAAAAAATTCCTATTTTTACTTCAGTGTTGTTTGACTCTCGTTGATTAATCATGTTTCACGTGCATTCGACTTTTTAAGACGGCGTTAGTATAATTTGTGGCGTTCCAAATTCAAGAAGAGACGACGCGTCCCTTCGAAGTTCGAAGAAAAGGTATTCTAAGCCCAAGTTTAAAACTTTAGATATTGCTTTATGTACACCTTTGTCCAAATTAATTGAAACAACCGCTTTATTTTCCTTTCATTCAACATATCAGTTTTACACCCACTGAAGTGACAGTTTGGCCTTGAAAAATATTGCGTCATCCGTGATTGAATCAGATTTTTATCACGCGCAGACACTATTGTCTCGATTGTCGATTAGTTGCCCTACAGCCATTGTCAGTGACAGCTGTAGTCGATTTCTACTTTTCTCCTCAGATTAGATAATTTACAGTGGTGTGTAGTAATATGAATATATTTTGGGGGTGTTTGATGAAATTTGTTTGGCCTTGAAAAATATTCCGTCATCCGTGATTGTATCAGATTTTTATCACGCCCAGACACTATTGTCCCGACTGTCGATTAGTTGCCCTACAGCCATTGTCGTTTTAGATCCACTGGAGTGACAAAGTGTAATCGATTTCTATTTGCCTCAGATTATGTCATTTGCAATGGTGTGCAGTAATATAAATCTGTTTTTGGAGTGTATGATAAAATTTGTTTGGCCTTGAAAAATATTGCGTCACCGTGATTGCATCAGATTTTTATCACGCCCAGACACTATTGTCTCGGCTGTCGATTAATTCTCCTACGTTACTCCAAAGGAGAGTACGAAAACTGTAGCGCTGCACGAACACACTAGCAAGCCTTACCAGTGAGCAAATTAATGTACTATAGACTGACCCGGAAACTCTCCTGATTTAAATCCAATGAAGAATCTGTGGTCAATCTGCAAGGAACGACTTCGTGGAATGGAGATACGAAGTACTAGCATGTGCACTGGCTCATGTTTCATTGGAAAAATTCGAAAAAAAAACAACAAAACAAACTAAGTAATAACGGAATTATTCGTTTTGTTTCAATTAATTTGCACAGGGGTGCATGTAAATGTTGAATAATTCTCGTTTGTCTATGTGGGATTCTTTGCCATATTTGTCAAGTTTAAGACAAAGATAAAATGATATTTCTATGCGTCACCGAAGCAGTTCACAACATGGAAATGGGCCAACTGATAACTGAGGGTTATGCGCATGCGCATAGATCTGTAGAAAGTTATGCGCTCGCAGTCATGGCGCTGAGTGTAGCATGCTGGATGACAGGTTTGTTTCATAAACGATTGTCTTGTTGAGCTGCACCTTTCCCATAGAGTTGCGCCAGACTTGGCTATCATTTGCAAATGACGACAAAGTATGTATGTTATTTTAGACTAATCGATGACAAGAAACGATTTTTTTTTCTGCTGTTATTGCGAAGCCATGGCTAAAGTGATCATAATAGTGGTATTTACAAAATGATGAATAACCCCTACGGATGACAAGACCAACAATGGCTGATAATTGCAGTCATTGTCAAAAAGCGGCAGTCTCTTCCGGTAAATGCTGGCGGGCTCCAGTCAATGTTGAAAATCCTAGAAGCCATCTTTGTATTTTTCCGGCAGATCATGTCATTTTTATAATGTAAAATTAGTCATCACTTGCCAGTCAGTGGATTTGTAAAGGACTGTTTAATTTGTTAGGGTTTCATTTATTTATGTGGTTTATTTATTTATTCTTTGCCCGAATCTCTGGAATCGGGGATTATTATCCTAAAGTATACTTCAACTCTATATTTCGAACGTCTCCGAAATTTTACTATTATTTTTGTTTTCATCAATGGGAATAGATAGGTTCAAATATCGGCCGGTTCATACACCTCTTCGGTCGTTCGAGCAGGAGTAGAGTTTTCACTACTAGGCTTGTTTTTTTTTTTAGGTTTGATTTTGACACTCTTTTGTAACTGCCAAGGGTATCAAGACCAAACGCCTAGGAAAACTGACGAAATGGGTTTTGTTTCATCAGGATAATGCTCCCGCACACAAGTTCTTGCTTTCAATTGGCTTCTGTGCGTGACTGGATTTGAACTGATTGACCACCCTCACTATTCTCTTGATTTGGACCTATCTGACTATCATCTTGATTCAAAAATCGTACGACTCGTACAGCAATCGCTATCACTTAAAATATGTTTGCCCTTCCTTGCCTTTAAAGGAGTGCCCTTTGCCGTGCTGATGTTGCTACATGCCTTACTTCTTGCCTATCTCACACTGAGAATTTTTTCTAAGCTCTATACTAAACATTAAATCTGTTACGAAAAAAGAACTAAACAAAATGAACACAAAATGATCAGCTTTAAAAAAGGACTCGTAACTGGAAAAACCGAATGAAAAAAAAAATGTTAACAACAAATTGTTTTTCACATCCAACCCAGTTCTGCGGAATCAGAATCAATGTTGAGTTTAAGCAAGCGAATGAGCCAATTGGAGTAAAGTGCCATGCAGATTTAAATTTTTCCCACTTGTGACGAATGCAGCTATCGATTTTTTTTTGCATGCTAGCATGCTAGTTAACATTCGTGTCAGTCAGCTGTTGGTTCTCACGCTGACCAATAGAATCTTCCTGCCTATTCGTGGCAGCCAGCTATTGGCTCTCACTCTGGCCAGTAGAAAATGGCCGCAAACTACATGAAAACTGCCGAAGAAGCATGAAGAAATCAATTATTTCCACTATCGATGGGAGTTGGGAAATGCAAAGTCAGTTTTGGCCTTTCCCGCTAACTTGGAGCATGTGCATGTAAATTTTGGTGCAAATCGGTCGAAAATTGCGGCCGTGCATTCGTCACACACACACACACACACATCTTTCCTTTTATAGATAGAGATGTTTATTTAGGGTTGAGAAAGCCTAATTCCCAAATCGAGATTAGTTTGATGAAAATGATGATGATATCAAGGAGATCATTGCAAGAAAGAATCAGATACGAAAGTTCGATGTTGCAAAAAGGGTCTGTCCAAAGAACAGCTAAGTAAACTGTACAAGGAGTTTAAAACTACAAAAGCAGAAGCTCAAAGTGTTCTTCGAACTATGCAGTCGTGCATTCGTTACACACACACATCCACATCCTGCCTTTTATAGACAGAGATAGAATACAAACACCGTAACGCCGAGGGAAGCGTGTGAACCGTAAAGGAAAATATGTTAAAAAAAATAGAACTCATTTGGTCACATTCCATGAGAATATCTCGGCTAGACTATGAACTTTTCAGCGGACCTCATATGCCATCCGGGGTGAACAACCTTTTTGAGAGTGCGTGCCAAAACTGGCCAACGCACTGGCACAAAATTTATCCGCGTGTCAACAAAAATTTTTGAAGCTAGCAGCAACTTAAATGGAACTGGACGTACCTGAAACAAAGTTCATAAAAATATCAGCCTGTTTTTTTTTTTTTTTTTTTTGTCTTGCTCAGTTCACTAGAAATTCATTCTCTTCATTTCCTCCTCAGTTTTATTATTAGGTTGGTGCAAAAATACTGACGTAATAATGTCGTTTTTTGACGTTAAAAAATACGTCAAAAAACGACATTATTACGTCATTATTTTTGCACCAACGTAATACTTATGAACGCTTTCAAACTGTCCCTTATCAGTAGAAGTCCTACAAACGATTATTTCGGAACAGAAAACGCACAAGTCTATATTTTCTTTATTAATCATAACACATTTTTTAGGCCAGTATTCTTTAAATTCTCTGATATTTTCTTCATTCATATATCCGCCTCTGGATTTGGTTGAGGACCTTAAAGCGAACAGCGGGGGCTCCAGACCATATATGGCGGCAGTATTCCATGTAAGGGTGAATGGTTGATTTATAGGTTTGAAGTATGAACTCAGGCAAGAAAGAATTTCTGGCGCGACACATAGAACCAACATTCCTTGCGGTAGGTGAAGCTATTGATTTAATCTCAGGTCAGCGGACAGTGTGAGACCAAGCAGGCGCAGAGAGGCGCTTTCGGGGAGTTGAGCATCAGACATTCTGATAATGGGAGGCAGGGAGGGTTCTCTGTGGTAAAAGAGAGCAGTTTTGTTTTTGAGGGATTTAAAATTTAACAGCCATTTCTTGACATAAAAATAAAATATAAAAAAAATAAAATATAAAAAAATGATGATAATAATTAATATTATAAATAAGATAAAATGAAACAACATAAAAAAAACGTTGTTTAAAATAAATTTTTAAAAAAATATTTAAAAAAAGTCCTCAAAGCATGCAACAGAAAAACGCACATCCTGTCAAACGACGTTGGACACACCCTCTTCGCTACTGATCGTTAAACGGTGAAGACGCCCCTATTACTCTCCCCGGGAGATTGCGTGTAATAATACGGAGTGACTTCTCCCTTTCATTACACACAACCTTAAAATAATGTTATATTAGCCGTATGGTGGCAGAACAAAGAAGAAACGATGTAGGTTTACGAAATAAACAATTTGTATTAACGTACAAATACAACAAATGCTAGATTGGTGTAAATGTCTCTCGTTGAAAGAAAGAAATAAGTAGAATGGCAAAAGTCGTCCGCAGAGGCGTCCGGTAGCAGAGGGAGGGTGAATCCCGGCTGTTGTGCCGTCCGACTGTTTTAGATGTCCCTTTGATGGGCTTTTATATTATTTTCTTAGGCTCAGATCGGCTCTAATTTTTATTTTGTTTCTTTAGGGTGGAAATTTTGGATTGTATTTTTCCTATGAATGTGTAAGTAAAACGGAAGATATGTGCAGAGCCAATGCGCAGTTGACAGAATTTTTGTTCAATCTTGGGTTTCGGAGCGTTCACATTCGGCCAGTGGTTGAAATTTGTGTAATATGAATCAGAAGAAGATCTGGTTTTAAGAAAATTATAACAGTCACTTGTAACCAAAAATACACGCAAAAACTAAATAAATTGTATATTAATTTACAATTTAACATGCTTTTACTGTTATCACTGTGTATGTTTTATTCCTTATGAAGTATGTTTTTATTTCCTGTGAACACGAGGCTATTTCTGCTGCTATGATGCGAGTGACCCCACACGTTACTTGGCGTGAATTGATTAAAAACAAATTATTCAAAATCATGAAGCCATGAAATTTTTTTTTCCTCTTTGTGATATCTTATTACTACATAAAACTCTGTGCACTTTGTATCTTGTGTGTTTGCCAGAAGTCATATATCGAGAGTGTGGAAAAGAAAAATATAAACAAGTCATATATAGAGGGTTGGGAAAAGAAAGATGTAAATTTATTATAGTGTAGGAATTGAGGGATGGAGCCGATTTTCTCACGAGAAAGTGTATAAAACACACGAAATCCGGCCCCAAACAGGATACGCACAGCTGTCATCAAGGTCCACGCCACTCTCGCTTGTGAACTTCACGATCTCATGCTAAAAGAGACAGCGCTAACAAAATTCAAAGAGACCGCTTCTGACTTCGGCAACACTGTCCACAGTAAGAAACAAATCCTGCCAAACGACGTTGAACTCACTCTCTTCGCTACTGATCGTTGAACGGTGAAGACGTTCCTATTACTCTCCCCGGGATATTGCGTGTAATAATACGGAGTGTCTTCTCCCTTTCATTACACACAACCTTAAAATAATGTTATATTAGGCGTACGGTGGCAGAACAAAGAAGAAACGACGGAGGTTTACGAAATAAACAATTTGTATTAACGCACAAATACAACAAATACTAAATTGGTGTAAATGTCTCTCGTTGAAAGAAGGAAATAATTAAAATGGCAAAAGTCGTCCGCTTTTGTATCCTCTTTGCTATGAACAATACACACACGCGTTGACTTTTTCACACAAACACACATATAACAACATTTCATTGTCTCTCACATACGTACACAAAGAGAATTTATATTTTATTCAGATTTTTTTTTTAAAACTCAAACAAAAAGACATTACTTCCAATATATGACCAGTTGCTTGTATCCTTGTCGTTGTATTAAATTAATATTCATACGTTGTCTTTTCTACTGAATTTTATTCTTTCAATGAAAATTGTTTCATTATTCTAAACGGACGAATTACGCGCAGCCCCGCAAGAATATTTTATGTTGCTGTATCGAATCCCAACACTACGAATTTTGAGATTCCAAACTCTTATTGTTCAACTTTCTTCAAACAGACAATATTTTAATGTTTTAGAGCAACTTCAATAACCGCAAATAAATGTATTTCTAAAATATCTCTACTTTCACAAACACTTCATGAAACTAAATGTAAACAGTAAGCACAACAAGGCTGAGCCAACGGATCACAGGTGGTCTAGTAAGTACATTTAAAAATTTAAAAAAAAAATCAGAGACAGTTAAAGGGAGATAACCATCGATTCGAAAATCAGAACATTATCATTGATAACTCTCTCCTCCAATTTGCAGACCTTCGTTACTATATTCTTAATGCTTGATATAATGCAAAAATATCACAATGAAAAAATCGCTCAATAATTATTTACAGCTATTTATACTGCATGCTATATTTATATATATATATTTATATATATTATATTCTATATTTAGACTCATGCATGCAATTACAAGTAATCCATAATAATGTTTTAAATTTTGAAATCATATTTATTTTTGGCATATGAATTTAAAAAAAAAACTGTTTCTAAATCTTGGATTCTTTTTCAAGCATTCCGCCTCACCTGCTATCCTCTTTTGCCGCACCTTTAAGGCGCGCCACATTGTTGGGTAACCACTGCCTTAAATAAACAGAAACACAAGGCAACAATCTAAATATACGCGTACCACAGCTACCAGTATTTTTTTTTTTTTAGACAATAAGAAAAGAATAATCATCAATATTTAAAAATAAAATAAAGCTGTTCCTAGCTGAGGATAACCCCTCTAGGTTTTTAAAAAAAAAGACCATCAAAGGACACACGCTCGCCGTTTATATCGAATCCAGTGACGGCCATTTTGTTACCAACGACAGAAAACGGTACGACCGCCATTGAAAATTACATATCTAAATATATCAGGGAAAAATGAACAAATTCTTGCTTGATGTAAGACCAGCCAATCGACTGACCTGTCGACGCTGCCATCACTGTTGGTTTATGAGAAATACGAAGAATAAATTTTGTGTCCCACGTTCAAATTTTACCCGATTGAAGAAAAAATATTCAACATTATGGCTAACATGAAATGTTTTTGTTCCTCTTTGTGATATATTTTTCTCAAACACTATGACGGTCCCTCTTACTAGCCACAGGAGACAGAAATGCGCGTGAAGGATTAGTAATAATTGATATTGCTTTGTATAAGTAATTCGAATCATTTTACTACTTCCTTTCCGTCTGTTTACATCACAAGTTATCATCTTTCTGTCTCGGTATATTTCGTGATCACACCTCAACGAATTAAAATCTATCTCACCAGCTTGCCATGCGTTTAACTATTGATCAGGCATTAAATACTACCCGTCAAGTATATGTCAAAAGATTTATGGGACGATTATTTCTCCTATTAAGACTTGATACGTTAAATCGAATGCTGCCGTTCGAGAACAAGAGATTTACGAGTCAGGTCACGGTTTCAAGTTTTGATGGGAACTCTCAAAGAATTCTTGGTCCTGTTGTCTCTTCATAATATGTCTATTGGTAATTTTCTAAGATTTCTTGTTAGAAAATGACCAATAAATGTTAACTCTGCTATAGTACCGGCTCTTCTTTTCTGATAATGTCGCGTTTGGACATCCGCAGTTGCAAAAATCGACACGTTCATACACACATAAAATGAATGCGAAAAATTATTTGTAAAATAATGTTCGAGGAAGGAAACTCAAGGAGATTACAATGCTGGGCTGAAAGGTTGATAGGCTGCCAAACACAGCTAGAGCTGGGAAATTTTGCATGCATTAATTTCAACTCTTCTTATTAATAACTGCATTGTTTCTTTCCAGGTATCAGAGTGGGCTGAAAAGTCCATAGGCTATGAAGGAGTGATGCTAGACCTGTGAAATCTTGCATGCATTAATTTCAGCTCTTCTTATTAATAACTGCATTGTTTCTTTCCAGGTACGAGAGAGGGCTGAAATGTCCATAGGCTGACTATGAAAGATTGATGCTAGACCTGTGAAATCTTGCATGCATTAATTTCAGCTCTTCTTATTAATAACTGCATTGTTTCTTTCCAGGTACGAGAGAGGGCTGAAATGTCCATAGGCTGACTATGAAAGATTGATGCTAGACCTGTGAAATCTTGCATGCATTAATTTCAGCTCTTTTTATTAATAACTGCATTGTTTCTTTCCAGGTACGAGAGAGGGCTGAAATGTTCATAGACTATGAAGGATTGATGCTAGACCTGTGAAATCTTGCATGCATTAATTTAAGCTCTTATAAATAACTGCATTGTTTCTTCCAGGTACGAGAGAGGGCTGAAATGTCCATAGGCTGACTATGAAGGTGTCATGCTAGACCTGTGAAATCGTGCATGCATTAATTTCAGCTCTTCTTATTAATAACTGCATTGTTTCTTTCCAGGTACGAGAGAGGGCTGAAATGTCCATAGGCTTACTATGAAGGAGTGATGCTAGAGCTGTGAAATCTTGCATGCATTAATTTCAGCTCTTCTTATTAATAACTGCATTGTTTCTTTCCAGGTACGAGAGAGGGCTGAAATGTCCATAGGCTGACTATGAAGGAGTGATGCTAGGTACGAAGAAAGGATTATAGGCTGACTACCTGGAAAGAAACAATTCCATTATTAATAATAAGAGTTGAAATTAATTCATGTAAAATTTCACAGCTCAAGCATATTTCCATTACCAGCCTATGAACGTTTCAGCCCTCGGAGGCCCCTGATTGGCAGTTTAGAGGTTTTGAGGAGTGTGGAACCACCTCTTAATTGCTATCGTTCCCAGGCCCACCCTGATCCGGTGTTGTAGCACCTGTTAGGGGCCCAGCTATGGGCAAATAGTGAATCCCTAAACAATAATCAGCTGTACCTTTTTATAATAAAATGAGCAACAATGCATTTTTATAGCAAAATGACAATCAATGCAACACTAAAAAAAATGAAAATACATTTTTTTAAAATTACTAACAATACATTTTATGCACAAAATATATATTTCAAAACAGATTTACTCTTAAAGTATAAAATATTTAGATTTCGACATTAAATAACGCACAGAGGTGGATATGCCGCTAAACATGAACAGCCAACCAACAACCAATCAAAATAACGCATTTTGAATACTGTTTGAATAGCCAGAGCCGCGTATGGTACGCTGACTCCTTTCCATGGTACCTTGAAAATATTAAATCTTACTTATTATAAAACGCAGATTTTGTGTGTGTGTGTGTGTGTGTGTGTGTGTGTGTACGTTTATATATTGGATCGGATTTCCTACATTTTTCAACCGATTTCAACAAAACTTCACAGGACTACGTAAAATTACCTTGCGGTGGTTCTAACAGCGCCAAAAATGGGAAAAACACAATTGTTTTTGCACGAAATCAATTTGAAAACACGATTAAGAGGCATCTCGAGAATGAAAGGGGGAGAACTCATATCGAGTTATACTTATTCTAAAACCAAGGTTGTTTGTGTGTGAGTGCGTTCGTTTATATATGGGATCGGATTTCCTACATTTTTCAACCGATTTCAACATAACTTCACTTTTTTTTTTTTTGGCTGGTAGTGTTTCTTATTGTCTTGCACACTTTTTTCTTTATTTTTACATTCAGAATGCTTTAAAAATTCTATTTACAAGACAATTGTTTATAATAAAATTCTATTCAATCGATAGACTCATAACGATTGAAAACAATGTTTTTGTTTGAGTTTGGGTTTGACCAATTCGTGAAAAAAAAAACTAATTAAGACATGCGTGTCTGTCAACCTTAAACAATAATCTTTGTCAATTTTATTTTTCAGTCTTTATGATGGTCGATACTTGATCTATCTCTTACTGTTACATCCCCCGGGTGACGCCGGGCTCTACTCAGTGGATTATAGTGACAAACGCTTGTGCCATTCTCTGAGTAACAAATGATTTTATAGTCAGTGACAAGCCCAGGCAAAATTAATGGGAGGTCTGCTCATCCAGATTCTTGGAAGGGCGTTAGAAAAGGTGCATCAAATATTGGCAGTCCAAACCAATCTTGTTGGGTCACTGCGGCTAACGGCGGGTCATTTAATGTATCAACAAAATGAAAACATTTCTAAAACTAAGGGTTCGACTCGACATTGGTTGCTGGAATTTAAGAAGTTTGTTTTTCTTTCTTTCTTTCTGTTTGCTCTCATCTTTTTTTTAATTTTTCTCTTTCTTACTTTTCAATTTGTTCTTGGTTTGCTTTGTTTGTTTGTTTGTTTGTTTGTTTCTTTCTTTCTTTCTTTCTTTTCCTTTCTCTTTCTTTTTCTTTGTTTCTTTCTTTCTCTCTTTCATTTCCCTTCTCTTTATATTCTTTCTTTCTTTCTTTTCCCTTCTTTCTTTCTTTCTTTTATTTCCATTTGTTTTCCTCGTTCTTTCTTTCTTTCTTTCTTTCTTTCTTTCTTTCTTTCTTTTCCATTTGATTTCGTCATTCTTTCGTTCTTTCTTTCTTTTACCTTTGATTTTGACTTTTTCTTTCTTTCTTTCTTTTCCCTTTGCCTTCATTTTTCTTCCTTTCTTTGTTTTCCCCTTGTTTTTCGTCTTATCTATCTATCTATCTATCTATCTATCTATCTATCTATCTATACGCATTTGTCTTTCTTTCTTTCTTTGCTTTCGTTTTTTTTTTCTTCTTCTTTTCACTTTGATTTCGTCTTTCTTTCTTTCTTTGCTTTCGTTTTTTCGTTCTTTCTTTCTTTGCTTTCGTTTTTTCGTTCTTTCTTTTCCTTTTGCTTTCTTCTTATCTTCCGCGACTTTTGTCTGACAAACAGAACGCCTCCCACCCTTTCTGGTCTCGCCTCTTCCCTCATTATTCCTCCTCTCTTTCCCCACTCACTTTCTCTTTATAATTTTCATTTCCGGCATTTTTTTCTTCGTTTCTCGTAACCAATTCTCTTCACCCTTTCCACTACGTATCCTGAAATATATCACTAATTAAATAAACAAAAGAAAAAAAAAAAAAGTTAGTTCTTTTTAACTCCATCATAACCTGACATCTAACAGAATCTTCGGCAAGTTAATCGACCACAGCACAGCTCGGCGCATATACGAGCTAAAAGACCTTCAAAGATCGGCGCCAAGTATATTCCAGCGGCTATGATTAATGTCGGGGACGCGATAAGGTCTTCTTGAGATCTGTTCTTCGAAACGTGTTCTTATTTATTTATTTTTTTTAGTTACCGGGTGTTATCAGACGTCCATATCTGAAGAACACTGAACTGCTTGAACTGTTTTTTTTTTTGTTTTTTTTTTCAATTAAACAGCCATTTTTGTTGAGAGTTTCAAGTTTGCTTCAAGATTTTTCTTTTTAAACGTTTCTTCTTGCCTTAAGGAGTATTCATCATCTTCATGAAGACAAAAATTGCGGTCATTAGCAAGGCAAAATGCCTAAGATGTTAGTTACAAGTTGGAGATATCAACATAAGAATTTTAAATGTTTGAGAAGTTTGATTATTTTTTTTTTAACAGAAGATGGAAAATATGACACCGAACCCCGAACACGCACTTGATTAACAAAAGAGGCATGAGAACAGGGCCAGTACATAATACCCTCCCTCCGAACCTCATCGTTATCTTATTTGTGCCCCACGCGTAATAACCAAGGGGATTGCAGTCTGGGGAGTTAGTTGGCCAGATGTAAGGGGTGATGTGACCGCGGAAATTGTCTGATATCCCCGACTGGGTTCTACTGCTTGCGTGACATGGTGCGGAGTCCTGTTGACAGACATAGGGTCTCCCAGCAGCCACCCCCTTGACCCAGGGCAGCACTACCTCCTCAAGACACGGTGTAGGCCTCCGTATCAAGTCTGAGGCCCTCATCAGCAAATTCGAGAATTTGAGTTTTCCGAACTGCCTTACCTTCGTAATCACCATTAGACTCAGCCAACTCTTTTCCGAATCCTCCGCACTCTCCTCAGATTGACATCCAAACACTCTGAAATGTTCATATTGGAGCTTCCAGGACGAATGCCAATCAGTACAGCATGCCGTTACCAAATTTCTGGAGAAGTGAATTGCGTCATGGTGTTCTTCATTTTTTCAGACAGTGTCCAACTGACTCTACTATAAACTTCAGTCGATTAAATCAAGAGCAAAGAACGCGCATGCGCGAAAAAAAAAGGCGACAATTTACCCATTGCACCCTTTAGTTTGAAGATGATAAAATGTATTGCTGGTAATTTTACAATAAAAATGTATTTTTACACTTTAGTTCTGTATTGATTGTCATTTTGCTATAAAAATGCTTTACACAATGTGACGGGTACACACCTGGCCCAGTGTCGAATCCTTTGGTTACGGCGCCAACTGTGACGTCGCTCCTCCTGGTTCCAAGCGTGCCGCTCCAACCTCTTGGTTAGATGATAACCAGCCTCGCCTTTCCCAACCCGCTTCCAATACCTGGTTGCTAAAGCAACTGTACTGATCTCCGGTCTGTCTATCCACGCTGTGTTTAGATCTTAGACAGACGGGACCAGCAGGGATTGGGCTGTATGCAAGTTGAGTCCGACGGGGGTGGCAAAACACAAGTAAAAGAAAAAAAAAAAACTCACGAGACAAAAAAAATTACTGATAAAAAAAAGGGTGACAACCTTTTATATCTAATGTCCGTTACATAAAGAAAAATTGTTCTCATTCCCGACCCGCTCTGTGGACTATGGCACCAAGCTTCTATCATACAACTTAACGATTTCGAATTGTCTACTCTCTAGAATTGTGTATGTCGGAGTGTGGTTTAGTTCGACACTGGGGCTAATTTCTATCAATCATTCGCAGTTGATTCTTCTCTTCGACTTGAGTTGTATTTCTTCACTTCGATCTGGTTGGGTCGAATTCTGTTCTCGGCTGGGCTTGATTTCAACTTCTTCTTCTTCTTCCGTCCAGTAACTCTTTGGCCTTGTCTTCGACTTGGCTGCAACTTCTCCGCGGCTTTCGAGTAATCTTCTTCTTCGTCGACTTAGATAGAACTTCTCTTGTCTTTGACTTGGGCCGGAAGGATTTCTTGTTTTCGACTTGGGCTGGAAGGATTTCTTGTTTTCGACTTGGGCTGGAAGGATTTCTTGCCGCAACTCAGCCGCAACTCTCTGTCGTCCGAGGTGATCTCTTCTCGCTGCCGTCCGGGGCTGAACTCATTTTTTGTCGATTGGGGTCCTGCTTTTATTGACGCCGCAGCAAACCGGGGTGGGTCTGTCGGTGTCAGGGCTCTCTCGATAATCCCAAAAGTCGCATTAGTTCTGATTTCCCATTATCGCTATTATTTTCACCCCTACTTCCTCACAGTGCCTCTGGGGGGAAGACGCATACCCATCTCTCCCGGTCTCTCGTATGTCAGGTGACCGTTTTCGACCAATGGTTCTTGATCGAGCATTCTCCCTCCTCTTTCCGCATATCACGTGACCGCTTTCGGCTAATGAGACTGTGGTGGGACGCCTCCCGTCTCCAATCGGGCGTGACTTACATCGTTCTTGTTCTAAAAAAAACAAAATCTAATTTGGCCTTTTTCACACGTACGAAAAATGATAATCTTGGCTTTTTCTCACCTGGGTTCTGTCAAAACAGCCTGCCGCTAATTAGATGTGACTTCAGGAAAGAATATTGGCGCTATCTGTGAGCCGAGACAATCGTTTTCTTTCCTTCTTTGTTTTTGGTCAGACCTGATAGTCAAAAATCTTAATTATCTGAATTGAAAATGTCTCCACTTCATCATCGTGGGGTTCCAATTTTTGAACAGGTCAGAATCTGTATACAGTTCCACCGGTCACCCCCTCAACACAAAAGACACCTTTCCTCCGATTAAAATTTCGTTTCCATTGTTCTAAAAAATCTTTATTGTTTCAGCCAACCTTAACAACTTCCATCCTACGCGGACATGGAATTAGTTCAAGTGCTTGACCTGATAATTTTGACACTTGTTAGGTGCTGGTCGTACGTGTGTGTTTTCGCTTACGACCTGGTTTCGTATTATGTTTCTGTCTTTCCTCTTCTTTTTGTTTTATTTTATTATCTCCAAACTCTATTTCTTCAACCAAATATAACAATTTCTATTTCCCTGGATTTCGGTCAGGTAATTTGACCTGATATATTCTGACACATGTCTTGTCTTAGTTTTACTTATGACCGGGTTTTGTATTATCTATTCCTCTTTCTCTTTCTTTTTATTATTTTTTTTTTCTTCTTCTCTTTGGATCGCCTAAATACAGTTAGAGAATTATTCTCAAAACTCAATTATTCTTCGTTTCTAGATAACTAACAACTTGTTAATAAACCGAATAAAAATTAAATCATATTTCTATGAATATCTCTTTTTAGTCTTTCTAAAAAATGCAGGGTGCCACACAAGGTCTTTTTTTTTCCTTTTAAGTTTGATTGGATGATGAGACCTTGCATAGTACAATATATTTCAGCTTTCTTTAATTAAACTTGTACGAATGAAAAATGGCTGCTCAAATACGCCATATATACATGTATACCTATATACAAACATATATATATATATATTTTTTTTATATATACATATATATTTTAAGACATTTTTATGTTTATACATTCTTTTTTATAGAAACAAATATTTAAGTAAATGCTCTGTTTATAATAAACAGTATTAAACAACATTTACCGGCCTGAATGTCTGAAAATTTTTCACAGAAAATATTCATCCTCCGACAGGATTCGAACCTGTATCCTATACGGAACCGTCATTTAGCTTGACGTGCCTTTACCCGATTTGGCCACAGAGGAGCGTCCGGTTAGAAAGGTCGAATTTACTGTATTTGAACTTCAATCTTCTATGAATCTCACGTACATTTATATCTTAAAGGCAAGTCAAGCTAAATCAATATTTTATAACTTTATTTGTATTTGCGATAGAAAAAATTTGTAAAAAGGATTAGAAAGTAGTAAATCTAAATATTTTAAGGTTTTATTGAAATTTTCTATTGGAAAAAAACAAAACAAAAAAAAAAAAACCCTAAAAAACAATGTGTTTGTCCGGAAAAGGGTTGAAAGTTTCGTCGGACACAAGGAACCTCTTCCCGCCACAGTCAAACGAAGGAAAATGGCATGGTTTGGACACGTTACAAGACACGATAGCCCGTGTAAGACCATCCATACAAGGCACCTTTGAAGATAGACGCAGCAGAGAATGCCAACGCACAAACTGTTTTGACAATATCAAACCATGGACAGCTATCAGAATTGCTGATGGCTGCCGTTGATAGACCGTTGTGGAAAAGAGTTAGTGTGGATACTACATTCGGATCCTCCCTACAATTACAAAAATCAAGGGGAAACCGCCACTTGATCTAACGTTGTATGGACAATTACTTGAGCAACGGCATTCAATTTGCTTGCTCTTTAGTAACCAACTCATAAAAAACAAAGGAAATAAAAAAACAAAAGCTAATGGCAAGTGATCGTACCGTTAAATATAAGCTCATAAGAATTGATGACCAGCAAACCGTATCCAGTTGACGAAAGAAAGAAATAAGTGCCATCTTTCGACAGACTGTAAATTTTCGTCGGCTCCAAAAGGACAGTTTATCAGGAAATCATAGAGTCAGCGCCAAAACATAAAATGTCTGAAGTTGAAATAATCTTCAAGATCATAAGAAAGTATTTGGGAATAATAATAATAATAATAATAATAATAATAATAATAATAATAATAAAAATTGTTTTTTATTTTTTTATTTTTTTTTTTTCTGTCAGTGAAAAGTGTCATGATGCCATTTCTAACCTTAGGTCCCTGGGTGGGACCCTGAAAGAAATGTGTAAACGCCAGAAAGCAAATAAAATAAAATAATAATAATAATAATAATAATAATAATAATAATAATAATAATAATAATTTTAATAATAATAATAATAATAATATTAATAATAATAATAATAATATTAATAATAATAATAATAATGATATTAATAATAATAATAATAATATTAATAATAATAATAATAATAATAATAATAATAATAATAATAATATTGAGTTGGTGCATAATTATCAAGCGTTTTTGAAGGTGTGTTATTTGTTAATAAAAATTGCTGTTTTGTTTACATTTCTTTTAATTTTCCAGGTTATAAAAATGCGTGTCGATAATAATACCTTCCGGAATAATCATTTAAAAATGTTATTGTTGAATTATTATGTTTCTTTTTTCATACTAAATATTGTTTAATAAAAGCCTGATAATTATGCACCAACCTAATAATAATAATAATAATAATAATAATAATAATCAGTCAGTTATGTGCCATGCGTGATACATGCTTAAGTGATCATGTATATTTCAATACATGACTGACGAGGCAGATTAAACTTTTAAAATTTTCAAGAATGTGCCTGCTATACCTTTATCAGAATGCATTCCATGATGAGTGAGCACATTGTACCCCAGTATTGTTGACGTGTTTCTTTTTCGTTAAATAATAATAATAATAATAATAATAATAATGTCAAAACGATGAAGCTTCTCACTTGCCACCGGATGCTTCATCCAAAGGCTGATGTTGATCGTCTATATGCGTCCAGATCCGGAGGAGGCGGAAGATTAGTTCAACTAGAAATTTTTTTACAAAACCACAACAATCGGTCTTCAAAGATATCTGGAATCTAACATTCTTTCCCGGGAGCGGAAGGGTTGCAGGAGAGGTTTATAAGGCTGCAAAGATCAACTATTTTTTAAACAAGATGACCCTGGAGAACTGCATGAAAAGAGGTAAAAATCTCAGCACAACATGGATAGATTACCGTAAAGTCTTTGATAGTGTGTCATACTACTGGATCCTAAGGACTTTGGAAATATACACATTTTCCTCGGTGATAGTAAACTTCCTTGAACACAGCAGTCGGTGAAGAAATGCATGTAAAACATAATACACATACTGCAAAAAAAAAAAAAAAAAAAAAATCAAAAAAATAAACGTGAAAAAAGAAAGCAAAGGCAAATGCAGTCGGCCAGAGACATAAACGATGGCAGGATAAACCTCTTCACAGTTAATATTCTGCTCGTAACAAACAAGCTGATGTCGACAAACCCCGTACTCGTCAGTGGCTACGTAGTACAGGGTTAAAAGCTGAAACTGAAGGTTTTATCCTTGCTGCACAGGACCAATGCTTGCTAACTTGAAATTACCAAGCACACAGACTTAAAAATTATGTTAGCCCAAAATGCAGATTCTGTGATAAACATCCAGAAACAATTGATCATCTTGTATCAGGTTGCACGGTATTGGCACCCACTGAATATGAAACACATTATGCTAGGGTAGGTCAATATATGCACTCGAAAATCTGCACCTTTTACGGAAAGAAATTGGTATGAACACCACGCAGACCCGTTTACAGAGATAGGACATGTAACAATTTTATGGAAATAAAGACAACGCATTCTTATTGGCATGGCAGTTCCTACAGAATGTAAGTTATCTGTCTATATTTCTGAGATGAAGTATTATGTACACTATTTACATTATTCGGACTATTGTCCTCATCTTTGTCGCCATATGTATTCCAACGTTTCGTCTTTTCAGTATCTGTCTATATTTCTGAGATGAAGTATTATGTACACTATTTACATTATTCGGACTATTGTCCTCATCTTTGTCGCCATATGTATTCCAACGTTTCGTCTTTTCAGTATCTGTCTATATTTCTGAGATGAAGTATTATGTACACTATTTACATTATTCGGACTATTATCCTCATCTTTGTCGCCATATTTATTACAACGTTTCGGCCCTTCAGTATCTGTCTATATTTCTGAGATGAGGTATTATGTACACTATTTACATTATTCGGACTATTGGCCTCATCTTTGTCGCCATATTTATTACAACGTTTCGGCCTTTCAGTATCTGTCTATATTTCTGAGATGAAGTATTATGTACACTATTTACATTATTCGGACTATTGTCCTCATCTTTGTCGCCATATTTATTACAACGTTTCGGCCTTTCAGTATCTGTCTATATTTCTGAGATGAAGTATTATGTACACTATTTACATTATTCGGACTATTGTCCTCATCTTTGTCGCCATATGTATTCCAACGTTTCGTCTTTTCAGTATCTGTCTATATTTCTGAGATGAAGTATTATGTACACTATTTACATTATTCGGACTATTGTCCTCATCTTTGTCGCCATATTTTTTACAACGTTTCGGCCTTTCAGTATCTGTCTATATTTCTGAGATGAAGTATTATGTACACTATTTACATTATTCGGACTATTGTCCTCATCTTTGTTGCCATATTTATTACAACGTTTCGGCCCTTCAGTATCTATCTATATTTCTAAGATGAGGTATTATGTACACTATTTACATTATTCGGACTATTGTCCTCATCTTTGTCGCCATATTTATTACAACGTTTCGGCCTTTCAGTATCTGTCTATATTTCTGAGATGAAGTATTATGTACACTATTTACATTATTCGGACTATTGTCCTCATCTTTGTCGCCATATGTATTCCAACGTTTCGTCTTTTCAGTATCTGTCTATATTTCTGAGATGAAGTATTATGTACACTATTTACATTATTCGGACTATTATCCTCATCTTTGTCGCCATATTTTTTACAACGTTTCGGCCTTTCAGTATCTGTCTATATTTCTGAGATGAAGTATTATGTACACTATTTACATTATTCGGACTATTGTCCTCATCTTTGTTGCCATATTTATTACAACGTTTCGGCCCTTCAGTATCTATCTATATTTCTAAGATGAGGTATTATGTACACTATTTACATTATTCGGACTATTGTCCTCATCTTTGTCGCCATATTTATTACAACGTTTCGGCCTTTCAGTATCTGTCTATATTTCTGAGATGAAGTATTATGTACACTTTTTACATTATTAGGACTATTGTCCTCATCTTTGTCGCCATATTCCAACGTTTCGGCCTTTCAGTATCTGTCTATATTTTTGAGATGAAGTATTATGTACATTATTTACATTATTCGGACTATTGTCCTCATGTTTGTCGCCATATTCCAACGTTTCGGCCTTTCAGTATCTGTCTATATTTCTGAGATGAGGTATTATGTACACTATTTACATTATTCGGACTATTGTCCTCATCATTGTCACCATATTTATTACGTTTCGGCTCTTTAGTATCTATCTATATTTTTGAGATGAAGTATTATGTACACTATTTACATTATTCAGACTATTGTCCTCATCTTTGTTGCCATATTTATTATAACGTTTCGGCCGTTGTACTCTCTGGCATTATTCAGGTGGTTGGAATGTCGAACTGAACCCTTTATTTTGCTCACTGGGGTAGACTGTTCTAGTTCCACGTGCCATTTGGGGAATTAACAGCAGATAACTAACAACTGGCATCCATTAAACATGGCACGTAGAACTAGAACAGTCTAACTCAGTGAGCGAAATAAAGGGTTCAGTTTGACATTCCAGCCAACTGAAGAAGGACAGAGCGTACAACGGCCGAAACGTTGTAATAAATATGGCGACAAAGATGAGGACAATAGTCCGAATAATGTAAATAGTGTAGAGTGTAAGGTATCTTCAAAAATCTATCGAAATACAAGGACCTTGAAGTGGAATTTTAAAAATGTGGTACATGAAGATGTGAATAATTTGAGTTGTGGTTCAAACCCTCTGTTTGATTGGAAAACGTTCCGATAGGCTCATTAAATGCTTCCCTACCAGCCAATACCTTAAAGAATATACAAGAATACAATTATACTCATGTGTCACCATTTAACGAGGCAGAAAGGGAAAAGAAAGAAAAGAGGAAAAGGAGAGGCTAAGGACCGAATCGTCGGTGATAAGCAAGAATACACACACAGCTAAGAGACAATGGATAAAAGGATATTTTGATAAGTAACAAATGGCGAAAGAGTGTCATTACAATGACAGGGAAATTCTGAGTAAAAAGAAAGGGAAGGAAGGAAAGAATCAGATATGTTTTGGCATCGGCTGTGTTATCTAAGGATATGAAAACAAACTATTGGTACGGGAATACATCTTATTATCAACTACAGACCGGCTGGCCAAAGAAAAAGAGAGAAAAAATTCAAATAAAAATGTTATTTCGTTAAGTGACGAAAAACAGGCAACTAAAAGGACTTGGACAGATATGAAAAATTAAAAACCACCCACGAGCGTCCGACGGAACCCACTTGGCCTGCGATAATAAAATTTTGTTATCAGGAATTTGTGCCGAAGGAAAATGAATGTGTTTTTTTTCTTTCTTCGAGGCGACAGAATGTCTGGAACTTTGGAGATGTTTCTTTTTGAGACCGTGTTAAGAAGACCACACATTCTGATAATTAGCGATAAAATGCCTGACGTAAACCACGTGTAGAACAAGAGTTATGACCGCCATTGTCATATTGTCCCGTTCGCGGCTGGAGAAATGATAAACCATTAAGGGGAAGAAAAGGGAAAGAGAAGAGATAATTTTTTTTTAAGCAAGATATTTTTTTTTCTTCCTGAAACAAAGCCGCAGATTCGTCCACGCCAGACTAAGACATCATTGGTCGAGTGGTGATCACGTGATGCACGAGGGAGGCTGTTGCCGCCCATCTGGAGGATGAGTAAGAGAGGTTGCCACGAAGATGTGGGGAGGGCAGTTCACGCCCCTCTGAAGTATGATGAGAAGGTGGGAGTGAGGAAAGGTTCCCAAAAATGGAAAAAGGTGGAAATTCCTAACCAGAGAGGTGGATATGTATTTAGAATTATCGAGAAACCCCCGGCGCCGACAAACTCACCCCAGTTTTGGTCGGCGCCCATATAAACGAAGCCACAACGAGCAGAAATGAATCGAGTCCCAGCATTTCCCAGAGTCAGTCTCCAGTTGAGGCAAGCCTCGCAGATAGCTGACCAGGATTCACGCACATTTTCTGGACCCATCTCTTCAAACCAAGAACAATTATTTTGAAGAGCGACTTAGATCCAGATCACCGAAATAAGTTTTTCTTTTGACTTTCGTCCAAAGACCCACCGAAACACCAATTTCTTAGAGAGCAGACGACTTGAAGTGTTAAAACTAGCGGAAAACGACGTGTCACAATCCATAGAACGGGTCGGGAGATAGATGCAGTCCTATGTATCGAACAACTAGACATAAAGTTTGTTACCTTTTTCTTTGATACTTTGAACTTTTGAGTTTTCATTTTATTGCCTTTTATGCGTATTTTTGTGGCATCACTCCCGTTGGACTCGGTTTGCAGTACGGCCCCGATGACTGATTGATTTCCTCTGCCTAGATCAATTCACAACGTGGGTAGGCAGACTGGGAATCAAAGTAGGACATCACAGTTGGTGCCGTGGTAGACTGGGATAGAACGACACGGTTGGCGCTACGACCAGGGGACGACGTCACACTCATATGTAAAGCACACACCTTACGAAGGGCTTTATCTCTGTAAAAAGTGTGTGACCTTAGGCGGTTTTATTTTTATTTTGTTACGAAAATGTTTTGTGGACACAATTTCTGACCTTTGGAATCTCTAGTTTGGACAAGAAAATGAATATACACTAGAAATCAAAGGTAGTAGTAGTAGTAGTAGTAGTAGTAGTAGCAGGAGGAACCTCTTCAAGGTCAATATTCAACCCGTATCAAACAAGTTGATGTAGACAAACCCCGTACCCATCAGTGGCTACGTAGTTTTGCTAGTTCAAAATACAGATTCTGTGATAAATATTCAGAAACAATTGATCATCTTGTATCAGCTTGCATGGTGTTAGCACCCACTGAATATAAAACCTGACACAATGGGCCACTAGCTGCATTGGAAAATCTGCAACTTTTACAGAAAGGTAACTGAAAGACGTTGGTATGGACACTATCCAGACCCGGTTATAGAGATAGCGCTTGTAACAATTTTATGGTACTTTGCAATACACACAGAAAAAAAAAAAAAAAATCAAAGCTAATCGTCCGGACATTGCGATCAGAGACCACAAAAACAAAATATGCCTTCTTATTGACAAGGCACTCCATGCAGGCTGTAATCTTTCTTTGAAGATCTTCAAAAAGCTACCAAAATACAAGGACCTTGAAATCGAAATCTCAAAAATGTGGCAAATGAGGACATCAACAATTCCAGTTGTAGTTGGAGCCCTCGAATTTATTGGAAAGGATTGCAATAGACACATTGAAGAGATTCCTGGTAACCCAAGCCATAAAGAAATCCAAAAGATTGTAATCAGAATTACAGTCTACGCCTTACGAAGGGCTTTATCCATATAAAATATGTGATCTTGCTCAGGAGAAAATGTCATGAAGAACATTTCTGATCTTAGTTCTCTGGTTGGGACCCAGAAAGAAATGAGTATACAACTGAAATCAAAGAAAAAAATAATGATAATTACAATTACTACTACTACACAACGTAGTAGTAGTAGTAATTATTATTAATATTAGTATTACTAGTACAACTTTTATCATTAATACTCCATGTTTAAAATTCAAACTTCCGTTGTGCTAGATTTTATGTCATGTTAATAAACAAATTAACTTCGCCAGTGTTTACAGCCACAAAATTTTGCCCGGCAACGGTAGATTTTTTTCTTATTTTATTTTATTATATGACGTCTTTCATTTTGGGGAGGATAATATTTGACAAATTATAATTTTAAAAGTTAAAGTTTAATTTCTTTTTAATTTTATGACTTTTGAAAAAAAAAAAAAAAAGAAAAAAAAAAGTAGGCTAATTTAATAGTCGTCAGACTTTTCAAGAATATTGAATTTATTAAAGTACTTAAAAAATTAATGACATTTTTAATTTCAGGTAATCAAGATATATTATAATAACGACTTTTTAGCTAATTGCCAATTAGTTTTATTTAATTTATTTTAATATTTCGATGTTTCTCTGACAGGGGTCGACATCAGAATGAAATTAACCTACGGAACGTATTTTTTTTTTTTTTTAAACTTTGGCTTTAAAAATTGGTTTTGTATGACACATTGTTGTATTATTCATACAGGGTGTGGCAGAAATAAATCCCACAGAATGGCAAGATATTAAAGCTAGATGAAGACACCTTGGCCACTAATGTCTTACTATTAAATAGTAGGTATTTCAGGAAGGTATATGTAGGAAGTATTTCAGCCGCACTCCGTAATTTTTCATTTCCCACATTCATTTCTTTCAAATCATTCCCTCCTCCTCCTCCTCAACCTTCTTCTAGTACTCCTCCTCCTCCTAGATCTCCTCCTCCCCTTCCTCCTCCCTATTCTTCTTTTTCTTCCTCTTGCCGCCTTTCTTATCTCTTTTTTAGTCCCAGCAGATCTCCTCTTCTTTTTCTTGACTGTTTTTTTTTTCTTATTTTTTTTAATTCAAATATTCTCTTCTTTTCTTCTCCCCTTCTGACTTTTTTTAAAGGTTTCATCTGATATCAACTTCTTCGTTTTCTTTTTCAATTGTTTTCTTTATTCTGCCTTTCTTCTTTTACTGAACTTTTACGTAATATCAGTCCACCGTATGTGGCAGTGAATGCTGGACAATCTCCTCACAGATGAAGAAGAGACTTGAAGCAACAGAAACAAAGAAAAGAGTACTGAACTGTTACGTAATATCAGTCCTCCTATATGGCAGTGAATGCTGGACAATCTCCTCACAGATGAAAAAGAGACTTGAAGCAACAGAAACAAAGAAAAGAGTACTGAACTGTTACGTAATGTCAGTCCTCATATATGGCATTGAATGCTGGACAATCTCCTCACAGATGAAAAAGAGACTTGAAGCAACAGAAACAAAGAAAAGAGTACTGAACTGTTACGTAATGTCAGTCCTCATATATGGCATTGAATGCTGGACAATCTCCTCACAGATGAAAAAGAGACTTGAAGCAACAGAAACAAAGAAAAGAGTACTGAACTGTTACGTAATGTCAGTCCTCATATATGGCATTGAATGCTGGACAATCTCCTCACAGATGAAAAAGAGACTTGAAGCAACAGAAACAAAGAAAAGAGTACTGAACTGTTACGTAATGTCAGTCCTCATATATGGCATTGAATGCTGGACAATCTCCTCACAGATGAAAAAGAGACGTGAAGCAACAGAAACAAAGAAAAGAGTACTGAACTGTTACGTAATGTCAGTCCTCATATATGGCATTGAATGCTGGACAATCTCCTCACAGATGAAAAAGAGACGTGAAGCAACAGAAACAAAGAAAAGAGTACTGAACTGTTACGTAATGTCAGTCCTCATATATGGCATTGAATGCTGGACAATCTCCTCACAGATGAAAAAGAGACTTGAAGCAACAGAAACAAAGAAAAGAGTACTGAACTGTTACGTAATGTCAGTCCTCATATATGGCATTGAATGCTGGACAATCTCCTCACAGATGAAAAAGAGACTTGAAGCAACAGAAACAAAGAAAAGAGTACTGAACTGTTACGTAATGTCAGTCCTCATATATGGCATTGAATGCTGGACAATCTCCTCACAGATGAAAAAGAGACGTGAAGCAACAGAAACAAAGAAAAGAGTACTGAACTGTTACGTAATGTCAGTCCTCATATATGGCATTGAATGCTGGACAATCTCCTCACAGATGAAAAAGAGACTTGAAGCAACAGAAACAAAGAAAAGAGTACTGAACTGTTACGTAATGTCAGTCCTCATATATGGCATTGAATGCTGGACAATCTCCTCACAGATGAAAAAGAGACTTGAAGCAACAGAAACAAAGAAAAGAATACTGAACTGTTACGTAATGTCAGTCCTCATATATGGCAGTGAATGCTGGACAATCTCCTCACAGATGAAAAAGAGACTTGAAGCAACAGAAACAAAGAAAAGAGTACTGAACTGTTACGTAATGTCAGTCCTCATATATGGCATTGAATGCTGGACAATCTCCTCACAGATGAAAAAGAGACTTGAAGCAACAGAAACAAAGAAAAGAGTACTGAACTGTTACGTAATATCAGTCCTCCTATATGGCAGCGAATGCTGGACAATCTCCTCACAGATGAAAAAGAGACTTGAAGCAACAGAAACAAAGAAAAGAGTACTGAACTGTTACGTAATATCAGTCCTCCTATATGGCAGTGAATGCTGGACAATCTCCTCACAGATGAAAAAGAGACTTGAAGCAACAGAAACAAAGAAAAGAGTACTGAACTGTTACGTAATATCAGTCCTCCTATATGGCAGTGAATGCTGGACAATCTCCTCAGAGATGAAGAAGAGACTTGAAGCAACAGAAACAAAGAAAAGAGTACTGAACTGTTACGTAATATCAGTCCTCCTATATTGCAGTGAATGCTGGACAATCTCCTCACAGATGAAGAAGAAACTTGAAGCAACAGAAACAAAGAAAAGAGTACTGAACTGTTACGTAATATCAGTCCTCCTATATGGCAGTGAATGCTGGACAATCTCCTCACAGATGAAAAAGAGACTTGAAGCAACAGAAACAAAGAAAAGAGTACTGAACTGTTACGTAATATCAGTCCTTCTATATGGCAGTGAATGCTGGACAATCTCCTCACAGATGAAAAAGAGACTTGAAGCAACAGAAACAAAGAAAAGAGTACTGAACTGTTACGTAATGTCAGTCCTCATATATGGCATTGAATGCTGGACAATCTCCTCACAGATGAAAAAGAGACTTGAAGCAACAGAAACAAAGAAAAGAGTACTGAACTGTTACGTAATGTCAGTCCTCATATATGGCATTGAATGCTGGACAATCTCCTCACAGATGAAAAAGAGACTTGAAGCAACAGAAACAAAGAAAAGAGTACTGAACTGTTACGTAATGTCAGTCCTCATATATGGCATTGAATGCTGGACAATCTCCTCACAGATGAAAAAGAGACTTGAAGCAACAGAAACAAAGAAAAGAATACTGAACTGTTACGTAATGTCAGTCCTCATATATGGCAGTGAATGCTGGACAATCTCCTCACAGATGAAAAAGAGACTTGAAGCAACAGAAACAAAGAAAAGAGTACTGAACTGTTACGTAATGTCAGTCCTCATATATGGCATTGAATGCTGGACAATCTCCTCACAGATGAAAAAGAGACTTGAAACAACAGAAACAAAGAAAATACTGAACTGTTACGTAATGTCAGTCCTCATATATGGCATTGAATGCTGGACAATCTCCTCACAGATGAAAAAGAGACTTGAAGCAACAGAAACAAAGAAAAGAGTACTGAACTGTTACGTAATGTCAGTCCTCATATATGACATTGAATGCTGGACAATCTCCTCACAGATGAAAAAGAGACTTGAAGCAACAGAAACAAAGAAAAGAGTACTGAACTGTTACGTAATATCAGTCCTCCTATATGGCAGCGAATGCTGGACAATCTCCTCACAGATGAAAAAGAGACTTGAAGCAAGAGAAACAAAGAAAAGAGTACTGAACTGTTACGTAATATCAGTCCTCCTATATGGCAGTGAATGCTGGACAATCTCCTCACAGATGAAAAAGAGACTTGAAGCAACAGAAACAAAGAAAAGAGTATTGAACTGTTACGTAATATCAGTCCTCCTATATGGCAGTGAATGCTGGACAATCTCCTCACAGATGAAAAAGCGACTTGAAGCAATAGAAACAAAGAAAAGAGTACTGAACTGTTACGTAATATCAGTCCTCTTATATGGCAGTGAATGCTGGACAATCTCCTCACAGATGAAAAAGAGACTTGAAGCAACAGAAACAAAGAAAAGAGTATTGAACTGTTACGTAATATCAGTCCTCCTATATGGCAGTGAATGCTGGACAATCTCCTCACAGGTGAAGAAGAGTCTTGAAGCAACAGAAATGTGGTTCTACATAAGGATGCTGAGGATATCATGGACCGAACATGTGAGGAAGGACGAGGTTTTGGAGAAAATGGAAACAAAAAGGAAACTTATACTTATCAGGAAGATGCAGTTGAAATTTCTGGGGCTCATTACGAAGGAGGAGGGCTTGGAAAACCTGATACGCACAGGGAGGAGGGCTTGGAAAACCTGATACTCACAGGACATATTGTGGGAAAAGTGACAGAGGAAAGCAGCGCGTAACGTATTTGAGGGACTTGTGTAAATGACTGACAGATCTGGGTTTACGAGAAAAAACCAAAAAGACGAAACTTATTAGGAGCTACAAGAGGAAGGGTTACTATCGCCTACGTCCTGAAGGGACACGGCACATAAAAAATCTCGATTTCTTTTTTCTTGTCGGTTTTTTTTTCATATATTTTATTTCCTTTTCTTTCTTTATACAATTGTTAATTTTCTTTTTGTCATTTTCTTTTTTCTCTTTTTTTTCCCTTTTTTCTTTTGTTCATTTATTCTTTTTTCTCTTTCTTTTCCTTTTTTCTGTTGTTGTTTTTCCTTGTTCTTTTTTCTTTTCTTTTTTCCTTTTTTCTTTTATTCTTTTTTTTCTTTTTTCTCTTTCTTTTTCGTTTCCTGTTTCCTTTTTATTTTGTCTTTTGTTCTTTTTCGTTTTTCCTTTTCCTTTTTTCTTTCTCTTTCTTTTACTTTTGTTCTTTTTCTTTTTCCTTTTCCTATTTCGTTTTCTATTTTTTCTTTTCCTTTTTTCTTTTTTCCTTTTTCTTTTCCCTTTTTCTTTTTCTCTTTCTTTTTCCTTTTTTCTTTTTCTTTTTCCTTTTCTTTCTTTGTTCTTTGTTCTTTTTCCTTTCTTTCTTTGTTCTTTTTCCTTTTTCTTTTCCATTTTCCTTTTCTCATTTTCTTTTTCTTTTTCGTTTTCCTTTTTTTTGTCTTTTTCTTTTCTTTCTTTGTTCTTTGTTTTTTTCCTTTTTCTTTTTCTTTTCTATTTTTCTTTTCTCTCTTTCTTTTTCTTTTTCCTCTTTTCTTTTTTCTTTTTCCTTTTTCTTTTTCCTTTTTCTATTCTTTGTGCTTTTTCTTTTCCTTTTCTTTTTTCTTTTTTCCTTTTTTCCTTTTCTTTTTTCTTTTTCTTTTTTCTTCCTTTTTTTTCTTTTTGTCAGTTTTCATTTTATTGGTTTCATCTCATCAACTTTACCACTTAAAAAAAAAAATACCCCCAAGCAAAGCAATAAAGCCCCTATGACGCAAAGTGGGTTTACTGAGTGTGAGAGTAGGTGAGAAAAAAACAAAAACATTATTAAGTTAAAAAAACAATATAAGACAAGGAATTCAAACAAAAGATAACGTCAGTTCTACGATAGATAAGCAATGGTTATTTGCGTCCTGGACAATTGGGTACCAGACAATTGCGTACCTAGACATTTGCGTCCCTAGATAAATACGTACTTCTGA
>OZ010614.1:39989145-39999145 GCA_963932145.1 Acanthosepion lycidas
CTTCTTCTTCTTTTTCTTCTTCTTCACTGTTCTTTCATCTTTTTCGATTTCTTTTTCTTTTAATTGTTTTAATTATTTTAATTGTCTTTTCTTCTCCTTTATTTGTCAATTTTCTCGTCCCCTTTTTACTAAATTCCTCCTCCTTTTTCTTCTTCTCTGTTTCTTCCTTCTTTTCAATTTCTTCTTCTTTTGTTTTCATCTTTTCTCCTTTTTCCTTTTTATTTCTGATTAACTAATCCCCTTCTCCTCCTTCTCTTTCTTATTCTCTCTTTCTACATCTTTTTTCTTATCCTGTTTTAACTAACCTCTCCTCCTCTTCTTCTTGTTTTTTTTGTTGTTGTGGTTGTTGTTCTTCTTGTCCTTCTTCTTATTATTTTTATTATTAGTATTATTATTATTATTTCCACCTCTCCCTTCTTCTTCTTCTTCTTCTTCTTCTTCTTCTTATTATTATTATTGTTATTATTATTATTATTATTATTAGTATTATTATTATTATTAGTATTATTATTATTATTTCCACCTCTCACTTCTTCTTCTTCTTCTTCTTCTTCTTCTTCTTCTTCTTCTTCTTCTTATTATTATTATTATTATTATTATTATTATCATTATTATTTTCACCACTTACTTCTTCTTCTTCTTCTTCTTCTTCTTCTTCTTATTATTATTACTATTATTATTATTATTTTCACCACTCACTTCTTCTTCTTCTTCTTCTCTGTTTCTTTATCTTTTTCAATAACTTTTCTTTTGCTTTCATCTTTTCTTCTTTTTTTGCTGATTCCCGCTTAATTAACCTCTACTCCTTCTTTCTTCCCATTCTTCTTATTCTCTGTTTCTTTATCTTTTTCGTTTTTTTTTTCTTTCAATTGTTTTCATTTTATCTTCTTCTTTAAATCTTTCTTTCCTGATTCCTGCCTGACTAACATCCTCCTCCTCTACCTCCTCTTCTTCCTCCTCCTCCTCCTCCTTCTCTGCTGTTTTTATTTCTTCTTTCTTCTGTCATCTTTTTTCCTCTTTCCCGCTTAACTATCCTCTTCCCCTTCTTCTTCTTCTGTTCTCTCTTTCTTTTTCCTTTCGTCTTATAACTTGTTGTTTTTCGTTTTCTCTTTTACTATTTCTTCTTTCCTTTGGCGGGAAAAAAAAAAACATTTGTCAATGGCTTCGCAGAGAACATCGGAACAAGGTGACAAAATCTCATCATCTTGGTTGACAATAAATGGTTCAACACTGATTGCAGGAAGACAAAAATGAAAAAAAAAAAAATGGAAAGAGAAGAAAAAAGAAACAAATATCGTCTTTCCGGAGAGAAAAAAAAGATGACGTTGTAAAACATATCGTAAATGAACAAAGTGCAAATGGAATATATAGCGTAAATGCGATAGGGTAGGAATACCGGGGAATTATGCAAACGACTTGAATTCGATTATGTAACCATAAAAGCATAAAAAAAGTATGTTTTCTCACCGGATTCGTTTATTTTGTTTGTTTGTTTGTTTGGGTTTTATGGCATATCAACCACTGTGGGTTATTTAATGCCAAATCCAGTTTATATGAATTTTAAATATCTATTTTGTATGGAATAAAAAATGTATAGCTGGCAACATTATCGTTTCAAAAACGCATAGCTGGTAACATTGTTTCAAAAACGTATAGCTGGCAACATTATTTTTAACAAAAATCGTATAGCTGGCAACATTATTGTTTCAAAAACGCATAGCTGGCAACATTATTGTTTCAAAAACGTATAGCTGGCAACATTATGGTTTCAAAAACGTATAGCTGGCAACATTATTGTTTCAAAAACGTATAGCTGGCAACATTACTTTTCCGAAAACATTATCTGAGACCTTGCTGTTGGATGTAGTTTATCGCCGTACCCAGGACGCGGATGTAGTTTACCGTCATACCGAGGACATTCGTTTATTTTATTTATTTTTATTTTCTTTAATCGTTTCACCTCAAGTAAGGCGATAATGCCACTAAGACGCAAGGGGGTTACTGAAAGTGAAACAAAATGAGAAGACTGTAGTAAGCAGAAAGGATAATAAAAGAACAGGTTCCAAGAAGGCAGAACATGACGACTGTCGAAGCATTTAAAGGTCGTTGATGGCAGGGAAGGAAGAAACTGGAAGTGAGTTCCACAGATGAGAAGTGCGAGAAAAGAAACTATTAGAATAGAACTTACGGCTACATCTATTCCAACAGCAAAATTGTGAGACCTAGTTGCCAATCAAGTACTGCGTTTAAATTCATTCGGTCGAAATTATTATTATTATTATTATTATTATTATTAATCTTCTTCTTATTCTTCTTATTCTCATTCTTCTTCTTCTTCTTCTTCTTATTATTATTATTATTATTATTATTATTATTATTATTATTATTCTCATTCTTCTTCTTCTTCTTCTTCTTCTTCTTCTTCTTCTTCTTATTATTATTATTATTATTATAAATAAAAATAAAATAATAATAATAATGAAAATTTTAAATAAATAAAACAATAACATGAAAACGTTATATAAAAAATTAAATAAAAATTTAAAATAATAAAAATACTCCCAGCATGCAACAAAAACTGTTCTGCCGGAAATACAGACATCCCACCAAAAGACGTTAAATTCAATCTCTTCACCGCGAACACTGTTACGGGCAACACGTGTATAACTTCTCCCTGTGATGTGGCTTGTAATACTACGGAGTAAATTCTCCTTTTTATCACATGTATCATAAGACAATTGTAACCTAAAAAATACACACACCAATACGCATAAAAATATAGATAATTTGTATGAAATTAACATACAATTTAACATGCTTTTCCTGTTATTTCTGCACGTTTTATTTTCTGTCAAATATGCTTTTATCCCCGTGAACACGAAGCTAAATTTTGCTGCTATGATTTGGGTGTGTATCCTCCCCCAACAACATTTTGGTGACCGCCGACGTGTATAAGAAAAACTACCGATCACAAACACTACCACCTCGGATCAAGGTGGACCTGGGAACAACAACAATTAAGCGGTGGTTCCACGCACCACAAAGCCCCAATCTCCCAATCTTGCTGTCGGGTGTAGCTGAAATTCAAGCATTTTCAGTTTTGGACATTAGTTGCACTATGAGTCGGCCTGTAGTATAGAACGCCAAGATGTGATGGCCAGCTTTATCCACAAAGGAATGCTTATTGACTGTAAAAGAGATCGGTTAATATTCCCCCCCCTTTCCCGTACATCTGGGGTGGGGGTGGGGAAAGGCTGAAAGATAGTAAGTCTTTAGGAGGAAAGAACCGAAAATGCAATCCTAAACAGGAAACAAAGGAATAAGCTGTTTAAAAGACGGGGAAGGAGTGTAAACCGGGCGATAGGCGAACCTGTCTCTTTGTCGTTCTAAGTCCTTAAAATTAGAAAGACGCTGTGGAAATTTCGAGTATAAGGGTGCGTTTCATTTTTGCAATATGAGAGGAGGCTGAAATAACAGTCAGTGGGATCTGAACAATCCTTTCCTTATACTTTGCCAGGGTGACATACAGTTTTGAATTCATAGCTGTATTTACCCTAGACTGGCTGACAACCAAGGCTACAGTGCTCAGACTGTCCTGCTCTCTAATCTATAGCTGGCGGTTTTGTATTCAGAGTTGCCCTTTTGGTTGGTTGCTTATTTTGTTTAGCGGCATATCAACAACTATATGGGTTATTTAATGCCGAAATCCTCATATATACTTATTTTGTATGCTTTCAGCTACAGATATTTTGTACATAATTTTTATTTTCAGGGTAAAGTTGTTTTCTTTGTTTAGAGATATAATTTGTAGACCATAAAATGTATTTTTGGTAAGTTTACTATCAAAAGGTAAATTTATATCTTTTTAATGTTGCATTAATTGTGATTTTGCTATAAAAATGTACTGTTGCTCATTTTATTATAAAAATGTACTGTGATTCTGCTTTGTGGGTGGGGGTCACTATATGCCCATAGTTGGAACGCTAAAACCATACCAGTTGCTACCATCCTGGATTAGGGTGGAAGCATATGGGAACGAAAACAATGAAGAGATGGTCCCAGGCTCCTCAAAATCTCAAATCTCCTGATCAGAGGACTTGCTGTTAGATGTAGTTTATTGTTATACCCACGATGGGACATGATCTTCTCTAGCACTGGTTAGATAGATAGATAGATAGATAGATAGATAGATAGATAGATAGATAGATAATGAACAGGCGATAGATAGATAGATAGATAGATAGATAGATAATGAACAGGCGATAGATAGATAGATAGATAGATAGGGAATAGTCTGAGATAGATAGATAGATAGATAGATAGATAGATAGATAGGGAATAGTCTGAGATAGATAGATAGATAGATAGATAGGGAATAGTCTGAGATAGATAGATAGATATGAACAGACTGAGATAGATAGATAGATAGATAGATAGATAGATAGATAGATAGATAGATAGGAACAGAATGAGATAGATGAGACAAAAATGAAATAGATAGATAGATAGATAGATAGACCAGAATGGACTGAGATAGATAGAAGTGATAGATAGATTGATACATAGATAGATAGATAGAAGAGACTGATATATATATATATATATATATATATATATATATATATATAGATAGATAGATAGATAGATAAGGAACAGTCTGAGATAGATAGATAGATAGATAGATAGATAGATAAGGAACAGTCTGAGATAGATAGATAGATAGATAGATAGATAGGGATCAGTCTGAGATAGATAGATAGATAGATAGATAGATACATAGGGAACAGTCTGATATAGATAGATAGGGAACAGTCTGAGATAGATATATAGATAGATAGAAACAGAGTGATATAGACTGAATCAGGCTAAGACAGACAGACAGATATAAAAAATCTATCTATCTATCTATCTCATTCTCTCTTTCTCTCTTTGTCTCACTCTATCTATTTCCGGAGAGATATTACAGTAATACTTCTCTTTCTATCAATCCAATCTGTTATCCCGCAGGCGAACTCTACCTACAAACCTTCTACCGTCTGTCTCCTTTTATTTTTCCTGTTTTTTTTTTTTTTAATATAATTATTATCAGTTTCACGTAACAAAAAGGGACTCAACTCTGTTTATCGTTGTTTCACTTACAGGAATTGATCTTTCTGCTCTCTCTCCTGGCGGCCAGAGCACAGGAAGGGAAAAGCGGATTTTGAGGTTGGGACGGGCCGAGGCTGGCGGACTGCAGAAACCATACAGCCACACGCAGATATTGACCAGTGCACCGACCGAGTTGGCGAGAAGGAGGATGTTTGCCTGCGGGCCAAGACTCTTAGAAATGTCAAGAAATGCACGAGACAACAAACACAGAAGCCAGTGGCTGTACCTTATGAATCTGATGTGCGGAAAGGGTCTTTCAGCCCCAGGGTAAAATGGTAGCCATATCTATGCGCACACACAATTATGCGCATTCCCACATATACATACACACACACACAAATTAATTGAGCTGCTCTCATATATACACCAAGACAAACCGGACGTCAAAATTTAATGTAAATTTAAAACTGCGCATTCTTGTATCAAATATTGTTGCTGTAAAATTATAACCAATATATCGGTCGAATTTCGATCCCGGCTTGAAGCAATCGGATGTCTAGCCACATTGATGAGCTGTGATACAGCTAAACAAGCTATTTTCCCTATAGTGCTCAATCGGAGCACTATGGGGAAAAAGAATTTTTAAAACTAGCTGTATGTGGATAATTTGCTCTCATTCTCCCTTTGAGCACTATGGGGAAAGGGAATTTTTAAAACAGTGGCTGTATGTGAATAACTTGCTCTCATTCTCCGATTGAGCACTATAGGGAAAGGTAATTTTTAAAACAGTGGCTGTATGTGCTTAATTTGCTCTCATTCTCCGATTGAGCACTATGGGGAAAGGGAATTTTTAAAACAGTGGCTGTATGTGGATAATTTGCTCTCATTCTCCCTTTGAGCACTATGGGGAAAGGGAATTTTTAAAACAGTGGCTGTATGTGGCTAACTTGCTCTCATTCTCCGATTGAGCACAATGGGGAAAGGGAATTTTAAAAATAACAGTGGCTGCTCCTGCTTATAACGCATCGCTCTTCAGTTATGAATTGAGCGCTTTGGCTGCTGATTTGGTGTTTTTATACATCACGTATATAAAACGTTAAAAGATTCCCTTTCTCTGCCGTGCGCCGATAGCCGAGTTTCGATCCCGTCTTGAAACAATCGGATGTTTACAACACTGAAGAGCTGTGATGCACTAGTGTACTCGTGACGTCAAAACTGACCGCGAAAAGGAATTTGTAAGTTTATTAAGTAATATGTATTATATGGTAATTGATTTTCATTTAATCCAAATACAATTTTGTAATTTAAAATAGTTTTTTGATAACTTCCCGTGGCTTCCGGCCTTGTTTGGGGTGAAACGCTTAAAAAAAAAAAAAAAGGAAAAAGAAGCGAATAAATATTTACTCAATTTAATTTAACGTATAAACAAAACAGTTATCAATGTGACCAGACAGAGATAAGAAGTATATATATATATATATATATATATATATATATATATATATATATATATATATATAAGCATTTCACCCCTAGCAAGGCGGGAAGGCACTAGCACGCAAGTGGTTACAGAGGATTTGGAGCGAGAGCAGATAGGAGTGATAGAGGAAAGGATGAGGAGAAGAATAGTGGATAGATCAAGGCAACTGGAGATGTCGATTGACATTACATTTGGATAGTTGGAGATTATAGCTATCAGGGAAACAGGAAAAAGGGAAGGGAGTTCCACAGAGGAGAGGTGCGAGATATGAAGCTATTGGAGTAGAAGGGGCGGCTACATTTAACAGTTTCAACAGTGAAAGTGTCAGAGCGGAATGCCAGCCTCGTAGAACGCTTGAATTCACGAAGTCTCTCTCTCTCTCTCTCTCTCTCTATATATATATATATATATATATATATGAAATGACAATTGGAAAAAAGATCTTAGATTTTGCCGACGCGTTTCGTCTTCCGACTTTTTCAAGGCAAAAATGAAATCGAAATGTTCTTGTTGTTATAGTTACATTAAAAAAAACAAATTTTTTCCAATTGACATTTTATACCAATCTGTCTTGTCCACAAAATTGATCTGGGAATTTAACTATATATATATATATATATATATATATATATATATATATATATATATATATATGTATGTATACCTACGTTCGAAGTGCAACTTAAGTTTCGTTGTTCTACCAACTCATCAGACACGAATTATTATTTTAGATATTTTTTAAATTTAAAAAAATATATACAGGGTCTCATGCTAAATTAAACGCAGATTCACAGCTCAAATTTAAAATAAGCTAAGTATAATACTGAAAATAGGGTGTAGTTGGGGGGCTACCGTAACATACATTTGTCGTTCCTATGTATAAAGACTTCATCTACAAGGTTAGCTTTAAGCGTCATGGCGAAACGAAATTTTATTTCGGTTCCATCACGATATACGTAATAAATTTTGTTCAGTATTACTTGGTTGCTTTTAATATAATAGTTGGTCTAGAGAATGGAAAGTTTTTGTTTATCATTTTCATGGTGTCGTATATTGATGTTGTCAACAAGTATTTTCCTGTATTGTGAAGGCGAACAGGAATGTGTTTTTCAATGTTGTTCGATAGAAATTGTATCCGACAAATAGAGTGTAAGACGTCTTGATAATGTTACCGTCAAGCCAACATATGTAATTACTTTCTGTAAGAGATACAAAGATCATTTAAACTGATATACAATGTTGGTATTTTCCAAAACACTAGTTGACGGAGAAGAGTTATTGCATATGATTGTATATTGCATATTGGTTGTATTAAATTTAGTATAAAATATAATTAGTTTTATTTTGTTTTACTGAGATCAGTGAGGAATATATTAGTACTTATAAGATTTTTAGGAATTTTTAAATATCTTTTTCATAGTTAGAATCTATTTTATTACGGTATAATAGGTTGCTACTACAGTTTTCCTATTCTCATTATATATATATATATATATATATATATATATATATATATATATATATATATATATGAATGAAAATAGGAAAATTGTAGTAGTTGCTGACACGTTTTGTCCAATATGGATTTTCTCAAAGCAAAAAAAAAGAAAAAGAAAAAACGAAATGAATTTATTTAAACAAAGTAACTAATAATAACAAAAACAAAATGTTCTTAGTAACTGGAAGAATTTAGAGGACGCTATTTTCATATTGTTAACTGAAAATTACGTCAATTACTGTCACGTGTGGAGATATTGTTATTATTCTTTTGTCGACGGATTCAACCATTTTCTTCTGATTTTACGATATTATCTTTGTACGTTTGTTTGGGAGAGCGGTAATTTTGTTAAGAAAGGTGAAATAGGGAAAAAGCCTGGGCGTAGATTAATATTTGGGTAATATTCAATGGTGGCACTCTCTAGAATTTTCCTTCTGAGTGAGTTTTCTTCTTTTATGAGTGTAGCATTTTTAAAATCAAAATTGTGTTTGAATTTATTTCTATGTATGACTAGTGCATTAGCTAAGTTTAAATAAATTCATTTCGTTTTTTGCCTTGAGAAAGTCCACATTGGACGAAACATGTCAGCAACTATTACAGTTTTTCTATTGTCATTTATATTTATAAATATTGTCTTTTCTACAGGTTAACTCTGAGAAATTTTCATATATATATATATATATATATATATATATATATATATATATATATATATGTTGTAACCTAGGGAAGGTTACTGAATATAATAATCGCACGAACGTTGGTAATGAACGATAATACTTAGGACAAGAACAACACATATAAGATTCGCCAGCGGCGCGTAGATGAAATGGTCAACTGCTAGAAGCGAGTCAAGTGAATTCCGCAATGAATCTCCAACTCTAGGATGCCTACCAACCGCCCCATGCGGTTAGATCTGGCACAGGGCCGAGTTTAATTTGGGCTATCCGAGCCTGTAGGCTCGGCCAAAAATTTCCCGTAGACCCCGTATAAAACGGGATCGGTTAGCTGTTTCCCTAGACGAGACTCTGCTCTTTGACACAGCCTCGTCTGGTGATCCTCTCTGCCTCCAAGCAGAGAGTCCGACTAGCTCAGCCGGAGACGTTAAAATGAGATGTCAGTGTTAATATGATTTTTGAGAAATTTATCTTTCTCCATCGCATCCCATATATATATATATATATATATATATATATATATATATATATATATATATACCTTACCGGTTTGTGACTGGAAGGAATAATTCAGAGGAGGATATAAATCCAGGGAGAGCTCAATGTAGACTACAGAGCATTATAACCGAGATGTTCAACTCTTCGGATCGAAATCTCCTCCATAAATGAATGGAGGAGATTTCGATCTGAAGAGTTGAACATCTCGGTGTTCACGAAATAAATTTATAATCGAAATGGATAATTAACTTCTCCGTCTTCTTATAATCACTCTATATATATATATATATATATATATATATATATATAAAAGTGAACATAGAAGTCAACACTTAGAGGCGACAGTCTGTTTCAGGCTATATGCAATCGTCAGGCCATATATATATAGCCTTAAACAGATTGTCGCCTCTAAGAGTTGACTTCTATGTTCACTTTTATATTTACACACGCTTTATCTCTGATATTGAGCACTTTATCCCATAAATATAGCACACCTTAAGACTATATTTCTTCATATATATATATATATATATATATATATATATATATATATATAAAATTTATTTGAAAATTATAACTTAAATATGTTCTAAAATCACAACAAAGATACCATTTTGTTTCAACACTTCTGGTCTTTTATGAAGTGTCGGTTTTGAATGTAGAATAAAGTAGGTACCTCCACTTTTTCGCGGGAAAACAGCATAGCGTAATAAACAAATGCCACAAACTTACCGAAAATAAATTTTTATCGTCAAAACG
>OZ010614.1:40004145-40089145 GCA_963932145.1 Acanthosepion lycidas
TGCGGAATCAGAATCAACGTTGAGCTTAAGCAAGCGAATGAGCCAATTGGAGTAAAGTGCCATGCAGATTAAAATTTTTCCCACTTCTGAAGAAGGCAGCTATCGAATGTTTTTGCATGCTAGCGTGCTAGTTAACATTCGTGTCAGTCAGCTGTTGGCTCTGACGCTGGCCAATAGAATCTTCCTGCGTATTCGTGGCAGCCAGCTATAGACTCTCACTCTGGCCAGTAGAAAATGGCCGCAAACTACATGAAAACTGCCGTAGAAGCATGAAAAATCGATTATTTCCACTATCGATGGGAGTTGGGAAATGCAAAGTTGGTCTTGGCCTTCCGGGCTAAGTTGGAGCATGTGCATGCAAATTTTGGTGCAAATCCGTCAAAAATTGCGGCCGTGAATTCGCTACACACACACACACATTCTGCCTTTTATAGATAGAGATACAGAGTTAATGTAATTAATAGCGAAATCAATTCGCTAACAGATCAATAAAATATTAACTTACTAACAACTGTTTGAATGACGCGATTCTTATGAGATGGATTGGATCTTCTGTTAGAAGTACTTCATCCTCAGGATTTAATATTGTTTACATTTCAGGTAAGTTTCCAAGACGTCAGTATCGTGATTATCGTGATCGACATTAATTGCATGAACTTTACAGATTAATTCTTTGGATGATTACTTCTATATAATATAACATATATATATATATATATATACAGCACCAATATATATATATATATATATATATATATATATATATATATATATATATATATATGAAAGGTATGAATCCTATTCTTCTCCCTCCAGCTATGGGTAAAATAGCAGGACAGACTGGGTTCTATAGCCTTGGATGGCAACTGGTCTAGGAGAAGGACAACTCTGAATTCAAAACCTGCGGAGGGTCGTTTGGGGACCTTGTGGCATTCGGTGCACCAGGTCTCTGTATTCGTCCCTCCAAAAAGTGTGGATGGTCCTGCACGAGGCCTTCACCGGTGTCGGGCTGTCGGTTTCCTGGAAACTGATCTGCTTGACCCTCATACGTCAAATCTCGACGGAAGAGTCGATCATATATATGTATGTATTCCACAGACAGACTGTTTCACGGTATCACAGCTCATCAGTGTGGCTAGACGTCCGGTTTCCTCTAGCTAGGATCGAAAAACGACTGAATTGGCATCAGTCTGGAATTCTACCACGAAGCCGTTGCCGCACGACAGGGATGAAGGTGAATTTAAGCGTATTTATTTTTAGATAAACACATAGTGAACTCGATTCGATATGCATATATATATATATATATATATATATATATATATATATATATATATAATTATTTATTTATAAATATGATTCCATCGCTACATAAGAGTTCTCATGTTTCAAAGAAAGATAGATAGATAGATACATAGATAGATAGATAGACAGATAGATAGATAGATAGATAAAGAAGAGTCTGTGATAGATAGATAGATAGTTAGATAGATAGATCGATAGATATAGATAAAAGAAGAGACTGATATATATATATATATATATATATATATATATATATATATATATATATATATATATATATATATATATCACACTATTTATATTATTCGGACTATTGTCCTCATCTTTGTCGACATATTTATTACAACGTTTCGGCCGTTGTACGCTCCGGACTTCTTCAGGTGGTTGGAATGTCGAACTGAACCCTTTATTTCGCTCACTGGGGTAGACTGTTCTAGTTCCACGTGCCATGTTTAATGGATGTCAGTTGTCAGTTATCTCCTGTTCTCCGCTGCCTTAACTGGGTATTGAACTCATAAACTTTGGGGCCTGTCACTGGATCTAACGAACGTCTTTATCCACAATAGTCCGAATAATGTAAATAGTGTACATAATACCTCATCTCAGAAATATTGACATATATATATATATATATATATATATATATATATATATATATATATATATCTTTAAAAGATTAACACGCTGAATGGAACACTACCGCGGTTTTGTACGCCCAGTTCTCATCAGGTGGTCAATTCAGCTCAGTCTGATCGCTCAGCTGAATCATTGGGTTAAACGTCATCGTCGTCCCCTATCTGTACAAACTATCCCTTAAAATAACCATCTATCTATCTATCTATCTATCTATCTATCTATCTATCTATCTATCTATCTATCTATCTATCTATTTCAGTCGCTTCTCTTTATTTATCTATCTATTTATCTATTCCAGTCTGTTCATATATATCCCAGTCTGATCCTATCTATCTATCTATCTATCTATCTATCTATCAAATTTTCATTTCTCTTTTTACTTTGAGAAAGTCCACATTGGACGAAACGCCTCGGCAACTATTACAGTTTTCCTATTGTCATATATATATATATATATATATATATATATATATATATATATATATATTAGAAATATTAGCATAAACCTTAACATACTTCTTCAAATAACCCGAAATGTATCAACCTATTATACTGTAATAAAATAGATTCTAACTATGAAAAAGATATTTAAAAATTCCCAAAAATCTTATAAGTACTAATATATTCCTCACTGATCTCAGTAAAACAAAATAAAACTAATTATATTTTATACTAAATTTAATACAACCAATATGCAATATACAATCATATGCAATAACTCTTCTCCGTCAACTAGTGTTTTGGAAAATACCAACATTGTATATCAGTTTAAATGATCTTTGTATCTCTTACAGAAAGTAATTACATATGTTGGCTTGGCGGTAACATTATCAAGACGTCTTACACTCTATTTGTCGGATACAATTTCTATCGAACAACATTGAAAAACACATTCCTGTCCGCCTTCACAATACAGGAAAATACTTGTTGACAACATCAATATACGACACCATGAAAATGATAAACAAAAACTTTCCATTCTCTAGAGCAACTATTATATTAAAAGCAACCAAGTAATACTGAACAAAATTTATTACGTATATCGTGATGGAACCGAAATAAAATTTCGTTTCGCCATGATGCTTAAAGCTAACCTTGTAGATGAAGTCTTTATACATAGGAACGACAAATGTATGTTACGGTAGCCCGCCAACTCCACCCTATTTTCAGTATTATACTTAGCTTATTTTAAATTTGAGCTGTGAATCTGCGTTTAATTTAGCATGAGACTCTGTATATTTTTTTAAATTTAAAAAATATCTAAAATAATAATTCGTGTCTGATGAGTTGGTAGAACAACGAAACTTAAGTTGCACTTCGAACGTAGGTATATATATATATATATATATATATATATATATATATATATATATATATATATATATGTTATACTGGAACACAACTATTCTATAATTAATAGACTCTCCCACATATAATAAGTAGTAGTAGTAGCAGTCGCCATTGGGCTCAGTGAGTTGGTGAGTCAGTCGATGTCGGACATTAAAATATCAACCACCACAACTAGATTGCTGCGCCATTAACTATTATAACAAGTTCCTAACGTTTTGTATGTCGAAGCTTTTTAGGACCGACTGAGTGAAATACAAGCCTCCACTGTGAAACTACTCTATAACAATATATATATATATATTTTGAACAATAAAAATTAAAAAATTAAAATCCTCAGACACACTGGGTTGTAGATTAATATTCTTTCGTTTTTTTATTATTATTCCATTTAGATTCCTCGACTAGTTTCGGCCGAAATGGCCATCATCGGGAGGAGAAATATTTCTGCTTGCTGCTAGCACTAAACATATATATATATATATTTAGAGAGAGAGAGAGAGAGAGAGAGAGAGGGGGGGAGAGAGAGACTACGCGAATTCAAGCGTCCTATAAGGCTGGCATCCGGCTCTCACCCTTTCACCGTTGAAACTGTTAAATGTAGCTGTCTCTTCTACTCCAATAGCTTCATATCTCGCACCTCTCCTCTGTGGAACTCCCTTCCCAATTACTGTTTCCCTGACAGCTATAATCTCCAACTATTCAAATGTAATGTCAATCAGACAATACAGGCCCCAACCCTTTCTACTACATGTTGTTTCGAAGCAAAAATAACGCTTCTGAAAGTAGACCTTTTGCGGCTCGAACCTCATCGGGGGTTCTTCCGTAGTACGTGCCACACCGGTCATTATTAGATGATATAACGTCAGTTTAAAAATTAAAAAAAAAAATGGCGGATGGCCATAAATCAGAGTTGAATAAAAATAAAATGGTAGAGGCCAAAATGAGGTCCAAAAAACGACCCCGCTATTCGGTTGTTTCGAGGGTAAGACGCGCTGGTGTGGGACGCTGGTTTCGGGGGTAAGACGCGGCTCTGGTGTGGGACATCTTTTTTTTTTTATTATTATCTTTGAGACGGTAGACAGGCGAGATCAATTTCTGCATTTGTGTAGCGGGAAAACTCACATTTGTAACTAAGGTAATACACTGTCTACAGACAACAGCTAAAAGAGTTTATCAAAACAAAGCCATCCGATGTTTAACACATTTAAACGAGAAATCAAAACAAAGCGTAATTAATATCCGGTTCATAAATTCAAGAAAAAAAAAAAAAAAAAAAAAAATTGGACGAAACGATACGAAACAAACACGACCACTTCTCCTCCTTACTTTAAAGTAGATACCCACTTAGGGAAATCCACAAACCTTCGACATACAAATAAAAAAAAAAAAAAGTTGTGGGGAAAAAAAATGTAAAGGTTTTTTCTTTTTTTTTGTTAGCAAAATACGTTCATTGATAAAAGGTATATTGGCTTAGCAATTTAGATAAAATCAGCCGACAGCAGCCGGATATCCTGTTGAAGGGAAAATTAGATTCGACATGAAACATGCATTTATTCATCTACATTAGAGGGAACAGCTGAGTCAGACTAATAAAGAATTGCGGACGATATTAATCATTGAAATTCTTTTTTTTTTTGATCGATCTGATCTTATTAGGTATTAGCGCTTTCGCTAGGGGTTTTTGGTTAAAAACTGAGCACATCTATCTATCTACAGGGTGGTCCGAAAATCTTGTCACCCCTATATAATATAATTTTCTATCTCAGATAGCTGACATGAAAATGATGGTGTTCTTCGTATTACTGTCTTACTTGTTCTATTGTTCTCATTACTTTTTGAAAGCAGGTGACAAGACTTTCGGAGCACCATATAGATAGATAGATATGAATAAACTGGAATATACATAGATAGATAGATAACGTGTGGTCCAAAAGTCTTGTCACCCATACATATAATTTTCTATTTTAAGATGGCTGACATAGACCTTCTCGATGTGTGACAGCGACAATGAAAGCAAATAAACTGAATCCAGTACATATACATTATGTTACTGCATAAATTGATCTTCTATCATCACTTTTTGGCAGGGGATGATAAGACTTTCGGAGCATCAGATAGATAGATAGATAGAGCGTGGTCCGAAAGTCTTGTCATCCCTATATGATATAATTTTCTATTTCAAATTGCTGACCTGAAAATTATGGCGTTTATTCAGACCTTCTCGATCAGATAGATACATATATAGATAGATAAATAGATACATACATACATACATAGTGACCAGATTGAAATAGATAGATACCTAGATAATGAACATAGATAGATAGATAGATAGATAAATAAATAGATAGATAGATAGATAGATAGATATGAATAAACTGATAGATAGATAGATAGATAGATAGATAATGAAAAGACTGCGATAGATAGATAGATAGATAGATAGATAGATAGATAGATAGATATGAATAAACTGATAGATAGATAGATAGATAGATAGATAATGAAAAGACTGCGATAGATAGATAGATAGATAGATAGATAGATATGAATAAACTAATAGATAGATAGATAGATAGATATGAATAAACTAATAGATAGATAGATAGATAGATAGATATGAACAGAATGAGATAGATAGATAGATAGATAGATAGATAGAGTGAGTGTGGTCCGAAAGTCTTGTCACACCTACATAATCTAATTTTCTATTTTAAGATGGCTGCCATGATAATGATGGCGTTCTATACAGACCTTTTCGATGTGTGACAGCATCAAGGAAAGTGAATAAACTGATTCCAGTCCATGTGTTTTGTATTACTGGATTACTTGCTCTTCTATTGGTCTAATTACTTCTTCGGTATGGGATGACAAGACTTTTAGAACACCCTTTTTATCTATCTATCTATCTATCTATCTCAGTCTCTGCTTTATCTATCTATCTATCTATCTATCTATCTATCTATCTATCTATCTATCTATCTAATTGAGTCTCTTCTTTTATCTATCTATCTATCTATCTATCTATCTATCTCAGTCTCTTCTGTATCTATCTATCTATCTATCTATCTATCTATCTATCTCATACTGCTATCTATCTATCTATCTATCTATCTATCTATCTATCTATCTCAGTCTCTTCTCTTTATTTATCTATCCATCTATTTATCTATTCCAGTTTGTTCATATATATCCGAGTCCGTTCCTATCTATCTATCTATCTATCTATCTATCTATCTATCTATCTATCTATCTATCTATCTATCTCAGACTGCTATCTATCTATCTATCTATCTATCTATCTATCTATCTATCTATCTATCTATCTATCTATCGAACTCAGACTCTTCTGCATGCATCTATCTATCTATGTATCTATCTATCTATCTATCTATCTATCTATCTATCTATCTATCTATGTTCATATTTATCTATGTTCATATCTATCTATCTATCTATCTATCTATCTATCTATGTTCATATTTTTCTATGTTCATATCTATCTATCTATCTATCTATCTATCTATCTATCTATCTATCTATCTATCTATGTCAGACGACCTGGGTAAGATGTTAAGCTACATCCGCGTCCTGGGTAAGACGATAATCTATGTCCAGCAAGCAAGGCCTCTGATCTGGAGGTTTTGAAGAGCGTGGAACCACCTCATAATTGCTGGTGTTGCCAGGTCCACCCTGACACTGGGTGGTAGCACCTGTTAGGGTTCCAGCTATGGGAAAATAGTTAACTATTATCAGCAATACTTGTTTCGAAAAAAATATTGTCAGTAATACAATTTTGAAGGAAAAATAGTACCAGAAACAGATTTTTGAAAAAAACAAAATATTACCAGCAATAAAAAATGTTGTTGGCATTAAGTAACCCATTGAGGTTGATATGCCGTAAAAGAAAATAAACCAAACCAATCTAAACCAAAGAATACATAATCTATTCATACGAATCTATCCTAAAAATGTTGTCGGCATTAAATAACCCATTGAGGTTGATATGCCGTAAAACAAAATAAACCAAACTAATCTAAACCAAAGAATACATATTCTATTCATACGAATCTATCCTAAAAATGTTGTCGGCATTAAATAACCCATTGAGGTTGATATGCCGTAAAACAAAATAAACCAAACCAAAGTATCTATGTCTGTTTATATCTATCTATTATAGAAGAAACCTCGGTTAATTTAAATATGATCCTATTCATTTATGACGAATGTATATGAATGCAAAATGGATCCTGAGTACATTAGCTGCTCATCTTAATGCGTCCGGTCATAGTTTCGTTTTCAAAAATGCCACTTTAGTTAAAAGAGAAAGGAATTTACAAAGGTGAAAGTGTTTATAAATTGTCTTAATCGTTAAATAATCTACAGTAAATTTGCGTCCAGGTTCTGGCAACATTTCACCTTCCTTGACAGATTGTCACCATCTGATGGAAAAATAAACAAAAAGAAGCCACATGGAATCGGCTAGACTCTAAACAAAAGCATATTTTAAAAGAATAAATTAAATTTTATTGTTTAAATTCTCAGATACTTTCACATATGTGCGCATGCGTAGTTGCATTAACTTGATCATCAGATTAATCCAATGGAGTAATCAAGGACGAAATATGTTTTCTTTATTTAGCTATCAGGCATATTGGCCACCATTTACCTCTCACACATTTTGTCTCCATTTAGGTATCAAACATTTTATCTCTATTTAGCCATCAGATATTTTATGTCCATTTAGATATGAAACATTTTGGCTTTCATTTAGCTATCAAACATTTTGGTCTCCAATTAGCTATCATACATTTTGGCCTTCAATTAGTTATCAAGCATTTTGGCTTCCATTAAGCCATCAAACATTCTGGCCTCCAAGTGGCTCTCAGACATTTTAGCCTCCATTTAGCAATCATACATTTTCGCCTTCAATTAGCTATCAAACATTTCGGCCCCCAATTAGCTATCAAACATTTTGGTCTCCAATTAGCTATCAGACATGTTGGCCTCCAATTAGCTATCAAACATTTTGGCCTCCATTAAGCCATCAAATATTTTGGCCTCCATTCAGCTATCAAACGTTGTTGCCTCCAATTAGCTATCAAACATTTAAGCTCCCCTATTTAGCTATCAGCTTCTGCCAACTAGACTAGTGCCCATAAATCCTAAACCCAACATGTTCCCTGGATATCTCGACTGTTACGGTAATTCTTTTACATGTGATTCTATGAACTGGTCCAAATCCTTCTATCTGTTGTGTTCGTCCAGGACATTGGCAGTCATGGCTCTCCACAATTTCCTCTCCTTTGTGGTACTTCTCTGTTCTTCAAACAATTTACATAAGCTTGTCAGGAAGGTCATGCGCTGCTTTCCTCTGCCCCGCTTACCTTCAATCTGTCCTGACAGCGACAAATTTTTCAATCACTCTTTCCTCATTATGTGCCCTTGGAATTTCAATTGTCACTTTCTGATGTTAAGTGTAAGTGTGCATTTTTTTGACATTTTCCCTAAAACTTTGTTATTGGTCACATGTTCAGTTCATGGTATTATCAACTTCCATCAGTAGAACTACAAATTTCTTCGTCTGTGAGGGGATTGTCCAGTATTCACTGCCATATAGGAGGACTGATATTACGTAACAGTTCAGTACTCCTTTCTTTGTTACTTCAAGTCTCTTCTTCACCTGTGAGGAGATTGTCCAGCATTCACTGCCATATAGGAGGACTGATATTACGTAACAGTTCAGTAATCTTTTCTTTGTTTCTCTTGCTTCGTCTCTTCTCCATCTGTGAGACAGATGAAGAAGAGACTTGAAGCAACAGAAACAAAGAAAAGATTACTGAACTGTTACGTAATATCAGTCCTCCTATAAAGCAGTGAATGCTGGACAATCTCCTCACAGATGAAGAAGAGACTTGAAGCAACAGAAACAAAGAAAAGAGTACTAAACTGTTACGTAATATCAGTCCTTCTGTGTGGCAGTGAATGATGGATAATCTCCTTATAAATAAAGAAATGACTTGCAGCCACAGAAATGTGGTTGTACACGTGGATGCTGGGGACATCGTGGACTGAACTTGAGAGCAACAGCGAGATTTTAGAGAAAATGGAAACAAAAAAAGGCCCTCATACTTAATATAAAGAAACAGCTGAAATTTCTAGGGAGCATAATGAGGAAAGAAGTGTTGGAAAATTTGATACTCACAGGATAGATTGAAGGCAAGAAGGGCAGAGGAAACTTAGCGTGCGCGAATAAACGGGTGGCAGAACTGGGTCTGGGTGGGATAGCAAAAAGTCAAAATTTATTAAGAGCAACGTAGGATAGGAAATTTTGGAGAGCCATGACCACCAACGTCCTGAATAGACACGGCCCAGAGAAGAAGCAAGAAGTAAATGGGCATTTCACTATTTAGCGAAACTACATTGATTGAGCATTACTGAACTGCGTTTGATACTCACTCGGTGCGTCTGCCTAAATCGTCCTTGGTCGTACCTCGAAATTTTTGTCCTAGCCTTCCTACAAGAAAAGTATGGCGATTTTCTAAGAGCAGAAAAGCCGAATGTATGGGGGTACCCAGTGAGAATCAAACTGACTACTCAGTCGTAAATTTTTCTAGCGAGAGAGGCTTGCTGACCATTATATTGCCATGGTGGTGGTTTTCTAACCGTAGCTTAGATGTGTCAAACGGTCGAATGTATGGGGGTACCCAGTGAGGATCAAACTCACTACTCAGTCGTAAATTGTTCTCCCGAGACGGGCTTGCTGACCATTATACTGCCCTTCTAGTGATCTTCTAACCGTAGCTTAGATGTGTCAAACGGCCGAATGTATGTGGGTACCCAGTGAGGATCGAACTCGCTATCCGACTGTAAACTGATCTAGTGACACAAGCTCGATAACCTTTCCTTCACGTCGTAGTGCCCCTACACGAAACGTATGTGGCCTCACCGGCGCAGATTTTTAGTTAACCACGATTTTCGTGAATATAAAGTAAAAAAAAAATCTTAAAAGAAATCCTAAACTATATACACGCACAAGCCAAATGTACTCTATTAACTGTAGCAGCCTAATGTAATGTTGAAAATTCTCTCTGAATAATTTATTAGATAATGACGTTACTACATCTCAGATCTTCCAACAACATGGGTACGTCCTTATCGATGTGTATGCGTGAATATGCGCTTACTGATTTTATTACTGAGACAAAAGCCGAAGACAAGTTCTTCATAGATATTCACGTCTTGTTTGAATTCAATAACTTTGCAATTTTTGACTGCGGGTCAGTGCACAAAGACATTCATTGTCTTGAATATCTGACCAGATTCGGTTATGATACGAGTATTAATTTCTTTCAGCGCCATAGAAACTAACAGTGGACAACCTGCCCACCATCCTACATCGACTTATTCATTCCTTTGACCCTCGACAATTTTCCTTTTCCTGACCACGTTTCTGATCTGATCATTCGTTATCGTCTGTTTCCGACATTTCTTATACTTTTTCCCGCCTTTTTTTTTTTTTTTTTTTTTTTTGCGTTCATTTTTTTTTTTCGATGCTTTTTTTTTTCTTTTTGTTTTTAAATTCTCAGTTCTCCATCGATATTATTCCTTTTTGCTTTTTAACTTTATGTGCCAATCTTTCGCCTAGATTTTTTTTTTATTTCGATACTTTTTTCCGGTAATTATTTTCACTTTTTTTTTTTTTTTTTTTTTTTTTTTTTTTATCAGTCTTTCGCTACTAATGTCCTTTTTCTTTTATTTTTGCTGTCTTCAAGGCGTTTTCATTCTTTATAGGGTTTCTGTCAAGATTGATTGTTTTTACCGCTTCTTTTATGGTCCTTTTGTAGCAATTCTTTTACTCAGTTTAGTTTTCTTATTGTCAACAACATAAACGTGGTCAGCCACAGGCAACCAGAATTCGCCGGGGACGAATAAAACCAAAAAATGCTAAATTTTAGCGGGGGAAATTAAAACTTTAAGAATTCCAGACTCATACATTCAAACCAAAGATTTTATTTTTTAGTGGATCTCGAATCTGAGCAGACAATACGAACATTATACTTTTCGGCAAAAAAAAAAACAAAACAAAAAAAAACCCCCAAAAAACATGAAGGTAGATAAAAAAAAAAAAATGAAGAGAAACAGACGGTAATTATGAACGAAAGGAAGAGTTGATAAAGTAGAAGGAGGAGGAGAACGAGGAGAAGGAGACGAAGATGAGGAAGGAAGAGGAGACGAGAAAAGCTGAGAAAGAGTAGTAGCTGGAGGAAAATAACAAGATGGAGGAATAACGAAGAAAGGAAAGGAAAACGCAAAGACAGTAAACGAGAGTAAAATGTAAGAGGACGAAAGACAAAGCCGAAGCCGGAGAAAAGTGCAAAAGAAAGTGATAAAGGAGTAGGAGTTTGAAAGGAAAAAAGAGCGGGAGAAACATATGGAAGGATGAAGAAGAAACGAAGAAAAATGAAAGATTGATGGATGTGCTTTATTTTACGGCTTATCAACCCATAATGAGTTGTTTAAAGCCGAAATATATTTTTTTTTGGGGGGGCAACAAGAATAATTCTTTGTTATAGCGAGCGAATATTGCACTGACAATTTTTTTTGTAGATAATGATTTTCAACATGTCTTACTATTTAACCCATAACTGGGGACAGAAGGATTTTTGCGCGCAAGTGAATGTAACGATCTCAACTGGAATTCGAACTTAGCGCTCCAATTTCTCATTCCGAGACGCCATATATTACACCATCCGCACATCACGAAAAGCGAAGAAAAAGAAGGTGGGAGAGGTCGAGAAGTAAAAAAAAAAAGAGAAGGGAGAGGAGGCGGTCGAAGAAAATAAGATGTGGAAGGAAGAAGAGAAAACGCGGAAAGTGGAAGTGAACGAGACGGAGGGTGAAAAAGAAAGAGAAGAAGAAGAAAGAGGAGGAGGAGAGAGTGAGAGAGAAAGGTGATGATGAAAGAAACGCGAAAATTGGAGGTAAAAGAAATAAAGAAAGAGAGGGGGGGAAATGATGTGGATGAGGAGTAAAGATGGTGAAGGAAACTGTGGAAAATATGAGTGAAGGTGAGAAGGAAGAGAAGAAGGAAAAGATTAATTTATACTTCAATCCTTTCAGATCTCGACGATCAAATTTCTTGTTTGTGTATACGACTGTCACACTTTCTTACTGAAGCTCAGAGTGTAGTATCTGTCCAAACCCCGGCTATTCTGATCTGTAGTATTATTCTGCTTGTTCGTACATACAACTATTACGCTTTCCCAACAAAGATCAAAGTGTAGTATCTGTCCAATCCCCAGCTGTTCTGATCTGTAGTATTATTCTGCTTGTTCATACAACTGTTACGCTTTCTTAACGTAGATCAGAGTGTAGTATCTGTCCAATCCCCACCTGCTCTGATCTGTAGTATTATTCTGCTTCTTCGTGCAAACAACTGTTACGCTTTCCTAACGAAGATCAGAGTGTAGTATCTGTCCAATCCCCAGCTGTTCTGATCTGTAGTATTATTCTGCTTCTTCGTGCAAACAACTGTTATGCTTTCCTAACGAAGATCAGAGTGTAGTATCTGTCCAATCCACAGCTCTACTGACCAGTGGTATTATTCTGCTTGTTCGTGCAAACAATTTTTACCCTTTCTTAATGAAGATCAGAGTGTAGTAACTGGCCAACTCCCAGTTTTTCTTATCTGTAGCATTATTCTGCTTGTTTGTGCACACAACTGTTACGCTTTCCTAACGAGGATCAGAGTGTAGTATCTGTCCAGCTCTTCTTATCTGTAGTATTATTGTGCTTGTTCGTACATACACCCGTTACGCATTTCAAAACGAAGCTCTACGCAGAAATATAGTACAGGAAACGTAAAAATATGGGTCTAAGGAAAAGAAATAAACGTAGGAAAATCTTTTGGTATACACCCCCATTTAACCAAATGGTCAGTACTAAGTTAGGCCAAGCGTTTCGTCACTTAACTGAAAAAGATTTCCGTAGAAATAGTACTTTCAGTAAAATATGTAGCAGAAACACACAAAAAGTAAGTTATAGTTCCGCCGATAATCTTGAGAAGATTATAAAGAAGCATAACAAAATTTTAAACCAATTTTTTTAAATGGATGATAATGCAAATTCCAAGATAAATACTGTTGATAATATTAACGAAAACAATTCCAGGAATTCTAACGAATGACCTTGCAAAACCAATGTATGTCCAACACTCTTGTTTATCTAAGTACTATTTCTACAATAGAAAATCCGACTATTGAAAAATTTTATATTGGGAGTACTAAAAAATCTTTTAAAACTAGATGGTACCAACATATCTTATCCTTCACCAATAGTACTTATAAAAATAGTACATCTCTTTCTAAATATGTTTGGAATTTGAAAGAAGTTAATAAAACCCCTAGGGTAAAAGAGAAAGTACTAAAAAAAGCTTGAACGTTTACATCTTTAAATGAAACTTGTTTCCTATCCTTACATGAGAAAATAAAAATTATAAAATTTACTGCTAAAGACTCTTTATTAAACCAAAGAAGTGAGTTAACAGTAAATTGTAGGTATAGTTTACCTTCTACCATACAATAGGGTTAAACTTCGAACTTGATAATCCTTCTTACAAGATTCCTTGGTAGATGAACTGTGGTGCGCCTTAACAACAAACCCCTTGAAAATGGCTAAATAAGTGACTGAAAGCGTTTGGGACAATAGACCCTACGGAGAATTTTTGTCACTTCTTTACCTCCACCAAACTGAAAAATGTGAGAATATTAGAAAAACGAAATAAAATTTCATATATATATATATATATATATATATATATATATATATATATATATATATATATATATATAAAAGTAAAAGTCGCCCTATCGAGTGGTATTTGAGGTAACACTTGTGGAGGGCTCTTGATTGGACCTTCATCACAATAGATGGGGAGGAGTAGATGCGATAGGCATCAATACACTACAGAAGAACTAAAAATAGATCGCTGTATTTAAGTATTGCATTAATATTTAAGCTTACCTTTTGAAAGTTCAACGATAATTCTTCTGTCGCCGCTTAATTTAAAGACAGTTTGATGTACGTAGGTCCTTACTTCCTGTACAATCAATTATGTTTTTATTTCATGGGTGATTTTCGCTTGATTTCGCAATTAATTTCGTTTATTCCCAAATTTATTTCCAAGTTATAAAAATTGTTAGCGTACAAAAAATTTGTCGCAAAAAATCACGGAAAAAAAATTGCCGAAAACAATCGCAGTAAGGAAAACTGCGAAAAAAAAAAAAAAGATCAGGGTGGCGGGTCCGCATCCGATCCGGAATGTTTTTAATTTGCACACGGAGTCGATCTGGTTCTACAATGGTGTGATATGTTGGGCTACGGCTTCTAGGAGTAAACTTGAAAAAGTATGGCACTCTGACACTGACATTCACATTTATTATATATATATATATATATATATATGTGTGTGTGTGTGTGTGTGTGTGTGAAAATATTGTAGAAAATAGGAAAGAAACTGGTTTGGTAAATAATCCAAAGTTCCTTAGTATTTTTGTTATTATTTTTAAAAAATAGTGCTCGATACGAAAGTAGAGCATAAATATAATTATTTATTTAAAAATATGATTCCAACTCGCTACAAAAGAGGTCTGATGTTTCAAAACAAGAGCCGAAAACTTCAAAATAATATTAGTCATTCCCAAAAAAATTTCGCTTGAAGATGGAACAGAGCCTACTTTAACTCAAGTTAATTCAAATATTATTTTGAAGTTTTCGGCTCTTGTTTTGAAACATGCGACCTCTTATGTAGCGAGTTGGAATCATATTTTTAAATAAATAATTATATATATATATATATATATATATATATATATATATAAATGAAATTTATTCTTCATGAGCTTCCGATCCTTAGCGATGATTAATTAATGGTGAACATGTTATTTTCGTTTGTGATCGATTTCATCACGTTTCTTCTGTTACGCTTGGAGAGTAATTATACATTCTTATTGTTCAAAGTAGAGCCCTATAGTGTTATAGGAAAAATTTTTTTTATCATTTCTAAGATACAACGGTTCAGAGCTTAATCTAACAATTGGACAATTTTTGCTGTTACACCCGTAATAGATAATATATTTATATTATAATTTTTTGAATAAATTATATATATATATATATATATATATATATATATATATATATATATATATATATATACAGAGAGTGAGTGAGAGAGAGAGAGATAGTGAGAGAAAAAGAAAGAGAAAGAAAGAGATATTTCTGCTTCTCTTTAAACCAAACAGTATCGTCTGCCTCGTTCAATTTTTGGCGTTGCTGCGCTATCATTTTCCCGCTTTTTTCTCCATTCTCGCTGACGGTGTTTATTTATTTATTTTTTAATTTTTGTTTTCTTTTCGCCATCACTACCTGTGCTTTTCAATTATCGTCTTTTTTCTCTCTTTTCCTCTCTAGTTCTATCCGAGTCGTGTGACACCGCGTAGCACACCGCTCTCCCTTGCAACCACCGGACGTCAAACAGGCTCGTAAAAAAAAAAAAAAATCAATGGAAATTCGTGACTATGCCATTTGCAGAATTTATCTATTGTACAGATAACCCCTGCCCCGACAATTTCACTGGCTTCAATTCCAGTAGGAGATTAAAGATGTAGCTCATCAGGTAACCGCAAGAGTACGTCAGATTTAAAAGGCTTATTAATCGACAGGTAATATATATATATATATATAATTATTTACCTTCTGCCCCACGCAGCAAGATGTGGCACAAGGCCGAGCTTAAAGTGGGGTTTCCGAGCCCGTAGGCTCGGGCAAAAATTCCCTACAGACCACGTAAAAACAGAGTCATTTTCCCGAGACGAGACTCCACTCCTCGGCGGAGCCTCGTCTGGGGGATACCATCTGACATAAGCCAGGTAAGTATATATATATATATATATATATATATATATATATATATATATATATATATATATATATATAGTCATCCACAGTCATGGACAAAGTGTTTCTCTGTATACAGCTTATCAATCTGTCTTGACATGCGATTGTTTCAAGCCAGGATCGAAATCGACCGCTGTGACATCAGACAGAGACTGTCATCCTTAGAGAGCGGAGATAGGGAGTTTTTAACATCTGATATACGAGATATAAGCATTCCCGACTACCAGAGTGGAGAGCTTTCGGCGTTAATAGTAGTAGCCGACAAATTCCCTTTCTTCCAATATGCTAAACCTACGAGGGGGCATATATATATATATATATATATATATATATATATATATATATATATATATATATATAGTACAATTAATCGATCTGTTGGTATATAATCCCGGTGTATCCTAGTAATATTATTAAGACTGATCCACAGAGAGATCGATGTATTTATTATAACACGGCATGATATGTATTTTTTGCAGCAAAAAGAAAAAAAAATACTTCAACATAGAGGATTGTCTGTTTTAAATGATTTCAATGATTCACAAATACTCCGAGACCAACACTTGGGGGCTAATGATAGCCGTGTACAAAACGGCTTGAAATAAACTATCTTCTATGTTGAAGTAATTTTTTTTTCTGTAATATATATATATATATTGGATTCGAGAATAAAGCAATACGTACCCCCCACCAGGATTTTGAATCCGGCGGCCAGGAAGAGCTAACTGACCAATACTTCTGGCTCTGCTATTGCTGAGCATGTAATAAAAAGCAGGGAATATGCAGTTGATTTTAGTGCAGACTGTTTTTTGATTTTAACTAGGTCCCACTCCTCATATCACCTCAAGGTTCTAGAGACCTTGTATATCAGATCCCGTGGGCCTTACCTCTGTAAACAGAGGGAATGCTTACTGGGTCTGAATGTTACTGGAATCTAGCTTTCATGAAATTCATTTTTTCCCCTCCTATCATTAATATCACTTAAAGTTACACGTTTATTTTTATATCCCAGAAATAAACTTGATAAGGCTGGGACGAAACCGGTTGTTTTTTCCGCTTATTCCTCGCTGTCTATATATATACATATATATATATATATATACAGATCTTTCTTTCTCTCTTTCTCTCGATATATATATATATATATATATATATATATATATATATATATATATATGATATTTAGGCAGCAAATTCTCTTTTAGCATGTCTGATTGAATAAATTACAGACATTATGTCTGCTGATTTTTAATAAAATCCGTTCATACTCACGAATAACTTTCCGTGTATCATGTCGGAGCTACTCTAAACGCATCCACAGATATTTTAACCCCCTAAATATGGTCTCAGATGAGATTGAAATTACTTGTAAAAAAAAATATTAGGAAGAAAATTTTGGTCATTTTTTTTTTATCAATTTTATACACTCACCAAGAGATTAATTCGTGGACTTGAAAGGATTAAAACTAAACGTCTATATATATCTAAATAAGTTTTTTTGTAGTACAAAATTTAAGGATAGCTAGAAATAAGCATAATTTATATGGCATTTTAATGTAGATTTTAAAAGCTAAAAAAAACAAAAAAAAAAAAAAAACAACTAGATTCGTCCCAGCCTTATCAAGTTTATTTGAATCCGGATGCTAGGAAAAGTCAACTAATTAATACTTCTGGCTCTGCTATTGCAGAGAATGTAATAAATAGCAGGAATTGTGTGTTTGATTTTAGTGCGAACCGTTTTTCAATTTTATCTAGGTCCCACTCCTCATATCACCTCAAGGTTCTAGAGTTCTTGTATTCTTTCCCTCTCTCTCTCTCCACACACACACACACACACGCGCATATATATATATATATATATATATATATATATATATATATATATATATATATATATATATATATATGGAGAGTAAAAGAGAAACATTCGATAAAGCCATGATTCTTAATCTTTTGTACCCAATGCACCCTTTTGACCATATGTCAGAATATCACCCCCTCTTTCCAAGTTTTTATCCGACTCAAAAGGTGCATTCCAAATTATATGCATATATTATTGAAAGTTTTCATTCTTTCTCACATTAGTACGTGTACATTTACAGGGATTGTTTTCATGGAGGATCTTTTAGAAATTTAATAGCGATAGAAAATGCTGATGGGTTTTTACACTTGACTACATGTACCGTAATGTATTTTAATCCATAACAAATTATGAAATGAATAAACCGAAGAATACTTTGTAGAGGACCAGGTGTGTTTACGTGTTGTTGAATTAGGAACGCGTGCTGTTTATTCCTGCTAGAAGAAGGTCCAACTACAAGAACAAGCCGGACTCAAGTTGAGTCCAACCGAAGAGGTAAAGAAAACAAACAAGACCGATATATATATATATATATATATCTGCTTGTCTGAATCATATTCAAGAAGCGAGAGCAAGATCTAAAAGGTCAACCAATCTAACAGTGATCTCATCTCACAATCCTCACACTTGCTCCATATGTGCCTTCCTTTGTAAATCACTAGTGGGTCTTAAATGCCACTTAAGATTATCGCATAAACTTTCATAACTGAATCAATAAGCTGGCAGATCCTCATACGTCGAAACCGACGGGAGAGTCCATTATATATATATATATATATATATATATATATATATATCAACAAATATTAAACAACAAATTTACAAGTGACAAAGACATCAACATTTGTGTTTGTGTGTGACCGTAAAGAGTTTGTATTTTGGTGAAAATTCGCATGTATGTGTATGTGTGTTTCCTGGCGTTTTCCCATAAGTGGATGAAAACGCGGATTTCTGTGAGAGATCACATTTTTAAATGTCGCCGCTGAAATGCAAAGTAGAAAGAGAACGAGAAAAGAAATCGCCCATTATTTATAGTGTAGGGAGAGCGTGTTCTAGTGAAATATTTGGACAATTAAGGAGCAGTTAACTTCGACAACTTCAATAAACAAAAGGTCCAAAGAATGCTAGGAGACTTTGATTCAATAAACATTATCATACTTATTATAAAACCCAGGTTGTGTGTGTGTCTGTTCGTTTCTATATTGGATCGGATTTCCTACATTTTTCAACCGATTTCAACAAAACTTCACAGGACTACGTAAAATTACGTTGCGGTGGTTCTGACAGTGCCAAAAATTGGAAAAACACAATTGTTTTTGCACGAAATCAATTTGAAAACACGATTAAGAGTCATCGCTTTTTCGAGAATGAAAGGGGGACAACTCATATCGAATTATACTTATTATAAAACCCAGGTTGTTTGTGTGTGTGTGTGTGTGTGTGTGTATATATGGGATCGGATCTCCTACATTTTTCAACCGATTTCAACAAAACTTCACTTTTTTTTGGTAGGTAGTGTTTCTTATTGTCTTGCACACTTTTTTCTTTATTTTTACATTCAGAATGCTTTAAAAATTCCATTTACAAGACAATTGTTTATAATAAAATTCTATTCAATCGATCGACTCATAACAATTGCAAACAATATTTTGTTTGAGTTTGGGTTTGACCAATTCGTAAAAAGAAACAAAAACAAAACAAAACAAAAAACTAATTAAGACATGCGTATCCGTCAACCTTAAACAATAATCATTGTCAATTTTATTTTTCAGTCTTTATGATGGTCGATACTTGATATATCTCTTACTGTTACATCCCCGGGCAACGCCGGGCTCTAGTGCTAGTGTTCAATAAAATTTCAAAGCAGTTAAACTGATTCTATTCTGACGAAGCTCATGAGTTTAAAATTCTGTAAATAATAATAATAATAATAATAATAATAATAATAATAATAAAAACAAGAAAAATTAAGATAGTCGCTCTAAACCCCTTCCTTGGGTGGATTCTTCCCTTCTTATCCTTTTTGATAGAATAAAACGAATTGCAGTGAATGGGTCTTGCTTTTAACATTTGCTTTTAAGTTAAAATGAATAAAAAGAAATATATATATATATATCACAGATGGAGATGTTTATTTTTCATGGGAAGAAAATCCGCCCAAAGTAGGCATATCTTCAGTCCCAGCCGACTCTCAAGACGTTAAAATCATTTCTTTTTTTTTTTTATTTTCTTCTTTCTAACGTATGTAGGTTTGGTTATTCGGGACACTTTGTAACACCGCCTCAAACAATGGATAAGATAATTTTTTTTTTCCTATGATCTCGTTGGTCACCCGCAGGTAAACAGTAACATGTGAAACGAATAATAATTTAATCGTGTTGTAGGGATGAAAAAAAAAAAAAAAAAAAAAAAAAAATGGCGGTCATTTTAGGCGGGAAAAACATAAAGTGAACTGAATATTTTTCAATTCCAAACAATGCCGACGACAAGAAATAAAAATGATACTTTCTGTCTGTGTGTAAAGGAATAATTGCCAGCCTGTCTCGCGGTTGACTCTGAATTTCGAATTCAGCAAGATGACAGGCCAGATATAAACATTTTCTTTAAAACTGGCTATATTTGAAGGCAGGGCCGGCGCCTACAACCCCAAACACCCATCGACCGGTGGCGGGGGAGGGGGAGGTGATTAAAGGTCCCGGGCAGTGTTTTGTGACCCTGACTATTTGCTTTTTTTGAACCTATAATTTATAGGTTACAAATTAAACTAAGCTCAACTGACTCTTAAAGGATCACACATGTTCGAGGATTTTCACTTCATTCTGAGGTCATTTTTCTCTCGTCCAGATACACGAGTTTGTTTTTACTAAAAAAAAAAAAAAACTCTAAAAAAACACACTGTATAAAATTCACTATTTTTTCTCCATAATGTTGAATGTGTTTAAATTATTCAGCTTTTTAACACAGAAAAATCTCAAGCTGACGTTAAAAATTTCCGCAAAACATTGTTGATTAATTTAAGATTGAATTGACTATTATGACAGGTCTCTAAATTTTATTTAGATACATTGTATTTATTGTCAAGTTTTCTTGTCGAATTATTAATCTATATTACATATGATCCGTTATTGTACATAATTAGGTTACAATTAAATTTGTATTTTATTTTAATATTACCTTATGTAAAGTTTGATGTAGTAGCGTATGTGGGGTTCCTTATCATAGATTCCCACGAGACTCTTACACAGGTCCTGTATGCAACGTGGACATAGAAATCAAAATCAGCCACACTTTATCAATATCTCTGCCGAAATGTGCATATATACGTGTGTATGGGTATGTTAGTATATAATATCTAGAGTGTAATGATAAAAAAAAAAAAATTTACAACATAATCTCCTCCTTTGTTAATGTATTTAACGCTTCTGTATTAATCACATCGCTGAATCATAATACAGAAAAAAAAATCTCAAATCAAAATTCAGTTAATTGATATATCAGGCTACAGGATTATTTACTCGACAATGCATGCACACACACTCACACACACACACACACACACACACACTCACACACACATATATTGTGTGTATTTAGGTAGCTAATGATCTTTAAGGTGATTGCTATTTTAGACAACAGACATTTTCTGTCGATTAATTTCATTGATCGACTTTTCAATATTACGAATAGTCTTTCTCAGATAAGGAGAAAATTCAGGCAGAAATTGTCCAAAGTTCATTTTGGAAGAAATATGATCCAACCTTTCGACTTTCTTAAGTCATCGTCAGGTTAGGTAGAGATAGTTGGTGAGTTTCGTAGAACTGGTGAGTGTAGCCATATGAGCAAAGAGTGTCTTGATGCAGACAATATATAATGTGTGTGTGTTTAATTTTTTATGTACATTTGAGGATGCGACTCCTTAAATCGTTTTTACTTATAGACAACTTTCGTTATATGAGTATTGCTTCGAGGATCATAAGTGTTTTTTTTTTTTGCCGTTGGATTTTGATAGTATTTCGGTATTATTTCTGAGTAGCTGTCTAATGTTACTATGACATGTGGCAAGTGAGTCCACCTGACAGTGTAGTTAGAGCGTATTCTATGTAAAACGTCTTTTTTTTTTATTATTATTTACAGAGATATGACAGTGTAGTTAGAGCGTATTCTATGTAAAACGTCTTTTTTTTTTATATTATTATTTACAGAGAAACGTTCTCCGAGTAGGTAGGTATAATCATACACAACACTGACCTTCTATAAGGAGATGGAAGTTTGGGATATATTATTTTTAATAAATATGTGGTAGTTGTAAATTTTATGTAGTAAATAATAATGAATAATTAATTGAAACAACGGCTTTAGTTTCCTTCCTTTCCACATACAGTCAGTTTTAGACCCACTGGAGTGACGGGGTGTAATCGATTTCTATTTTTTTCCTCGGATTAGGTCTTTTGCAGTGGGGTGCAGTAATATGAATCTATTTTCGAGGTATTTGGTAAAATTTGTTTGGCCTTGAAAAATATTGCGTCATCCGTGATTGCATTAGATTTTAATCACGTCCAGACACTATTGTCTCGACTATCGATTAGTTGTCCTACAACCGTTGTCTACGATAGACGTTACTCCAAGGAAACGTACGAAAACTGAAACGCTGCACGAATACACTGGCAAGCCTTAGCAGTGAACAAATCAAAGTACTATAGGCTGGCCCAGAAAGTCTCCTGATTTAAATTCAATCGAGAATCTGTGGTCAATCTGCAAGGAACGACTTCGTGGAATGGGCTGACGAAGTACTAACATGTGCATTGGGTCATATTTGATTAGAAAAAATACGAGAAAAAATTAAATAATAACGGAATTATTCATTTTGTTTCAATTAATTTGCACAAGGGTCTATCTCTATCTGTTAAAATGAGATGTCAGAGTTATTTTCAGTTTGGCGTCATTTAGACGACAATTTATCCATCGCAACCTGTATGCCTGTTAAAATCAGGTACCGATGTTATTTTCATTTTGGCGTCATTTAGACGACAATTTAGCTATCGCAACGTGGATATATAGTTTTATATATCTATGTACGACGTTTGCCTTTTATTACAGTTTCGTGTTTTTTTCCCTATTCGTGGTTAATTTGAATTTGATAATACATGTTCATAGCCTTATTGTCAAAATTACCTCTATGGTTGTAGTCAAAATCGTTGTTTAAATGAAATTTGATTTGCTCGTCGACTTTGTAATTAGGGTAACCTTTATTGATAAGCATTTGTTCTATAACATTTAATTCTCCAAGGAAAATTATATTGCATGGAGAAATGCGTTTCGCACTTTGAATTAAGTTATTAACGACAGTAATTTCATATTTTTCAGGGCATTCCCAGTTGTAGTTTAGAAGGCAAGTGTTATGACACAAAAACACATTTCTTTAGCCAAAAACGATTAAATTTTAGAGCCCAAATTCGGAAACACACATACACACACACACACACACACATATATATATATATAGATATAATGTTTTGTTGTAAACTGGGGAAGGTTACTGAATAGAATAATCCCATGAAGGTTGGTAATGAACGATAATACTTAGGACAAGAACAACACATATAAGATTCGCCAGCGGTGCGTAGAAGTAGTAGTCAAATGCTAGAAGTGAGTCAAGTGAATTCAACAATGAATCTCCATCTTCAGGATATCTACCAGCCGCCCCACGCGGTCAGATGTGGCACAAGGCCGAATTTATGTGGAGTATCCGAAGGCTCGGCCAAAAATTACCCGTAGACCCGTATAAAACGGTGTCTGGTAGCTGTTTCGCGAGACGAGTCTCTGCTCTTCGACATAGCCTCATCTGGGGATTCTCTCTGTCCGAAGTCAGATAGTTTGACCAACACAGCTGGAGATGAAGTGTTGACGTCTATGTTTACTGATATATATATATATATATATATATATATATATATATATATATATATATATATATATATGCAATTTTTATATATATAATTTATATATGCGCAGCACTTATTTGAAAGCGCTCAATATCAGTGATAGAGCTAACATATTTAGCTGCATTGATGTGAGTTTGTGACTCTGGGTTTCATGCCCTTCCGATCGTCAGATGAACTTTTGACGCGAAACCCAGGGTCACAAACTCACATCAATGCAACTATATATATATATATATATATATATATATATATATATATATATATATATATATATATATATATATATATAGTGGTAAATATACACATACATATGCAATCATATATCTAAAATATATAAATATATATACATACATACATACACATACATATACATTTGTATAAAAAATAATTTCCAAGAGGGTAGAATCCAGGTAGAACTCAATGTCCAGGACCGAGTAAGGATATATATATATATATATATATATATATATATATTTGTGTGTGTGATCTTTAAAAAGGTAACCATATTTTATTCGTAAAAAAAAGGATGCAAAAATATCAGAACTATTAAAAGTTTAGGTACATTTCGGCCGACACATCTTCAGAAAAAAAATGTCGTCGGCAAATAAAACAAAGTAGCTGAAAAAAAAAATAATTTTCAAAAACTGGTGTTAAAATATGCCAAAACTAGGGGGAAGGAACAGAAAAAAAAAAGACGTTGAATTGGCGAATGGCTCCCCGAACAAGGCCATCTTGTGTTTTAATTCTTTCTCCCTACGCAGAGCAGGACGTTGTATATTAACAACAAACAAACTCCAAGACGTAAAGGTGGATTCTTTTCCGTACCCTGTGCAAGACAGTGAAGATCTCCGGAGAATAGTCGGTCCTGCAAGCAATAGAATTCAATAAATATTCGCCGATAAAGGAGTGATGAGGCTGTAAACACCCAGATGCTACAGGCTCATGTCTACGTATTGGCCCGGAACATGTTGGGCGATCCTAAACCCTAACATTAATACCAATAAACAACTATGGGCACCTCGAGGCGGAGTAATGGTTAGCAAGCTTATCTCGCTAGAACAATTACGACTGAGTGGGGAGTTCGATCCTCACTGGGTGTTCCATACTTTCGGCCTTGTGCCACATCTAAGCTACGCTTGGAAAATCATTTGGGCACCTCGACGGTGTAATGGTTAGAAAGCTTGTCTCGCTAGAACAATTACGAGTGAATAGTGAGTACGATCCTCACTGGGTGCTCCATACTTTCGGCCTTGTGCCACATCTAAGCTACGCTTGGAAAATCACTTGGGCACCTCGACGTGGTGTAATGGTTAGCAAGCTTGTCTCGCTAGAACAATTACGAGTGAATAGTGAGTACGATCCTCACTGGGTGTTCCATACTATCGGCCTTGTGCCACATCTAAGCTACGCTTGGAAAATCATTTGGGCACCTCGACGGTGTAATGGTTAGAAAGCTTGTCTCGCTAGAACAATTACGAGTGAATAGTGAGTACGATCCTCACTGGGTGCTCCATACTTTCGGCCTTGTGCCACATCTAAACTACGCTTGGAAAATCACTATATTGATAAACAACTAAACCTTGCAGATGGGCAGGCAAGACATCCTTGCGGCCAGATGGAAAAGCCCTTCTAGTTGGAAAAAATGCTCCGGTCCAATACGACATTAAAACACTGTTTGATGGAAGTGGATATTTTATCGCCATAGATTTGACTCACGGTACCAGTCCACGGTAGTCTAACATATACAGACATTTAGGGTGACCATATATCTTAACTCCTTTGAATTTGACAATTTTACGTTCATGAGTAGTCGTAACACATTCAGGGTAACCATTCGTCAAAAACAGCTGTGTGATTATCTTAAGGTCAGCATCAAGCCATCACCCGGAACTCGACATCAAAGCGCGGTGGGTAAGGGTATTGATAAGATTGATTTTACTGGCTTTGGGAGCAAATCAATCACAAATGGGATATACACCAGAAAAGGTGGGTTTCCTATGCACTAGTGAGAAAAACAAAAACTAGGGTTCACAACAGGAAGAGGGATCATCATTTCAACTTAGGGGTAAAGAGATCAATTAGAAAAGATCCAACTCAGTTCATAAGACGTTTGGCACGTGAGAGAGGAATTTCAGCTATGACAATCCGAAGAGCAGTGAAAAAAGACTTGGAAATGAAATCGTACTTGAAACCTGTGAGGTACACTGTTAATCCAGGACAAAGAAGTTTAAAGAGGATAAACATCATCTTGAATAAATTGGAAAATGAATCTGGAATAATATGTGAGAGGAAAAAGATCATTCAAACCTTCATTGTGCCAGTAGTCATGATCTGTCTTCCATCTTCAAAGTTCCTTCAAAAACCATCAAGAGAAAGGGGAATAAGTTTAAAAAAGAGGGAACTGGATCAGGAGATCACACTAAGAAGAGGGATCATAATTTCAACTTCTAGCTAAATAGATCAATTAGAAAAGATCCAACTCAATTTATAAGACGTTTGGCACTTGAGAGAGGAGTTTCAGCTACGACAGTCCAAATGACAACGAAAAAAATGACTTGAAGATGAAATCGTCCGTGTAATGAGTGAGGCACCTTGTTACTCCAGGACAGAAAGTTAGTAGGTTAGAGGGGGTGAAGATCATCCTGGAATAATACATACATACATACATACATACATACATACATATATATATATATATATATATATATATATATATATATATATATATATATATATGTATTATTCCAGGATGATCTTCACCCCCAATAAAACTGCCAAACTGACCAGAGAATTCATAGCAGCATGTATCTATCCAGCTCTTATCTCAAATAACAACTTAAAAGAGACTGTTTGACCAACACAAGGAATGTCAAAAGATTCATGTTAAAAAGATCAAAAAACAAATGAAAACTACAGACAAAAGTTCATTTTCTCCATCAAGACATTCATTTCTGTAGTTTAGTGCTAGCAGCAAGCAGAAATATTTCTCCTCCCGATGATGGCCATTTCGGCCGAAACTAGTCGAGGAATCTAAATGGAATAATAATAAAAAAAAACGAAAGAATATTAATCTACAACCCAGTGTGTCTGAAGATTTTAATTTTTTAATTTTTTTATTGTTCAATATATATATATATATATATATATATATATATATATATATATATGCGTGTGTGTGTATATATTACATTCACTTACGTGCTAATACCCTTGGGAAAGGTGTAAATCCTCTTCTTCTCCCTCCAGCTATGGGTAAATAGCAGGACAGACTGGGTTCTATAGCCTTGGATGGCAACTGGTCTAGGAGAAGGGCAACTCTAAATTCAAAGCCTGCGGAGGGTCGTTTGTGGACTTTGTGACACGTAGTGCACCAGGTCTCTGAATTCGGCCCTTCCAAAAAGTGTGGTTGGTCCTACACGAAACCTTTATCACTATAATCAAATCTCATGTGCTGTTGTTGGGCTGTCGGTTTCCTGGGAACTGATCTGCTTGACCTTCATACGTCGAATTCGACGGGAGAGTCGATTATATATATACATATATATATATATATATATTTGAACTTAATTTCAATCCTTCATAAGCTTCTGATGCTTAGATATGTTTAATTAATGATGGACATGTCATTTTCGTTTATGATCGATTTCATCACGATTCTCCTGTTAAGGTTGGTGGGTAAATATGCGTTCTTATTGCTGAAAGTAGAGTCCAATTGTGTTACAAAAAACTCAGGGAATTCCAGTAAGATATCTTTAATCATTTCTAAGCTACAACGGTTCAGTGCTTAATCTAACAATTGGACAATTTTGCTGTTACACAATTTGGACAATTTTGCTGTTATACCCGGTATATATATATATATATATATATATATATATATATATATATATATATATATATATATTGTGTGCGTAGTCTATGTGCCTGTGTGCATGTGTTTTACTGTCAGTGCATCGGCCAAAAGAGTAGTCTGTGAGAGTGGCCGGCCTTTTTTTTTCAGTCAATAATCGTTGCAAGCTGAAATTGCAAATGATTGACGTCAAAAGGCGATGGTTTTAACAACAGAGCTATTGCTAAAAAAAGGTGTCTGCCTTGAGAAAAGCCCGTTTCTTTCTTTCTGTCTGTCTGTCTGTCTCTCTTTTCGACTGGAGGAATCAGAACACATTAGTCTTGCCTAGTTTGCATAAACATAGATTAAGCTAATTTCGGCCAAATTGCAAATTCATGATTTTGAAATATCTATCTATCTATCTATCTATCTATCTATCTATCTATCTATCTATCTATCTATCATTGTCTTTGCACCCCCCCCACTGTCTCTGATTCACCATCTCTTTCTCTACTTCCTTCTCTCTTTGTATGTTCATATCTATCTATCTATCTATCTATCTATCTATCTATCTATCTATCTATCTATCTATCTATCTATCTATCTATCTCATTCTGTTCATATCTATCTCAGTCTGTCCATTATCTGTCTATTCTTATCCAACACTCTCTCCCTATTATCTATCTATCTATCTATCTATCTATCTATCTATCTATCTATCTATCTATCTATCTATCTATCTATCATTGTCTTTGCATCACCCACTGTCTCTGATTCGGCATCTCTTTCTCTCTATCTTTGTATGTTCATATCTATCTATCTATCTATCTATCTATCTATCTATCTATCTATCTATCTATCATTGTCTCTGATTGGGCATCTCTTTCTCTCCTTCTCTCTATCTTTGTATGTTCATTATCTATCTATCTATCTATCTATCTATCTATCTATCTATCTATCTATCTCACCACCCCCATATATATATATATATATATATATATATATATATATATATATATATATATATATATATATATCGATCTGTTAATATATAGCAATATCTTTTTATCTACTTAGCTAGCTTAGTCCGTCGCCAAACTAGCTATACATTTTTTGACTGCAAAATCCCGCCTCAAATGATTGGCTCCCGGCAGGGCTGACAACTAATTTTTTTTTTCCTTTGTCTCTTCCCCACCCCGACACCATAACTTTCAAGTTACGATGTCTGTCCATGTTTGTAGACCTTCTCTATCCTGCTATTCCATTTACATCAAACGCCGTAAACAAGATTTTTGTGGAAGGTAAAGCTTTCGCAATTTAAAACAGATAAAGGCGACTTTGTGAAATGGACGAAGTTTGACATACATAAATTAGAAAAAAAAAAAAAAGTAAAATTAAAAAGAAAAAGTAAGAAAAAGAAACAAAAATAAAAACCTAACGCGGCCATCTTTCTAGTTTAAGAAAACAACCGCCATGTTTGTTTCGCCCCTTCAACATCAACAGTTCAGGTAAGTGCTGAAAGTGAAACCAAAGCTTCTTTCAGCGTTTGTCTCTGCGACGGCGCAAATAAATAATAAGTTTACAAAGAAAATCTTTTGATGCTAATAAAAGCGGAGAAATGAATAAACAAACGACAATAAAGAAATGTCCGCCATGATGGTTTGGTTTTTATTTTATTTTATTTTTATCAAAGTTGATATACATCTATTCGAACAAAATTTCGTTTTCTTTTTTTTACAGGCCGAACAAAAAGAAAAAGAAATATAAATCCTAAAAAAAGAAATAAAGGTAAAAAAAGAAAAAGAAAAAAGAAACTTCAGGCAAAATTCCATTAATCTTCCGTGTGTTGTTTACCTGTTGGCAATCATGGCACTCCACAATTTCCTGTCTTTTTTTTTAGCTTTTAATAAATTTTCCCTTTTTTTGTTTATCTCTCCTAAACACTGTCTGTCAACCATTTACATAAGCTCGTCTTTTGACTCCTACGCACCGTTTCCCTTTAGGACGTTGGTGATCATACCTCTCCACACTTTCCTGTGCTTTGTAGATCTTTTGACTCCTATGTGCCGTGTCCCTTCAGGACGTTGGGGATCATAGCTCTCCACACTTTCCTGTCCTTTGTAGATCTTTTGAGTCCTATGTGCCGTGTCCCTCTAGGACGTTGGTGATCATCGTTCTCCACACTTTCCTGTCATTTTGTCTTTTTTTATCTCTCCTAAACACTGTCAACCATTTACACAAGATCACCATTAAGACTAATCAAACATGTTTTATAAAAATCAACCAACAATTAATAAAGTTATTAACACTTTTAAATAGGAAGATGCTTTCGCGTACATATATATATATATATATATATATATATATATATATATATATATATATATATATATATATATATATATATAGTAGAGGCCTCGCGTGTCAGTTATCTGATCAGTGTCCTATAAAAAGGCATTTAGCCACCCATAATTTGAAAGAACTCCCAGGGAAAATTCTGGTTGAAATCACTAACGTTTTATATAAATCACGTTATCGAAAACATCTTGCTATGTGAAAGGCTCTGTATATAAAACATCTCGCTGCCATTATAAATCTCACTTTAGACAACAGCGGAAATGGTGTGTTGGTATAGACGCATTGGTATAGCGAAAGACGTCTTCCAAAAGTTATGCAATGTATTATGAAAACAGGAAAAATCCGTTAGAAACAAAGAAGAGTTCTGAACTGTTACGTAATATCAGACCTCCTATATGGCAGTGAATGCTGGACAATCTCCTCACAGATGAAGAAGAGATTGAAGCAACAGAAACAAAGAAAAGAGTACTGAACTGTTACGTAATATCAGTCCTCCTATATGGCAGTGAATACTGGACAATCTCCTCACAGATGAAGAAGAGACTTGAAGCAACAGAAACAAAGAAAAGAGTACTGAACTGTTACGTAATATCAGTCCTCCTATATGGCAGTGAATGCTGGACAATCTCCTCACAGATGAAGAAGAGACTTGAAGCAAGAGAAACAAAGTAAAGTTTACTGAACTGTTACGTAATATCAGTCCTGCTATATGGCAGTGAATACTGGACAATCTCCTCACAGATGAAGAAGAGACTTGAAGCAACAGAAACAAAGAAAAGAATACTGAACTGTTACGTAATATCAGTCCTCCTATATGGCAGTGAATGCTGGACAATCTCCTCACAGATGAAGAAGAGACTTGAAGCAACAGAAACAAAGAAAAGAATACTGAACTGTTACGTAATATCAGTCCTCCTATATGGCAGTGAATGCTGGACAATCTCCTCACAGATGAAGAAGATATTTGAAGCGACAGAAACAAAGAAAAGAGTACTGAACTGTTACATAATATCAATCCTTCTATATGTCATTGAATGCTGGAAATCTCCTCAAAGATGAAGAAGACACATAAAGAATCAGCAATATGGCTCTACAGAAGGCTGCTAAGTATATTATGGACTGAACATGCGAGTAACGATAAAGTTTTAGAGAAAAATGGAAACAAAAAGAACAATTATACTTAACACCAGAAAGAGACAGTTGTGTAAATGGATGACTGAACAGGGTTTAGGAGAGGTTATAAAAAGCACAAAATTTTGTAAGAGCCACAAAAGAGAGGAAATTGTTTACTAATATCAATGTACACGTGACTAATAAGGATAATAAATTAATTCTCTGCTGATTAAATATAGCAAACTTAAGCAAATGTTTTCATTTACAAAAAAAAAAAAATTAAAAAAAACAAAACATACTCGCTGTTGTTAAAAAAATTACCAAAAAATCAGGGACTTATTTAGATGCCAATGAAATTTTTTACTTACCGAATAACACCTGGGATGAAACATTATAAGTATTTACACTATTTACATCCTTTGGTCTTTTTTCCTCATATTTATTGACATATTCACCACGTTTCAGACGTTATACGCTTCAGCCATCTTCAGGATCTGTTTGTATTTCTGAGATGAGGTATTGTATCTATTTAAAATATTTACATGGTTCGGCCTGATGTGCTCATATTTACTGACATATTCTCCACCTTTCGGCCGTTATGCGCTTCGGCCTTATTCAGCATCTGTCTGTATTTATGAGATGAGGTATTGTATCTATTTACAATGGCCGAAATGTGGTGAATATGGCAATAAATATGAGGACAACAGGCCGAACAATGCAAATACTGTAAATAATTACAATACCTCATCTCAGAAATATAGAGAGATCCTAAGGAAGGCCGGAACGTACAACGACCGAAACGTCGTGAATATGACAACGAAGATGAGGACAACAGTCCGAACAATTTAAATAGTGTAAATAATTACAATAGCTCATTTCAGAAATATAGACAGATCCTAAGAAATGCCGGAGCGTACAACGACCTAAACGTCGTGAATATGGCAACGAAGATGAGGATTGTTCTAATACCCCGTATCGTATCTATGTTTCGGCCTATTGTCCTCATCTTTATTGACATATTCACCACGTTTCGGCCGTTATACGCTTTAGCCATCTTCAGGATCTGTCTATATTTCTGGGATGAGGTGTTTTAACTATTTACGCTATTTACATCATTCGGACTGTTGTCCTCGTCTTTGCTATCTGTGTTGTCCTTGTTATTGCTATATTCACAACATTTCAGCCGCTGTAGGCTCCGGCCTTCCTCAGGTGTATATTATTTGGAATTTTGAACCGAACCCTTTATTTAGTCAACGGGAATAGATTGTTCTTGTTCCACGTGCCATGCCTCTTCTGGATATCTCAGTTTCAGTTATTTTCCTTTAGTAACTCGACTCTCGAAGTTTTTGTGCCCTCACATCAGTGACTGAACTTTCGGGACTTATAAAACTAATGTCTCAGTATCATTTCTTACCAGACCTTATATCACAATTTTTTTTGCTATTGTTATACGCTTCAGCCTTCTTCAGGATCTGTCTATATTTGAACTGTTAAGGAATATCAGTTTCAGACCGTTTTCTCATATCCGGAATCCCGCATATCCGGAATCCCGCATATCCGGAATCCCGCATATCCGGACATGATTTTAATGTGTATATTTGAACTATTTGGGTGATATATAACTGATTTTCATTTTATAAATAACTAGACTACCCGTGACCTATTGGGTCACTGACAGTTCAGGTTATAAAAATTTGAAGTTGATTTCAACATACCTTTCTCTTTGTTTGAGGAAATTTCAATCGATTTGATGCCCGTATCTATCTCTCCCTATTACTGGTTCCCACATTGTATTTTTGGTTGGCTTAGGAGATTTTTGTAGTCTAGCATATGCGCTGATTCTTTAAGTTTTCGTATTTTCCAGTGATTTTCTCTGACTATTATTTCAGCCTCATCTCACATGATCTCTCTTTTCCCTCTCTATATGATCAGCTATGCCTGATTTTTTCTATTTTCCCTCGTGTTACTGTTTTACCGGGCACCTGTATTCCTACCTTATTGTGACAGAATTGTTTCTCCTTTATATTTCTTGCCACAGCTGCACGGGATGGCGTACACACAGTTCTTAATCATGTTCTCCTCTATGGGTTGTCTTACTCAGAAGTGATGCCGGCGCAGCGTTGAAACGTTGTGTCCTGCATAGGGTATAAAGGTAGCCTACAGCATAACACAACCCCAAGGGCATATGTCCCAGTGAATAAAAGCGTTGAATTAATTCAGAAAGTGACTTGACCCAAAGAGTTGTGAGTTCAATACCTACCGCAGTAGAGGGAACAAAAACTTGGAGAGTTAAATTACGAGAGGGAATTAACTGAAACGTAGCTACCCAAAAAAGGTTTGTCACATGAAATTAGAACAATCTGCTCCCGTTGACTAATTAAAGGGTTTGGCTCGAAATTCCAACGTATATCACCTGAAGAAGGCTGGAGTATACAACGGCCGAAACGTCGTAAATCTATATACAGTAGAATCCCTCATATCCGGAATCCCTCATATCCGGAGTGTCTCATATCCGGAATCCCGCATATCCGGACATGATTTTGATGTGTATATTTGAACTATTTGGGTGATATGTAACTGATTTGAAATTTCTGTTTTTCGGGGAATTTACTTTGGATAACTGCTTATGCTTATTTCACCCCAATGACTTGTATTTGGCGCAAAAGATGATGGGAATAAGAGGAAAAGAACAACTTTAGAGTTATCGCAAAAAGTGGAAATTTTAAACAGACTAGACGCTGGTGAAAGTTCATTGTAACTAATGGCTAAGTTCAACATAGGAAAGTCAGCATTGTCTGATATAAAATCTTCCAAAGAAACTATTCTCCAGCGTTCACACTGTCACAATGAAAAAGGAAATAAAAAAACATGATTGTGATTAAACCTGGACATAAAGTGAAAAAACTATTGAAAAGGTTATCAGTTTTATGGAAAGAAAGCCAGCATTCAGCTATGACGATTGCAGTAACTCGCGCAGAGTTAAAAATTGTCTTTCGTTTAAAAAGATTTCAAGAATAAAAGCAAAACGAAGTGCGGAAAAAGTAGAGAATGACATTAGAAGAGAAAGAATCATCATACAACAGTGATTAAAAAAATCCTCGTTACATTATTTGCTTTGCATACGTGGCATACTTAATTTAATAAATTTTCATTAATATTAGATAATTTGTTTTTCCTTAAAATCATTTCCGTTATATTTCACTGATCATCAGCTTATTTTGTTTACTATAAAACATTCAAAATAAATGTTAAACCTGATTTCAGTTCTTTTATTTTAATCTAAATATAACCCCTCATATCCGGACTTTGTAACCAATTCCTCGTATCCGGAAGGCCTTCTTAGTCCGGTTGTCAGGGATTCTACTGTAATACTAAAAGTCTGTGACTGCGTCCATCTTTGCGTGCTTGCGTGCTTGCGTGGTGCGTCCGCCCGACCGGCGCAGGATGATTTACGAATTGTTTATACAGTAAGTATTTTTATTTTAACTTTCTTCAAAGAGACATTTTTTTTAATTAACATATTTCTAAGTTAAAGACAGTCACAAAGAGATCCTGCTTTGCTGTTTTGTTCAGTTGCTTGTATAGCAAATATTTATATTTTAGCTTTCTTTAAACAAACAATATTTTAAATATTTAAAAAAATATTTTTAAGTGAATAGGATTTTAATATATTTTTGGCATATTAAAAATATTTTTAAGTTAATCTGATTTAAAGTTCAAGTTTATCCCGGAAGTTCCTATTAAAGGCTGTAAACAATCAGTAAAAGGAACTTTGTAAACCAGACGAATGATGACACGAACGAATTGAAATATTTAACTGAATCCTAATAAAATAAAATTTCATTTTATATATAACTAGACAACTCGTGAGAGGTTCAGGTTATAAAAATTTGAAGTTGATTTCAACATTCCATTCTATTGTTCTCTTTGTTTAATTAAGGAAATTTCAACCGATTAGATGCCCGGTTAATTATTTCCTTATAAGGAAGCGGCTAATAACACCATTGCAATTACGTCAGAAATTTTAATACTTTTTTTTTTTACATTTTTGGGGGTGGGGTGAGGAGATGATTTTCAGAGTGTTCCTGTCTGGCACTTTATCTATCTATCTATCTATCTATCTATCTATCTATCTATCTATCTATCTATCTATTCCAGTTTCTTTATCTATCTATCTATCTATCTATCTATCTATCTATCTATCTATCTATCTATCTATCTATCTATCTATCTCAGTCTCTGCTTTATCTATCTATCTATCTATCTATCTATCTATCTATCTATCTATCTATGTTACTCTGTTCCCATTTGAGATAGATACTTTGTTTATATCTATCTTTGCTTTCTCTCGCCCCCTCTTGATGTCTGTTCCTACAGCTCTCTTATTGTATATCCATCTCGGATTATCTATCTATCTATCTATCTATCTATCTATCTATCTATCTATCTATCTATCTATCTATCTATCTCAGTCTCTTCTTTATCTATCTATCTATCTATCTATCTATCTATCTATCTATCTATCTATCTATGTTACTCTGTTCCCATTTGAGATAGATACTTTGTTTATTTCTATCTTTGCCTTCTCTCGCCCCCTCTTGATGTCTGTTCCTACAGCTCTCTTGTTGTATATCCATCTCGGATTATCTATCTATCTATCTATCTATCTATCTATCTATCTATCTATCTATCTATCTATCTATCTAAGCCTCTTAATTATCTATCTATCCATGTTAGTATGTTCATCTCTGAGATAGATATTTTGTATATATCTGTCTTTGCTTGCTCTCACACCCTCTACGCGTCTGTTTGTTCCTACAGATCTTTCATTGTATATCCATTTTGATTTTTATCTATCTATCTATAGGAGTGTGTGTATGTATATATAGACATTTCTCAGTCTGTTCACATCTATCTATCTATCTATCTATCTATCTATCTATCTATCTCATTCTGTTCATATCTATCTCAGTCTGTCCATTATCTGTCTATTCTTATCCAACACTCTCTCCCTATCTATCTATCTATCTATCTATCTATCTATCTATCTATCTATCTATCATTGTCTTTGCATCACCCACTGTCTCTGATTCGGCATCTCTTTCTCTCTTTCTCTCTATCTTTGTATGTTCATATCTATCTATCTATCTATCTATCTATCTATCTATCTATCTATCTATCTATCTATCTATCTATCTCATTCTGTTCATATCTATCTCAGTCTGTCCATTATCTGTCTATTCTTATCCAACACTCTCTCCCTATCTATCTATCTATCTATCTATCTATCTATCTATCTATCTATCTATCTATCATTGTCTTTGCATCACCCACTGTCTCTGATTCGGCATCTCTTTCTCTCTTTCTCTCTATCTTTGTATGTTCATATCTATCTATCTATCTATCTATCTATCTATCTATCTATCTATCTATCTATCTATCTATCTATCTCATTCTGTTCATATCTATCTCAGTCTGTCCATTATCTGTCTATTCTTATCCAACACTCTCTCCCTATCTATCTATCTATCTATCTATCTATCTATCTATCTATCTATCTATCTATCTATCTATCTATCTATCATTGTCTTTGCATCACCCACTGTCTCTGATTCGGCATCTCTTTCTCTCTTTCTCTCTATCTTTGTATGTTCATATCTATCTATCTATCTATCTATCTATCTATCTATCTATCTATCTATCTATCTATCTATCTCATTCTGTTCATATCTATCTCAGTCTGTCCATTATCTGTCTATTCTTATCCAACACTCTCTCCCTATCTATCTATCTATCTATCTATCTATCTATCTATCTATCTATCTATCTATCTATCATTGTCTTTGCATCACCCACTGTCTCTGATTCGGCATCTCTTTCTCTCTTTCTCTCTATCTTTGTATGTTCATATCTATCTATCTATCTCTTTCAGTTTGTTTACTATCTATCTATCGTTTCTTTCTTTCTTTCTTTCTTTCTTTCTTTCTTTCCTTCTTTCTTTCTGTCTGTCTGTCTTACTCTGGTCACATTGTATATATCTATCTTTGCCTGCTGTCGCCCCACTTGATGTCTGTTCCTACAGCTCTCATCGTATATCTATCTATCTATCTATCTATCTATCTATGTTAGTATTTTCATGTCTGAGATAGATATTTTTTATACATCTGTCTTTGCTTGGTCTCACACCCTCTGTCTGTTCCTACTGCTCTTTCATTGTATATCTATCTATCTATCTATCTATCTATCTATCTATCTATCTATCTATCTATGCAATGTAATTGGCCATGATCTGCAGTCGCTCTCTCACAGACGTACCATCGCCTTCCTTTGTCTTTTTTTTACAAAAACTTTCACGGTAACTGCTCCAATGGGCTGCTTTCACTTGTTCCCAGACTTCATGAATTTAAGCGTTCAACTAGGCTGGCATCCGACTTTCACCCTTTCACTGTAGAAACTGTTAAATGTAGCCGTCTCTTCCACTCCAATAGCTTCATGTCTCGCACCTCTCCTCCTGTAGAACTCCCTCCCCATTTCTTGTTTTCCTGATAGCTATAATCTCCAACTATTCAAATGTAATGTCAATCGTCGTTTCCAGATGCCTTGATCTATCCCCTATCCTTCTCTTCATACTTTTCTCTATCACTCTTATTTGTTCACGCATCAACTCTCTGCAACCCCTTGCGTGATATTGGCTTCCCGCCTTGCTTGGGGTGAAACGCTTAAAAAAATCTATCTATCTATGTAGTGCAACTTAAAGTTTCATGGTTTCCAAGGTTGTCAGGCAATTATGACAGATGTGTCGCTTATTAACCAAAGTTAATTGGATGAATACTTACTGCTTAAATATACCTTATCTATCTATCTATCTATCTATCTATCTATCTATCTATCTATCTATCTATCTATCTATCTATCTGTTTATTCGCATCTGTTTCTATGTCTGTTTCATTATGTTTAAGTATCTCCCTCTGTTCGCGCCTCTCTCACTATACCACTCAGTCCCTAGTTCGATGTCTGCTTCGGAATACCAGGCGTTATAAGATTGGATGAGAGGGTGGTGTTTTGATAACGTCACAGAAATGAAAATCAGTGAGCCGAGTTTCAATTTCATTTGATTTCATTATATTCACATACGCTCAAATGCCCTTTGGAAAATTACGAATCCACTTCTTCTCACCCCGCTATGGGTTAATTAGTAGGACTTGTATCAGTAAATCACTATTATCTTCAAAAACCGAAAAAAACCCCCAAAAAACAAAACAAAACAAAAAACAAAACAAAACAAAAAAAAAAACAAACAAAACAAAACAAAAAAAAAACAAACAATCAAAAAAACAAAAACAAAAACAACACGAACCAATTAATCACTTTCTTTCTACAGGGGGATTGAAAAGTAACTACCTTTTTCATATATGATGGATTCTCCCGTCTTGTAAAAAATATAGCTAGACGGGAGAGTCTATCATACATGAAAAGGGAACTTACTTTTAAATATATGGTTACTTTTTCAATCACTCCCTATTTTATGTATGATGGACTCATCCGTTTTGTAAAAATTATAGTTAGACGGGACAGTCCATCATACATAAAATAGGGGTTTAGTTTTCAATGTCTTCCTATTTTATGTATGATGGACTCGTCCGTTTTGTAAAAGTTGGACTCTCCTGTCTTTTCAATAAGTCCCTATTTTATGTATGATCGACTCTCGCGTCTTGTAAAAATTATAGGTAGTGAGGAGAGTCCATCATACATAAAATAGGGAGTTTCTTTCCAATGGCCCTGTATATTAAATATATAATCATGAAAAATAGATATAATACAAGCCTAAATGCCACCGCTTCTGCTTAGATTGAAAAGTAACTCTCCATTTTATGTATGATGGACTCTCCGGTCTTGTAAAAATTATAGTTACACGGGAGAGTCCATCATACATAAAATAGGGAGTTTCTTTCCAATGGCCCTGTATATTAAATATATAATCATCAAAAACAGATATAATACAAGCCTAAATGCCACCGCTTCTGCTTAGATTGAAAAGTAACTCTCCATTTTATGTATGATGGACTCTCCGGTCTTGTAAAAATTATAGCTACACGGGAGAGTTCATCATACATAAAATAGGGAGTTTCTTTCCAATGGCCCTGTATATTAAATATATAATCATCAAAAACAGATATAATACAAGCCTAAATGCCACCGCTTCTGCTTAGATTGAAAAGTAACTCTCCATTTTATGTATGATGGACTCTCCGGTCTTGTAAAAATTATAGCTACACGGGAGAGTTCATCATACATAAAATAGGGAGTTTCTTTCCAATGGCCCTGTATATTAAATATATAATCATCAAAAACAGATATAATACAAGCCTAAATGCCACCGCTTCTGCTTAGATTGAAAAGTAATTCTCCATTTTATGTATGATGGACTCTCCGGTCTTGTAAAAATTATAGGTAGACAGGAGAGTCTATCATACATGAAAAGGGAAGTTACTTTTAAATATGGGGCTACTTTTTCAATCACTCCATATTTTATGTATGATGGATTCATCCGTCTTGTAAAAATTATAGTTAGACGGGAGAGTCCATCATACATAAAATAGGGAGTTACTTTTCAATCACCCTGTATATATTCATCTATCTCAGTCTGTTTTCACAAATTTCTGTGTCAGTCTATGCCTTTGAAATCAATATTTTTTTTTTACTTCGTGTCCCTGACTATAGCTGCAAGTACACATGTGTCTATCATTCGCCCCCATAAGCCAATATTTTTGAAAAGAAGCGATTGCCGTAATATTTTCTCGGTTGACCTGATCTTCTCGAAACTATTTTAAAATATTCACAGCAAAACGAAAAAATAGTTCCTTTTTCGAAATTTTATATTTTTGAAGTATAAAGGTCAACAGTTTCAGAAAAAAATGAAGAAACAGAAGGACAACATAATCCTTCTTCCTCTTCTTCTATAAAGTTTTATTTCTTTTTCAAATTCTTCTCATTTTACCTCTGGGATGGCTCTCCAGCTCAGCTACGTAGCCTACGTTGGCATCAGTACTTTTTTTTTTTTTTTTTGTTATCTATCAAATTATTAGGCCGTTGCAAAAATAATGACGTAACAATGTCGTTTTTTGACGTATTTTTAACGTCAAAAAACGACATTATTACGTCATTATTTTTGCACCAACCTAATATATATATATATATATATATATATATATATATATATATATCAGGTTGGTGCAAAAATAATGACGTAATAATGTCGTTTTTTGACGTATTTTTTAACGTCAAAAAACGACATTATTACGTCATTATTTTTGCACCAACCTAATGGGTTTATTTTGTTTTATGGCATATCATCCTCACTGGGTTCTTAATTCCTGTTCTTTTATTTTCTCCCTTTTTATTCGCAAATACCTTTTATTAGGTTGGTGCAAAAATAATGACGTAATAATGTCGTTTTTTGACGTTAAAAAATACGTCAAAAAACGACATTATTACGTCATTATTTTTGCACCAACCTTATATCTGTGGTAGGCAGACATGTTATTGGTCTACAGTTTTTTTTTTGATCATCTGTTTCATCTGTTTTGGGTAAGAGATACATAATACCTTCAGTGATCCATTCTGGAATTTCATTACTGTTATTAATTAGTGATAAAGTTTGCGCAAGAATTTTATGGATTGGTGACATAATAGAGCCCCAAAAATGGGCAGCTTGTCATTTTCTGTGGATTTCTGATCAGGGGTTTCTTGTGCTAGTAATGATATCGAAAATATCAAAAATTTCTGCAGATAACCATATATGAGTAATGTAAAGAAAAAAGAAAGCATTTATATTTATCAATATCAGAGAAAATCAAACTGTTGGACAAACTAGACAGGGTTGTTAACCCTAGAACACTAACCGTGGGTACATAATACCCAGCACAAATTTTCCTATTTTTAATTACAATTTTCAGTACCCGATTTTCTTACCTAAATAATATGTTTTTCAGTTCCTATTAATGTTAACTCAAAGTACAAAGTTTGAAGTGCCTGCATGTAAAATATTTCAAATAAAGATTTATATTTAATTTTTTTTTTGATATTTTCAAAATCGGGCATGATATACCCATGTTTAGTAGTGGTGTAACCTTAATTGATGGTTAGTGTTCGAGAGTTAAGTGTGCAGCATCTGAGGAGTTTGGTGTTCGAATAACCACCAGGAAACAGAAGGAGAAATTGTGGAAGTTATATGTCGAAAGTGTTGAACAGAAATTAATGTAAAATAGAAAAACACTGAACAAAAACTGATGATCTCGGTCGTGCTAAACTTGCTAACCGAACGCTCCTCTGTGGCCCAATCGGATAAGGCACGTCAGACTAGATGACGGTTACACACACACACACACACACACACACACATATATATATATATATATATATATATATATATATATATATATATATATATAAAAAGTCTTAAACACTAATATTATTATTATATCCTTACTCTGTCCTGGACATTGAGTTCTACCTGGATTCTATCCTCTCGGAATTTTTTATTCGAAAAATATACATGTGTGTATATGCACCTGTGGATTTTGCATATATATGTATATTTACCACTAATATTATCTATATATGTATATATGTATATATATATATATATATATATATATATATATATATATATATATATATATATATTGAACAATAAAAAAATATTAAAAAATAAAAATCTTCAGACACACTGGGTTGTAGATTAATATTCTTTCATTTTTTTTATTATTATTTCATTTAGATTCCTCGACTAGTTTCGGACAAAATGGCTATTATCGGGAGAAGAAATATTTCTGGTTGCTGGTAGCAGTAAACTACAGAAATGAATGTCTTGATGGAGAAAATGAACTTATGTATCTATATGCTAGGTGTTTCGTTTTCCGTAAAGATCTTGAGGATGGCCAAAATTCCTGCAGATACACATATGGGTAGTGGAAAAAAAGTATTTATGTTTATCAATATCAGAGAAATTCAAACTGTTGGACAAACTAGACAGGGAAAGCTATATATATATATATATATATATATATATATATATATATATATATATATATATACTAGGTGTTTCGTGTTCCGTAAAGATATTGAGGATGGCCAAAAGTCATGCCGATGAATAATGAAAAGAAAAAAAAGTATTTATGTTTATCAATATCAGAGAAATTCAAACTGTTGGACAAACTAGACAGGGTTGTTAAGTGTGAAGCATCTGACTGAGGAGTTTGGTGTTCGAATAACCACCAGGAAACAGATGGAGAAATTGTTAAAGTTTCCCGCTGAAAGAGATGAACAGAAATTAATAAAAAATAGAAAAAAAAAAAAAACAACACTGCAGAGAGCAAAAACTGATTATCTTGATCGTTCTATAGGTGCTATACACAAATTAAAGAGTTTGTATTCCAAAATCCGAAAAAATCTTAAAACTGAAGCACTTCCAGCTTCAAGAATTTCAGATAAATGATCCTCAATCAGTATGTATATATTTACTGTTTTTAAACGTAAAAATTTTACTCCTAACTTCTTCCTAAGTTCAGAATTAATTCTTTCTAACATTGTAACTAAATGTAAATTAAACCCACGTGCAACTGCAGAATAAAGAACGAATGTCCCTTAAATGGAAATTGTTTACAAAACAACGTAATATACCAAGATAAAATCACCAGATAATGAAGAAAAAGTATACATAGGAGTAACTGAAAGACCATAGAAACAGAAATTATACACACAAAACATCTTTCACAAATAGTAAATATGCGAACAGTACAATGCTTTCTAAGTATATCTGGGGAATTAAAAACAAAACGCACATCACACCAAACATATCTTGGAAAATACGGAAAAAATCATCAGCCTTCAACAATCAATCAAAAACTTGCAAACTTTGTTTGGAGGAAAAAATAGCTATCATTACTTTCCCAGACCAAAATAAATTATTAAATAAAAGATCCGAGCTCATCTCTAAATGCAGACATGAAAACAAATTTTTACTACGTTACTTAAAAATTGAAAACGGAAAAACAAAATAAAAACAAATAAATAAACAAATAAACATAATAACAATAAAATAAGCAAAATTAATTAATCCAAACAAATTACCAAATCACACCTGTTAGAATAGACGAAAATAGAATAATAATAATAATAACAAAAAGAAAAGAACCCAAATAAATAGAGTAAATAATAAACAAATTAGCAAACCATTATGACCAAAATATTAGTTAGACTAAAAAATCGAACCAAAAAATCGGACGAAAAAATACCTATAACTGTTATATAGCGATAAAAAAAAAAATAGTAATAAAAATAAATACTACGTTACTTAAAAATCGAAAAACCGAAAAGAGAAAATATACAAGTAAAATAAATTAGCCTTAATTCATCCAAGTAAATAAATAAACAAACCAATCCCGATAAAGTTACCGTTAGAAAAAACAAATAAAAATAATCAACCCAAATAAGCACAAATTAAAAACTGTTCCTGCCAAAATAATAGTTAGAACAAACTACAACAATCAACCCCAAAATCGAATAAATAGCTTTAATTAAATTCTTAAACCAAAACAAAACTATTAAATAAGTGATATAAACAAATTTTTACTACGTTAATAAAAACAACGATTAAAAATAAATAAATAAATAATTATATAAATAAAATAAGAAACAAAAAATAAAAACAAGCAAAATAAATAAATAAATAAACGACTTCCGGTAAAATAACCGCCATAATAGACTTCCCACAATGCGCCTCTGACCAGTATATATAAATAGCCGAGAAAAATAACAGCACATGTGGCCTGACGATTGCATATAGCATGAAACAGACTGTCGCCTCTAAGTGTTGACTTCTATGTTCACTTTTATATTTATACACGCTCTATCTCTGATATTGAGCACTTTATTCCATAAATATAGCACACCTTAAGACTATATTTCTTCATATATATATATATATATATATATATATATATGTAACTATACTCGTTTCGAAAAACCTTCGAATTTTTGATTTGCCAATAATCAAATCAATCTCGAGGTAAAAAAAGGTTTTAAAAAAAGAAAGAGCTAGAAACATGAAAGTCTGTTGAAAAAAATCGCACAGATACAGGTTTAAAGCCCAAAGAAAAAAAACTGACACGAGTAAACAACTGACTAAAAAGAGCTCAATACAACCGTAGAGCAGACCTAGATAAACCTAGTGAGCCAGACAAACCTACCCATGTTTCACCTAAGCGGGTCGTCAGGGAAAGCTATATATATATATATATATATATATATATATATATATATATATATATTCTAGGTGTTTCGTGTTCCGTAAAGATATTGAGGATGGCCAAAAGTCCTGCCGATGAATAATGAAAAGAAAAAAAATATTTATGTTTATCAATATCAGAGAAATTCAAACTGTTGGACAAACTAGACAGTGTTGTTAAGTGTGAAGCATCTGACTGAGGAGTTTGGTGTTCGAATAACCACCAGGAAACAGATGGAGAAATTGTTAAAGTTTCCTGCTGAAAGAGATGAACAGAAATTAATAAAAAATAGAAAAAACATCGCACATAGCAAAAGATGATTATCTCCATTGTGTATTGATGGAGTGGACTCGTCATCATCGCAGTGACCATATGCAGTTTATGCAAAACTACCTTAAGATGTGTTCTGAAAACCGGTGAGATTGTCCAATTTTTTTTTTAGATTCAAGTCTTTTTATTTATTTCAATTTAAAATGAATATTTAAATCATTGGAAGGTTGCCTCTCTCTGCCATTTAAAAAAAAATAAATACTTTCATAGTATTTGTTCAGATGATCTCTTCGCTATGGTACCTTGACATTTTGAATTTAAGCAAGCACAATACTAGACGGGCGTCGAGATCTCATCAATTTACAGTTGAGCTGGCTAGATGTAGCCGTAACTTCTATTTTGACAGTTTCTTATCTCGCACGTCTCGCTTGTGGAACTCCCTTCCGGGTCGATGATCTCCAAGAAACTTCAATCTGCTAAAATTTAAATGCAATGTCAATCGCTGTCCTCCTGATTGCTTTTTTCTTTAACCACATTACTAATGTTTTCTGTTCCTAATTTGTCCAAACCCTGTAATCCTTTGCCTGCTAGTGGTTGGCCTTGCTTGGAGGGATGCCGATTTAAAAAAAAAAATGTTGATATACACGAACAAAGCAACCAGAAGAAATGATGGTTGTTTTTTCTCTTATTTAACTATGTGATACTTCGCACGTCCGATATTAAAGTCATTTGCGTAAAGTGATTGATTGCCTCGCTTATAAAAACCGGTGATATTGTCCAGTCAGAGATGTCGTCCATCCTGTTATATCTTCTGTATTGTCTATGTTTTTATTCCTTTTTTTTTTAAATTCAAGTCTTTTTATTTATTTCAATTTAAAATAAATATTTAAATCATTGAATGTTTCCATAAAAATAAATCGAGGTCAAAATGTCAAAATGGCGTGGTAAATTCGCTATGCCATGTGACGATCGTGAAATGCAGCCTCGTTTTCGTTCTTAGAGCGCCTTAAGCTGCCATCTTGAATAACAAATGAACAAGACGGCCTCGACAGTATCGATTTGGGAATAAATAAAAATATTGGCAACAAGTCGACAAAGGAGCGGAAGTTGTTTAGGAATTTAAAATTGTCGAACGACAAAGTAATCAACTCATTAAACACGAAAAAAGTACTTTAAGAGAAAACGAATAGGACAAAAAAAAAAAAAAAAAATCAAAACCAAATTATTATACAGACTGAGTATCATATATACGAAATTCCAAATTCTGAAAACCTCCAAAATCCGAAACTTTTTCAGCGTATTATTATTATTATTATTATTATTATTATTATTATTATTATTATTATTATTATTATTATCCTTTGTTTTCTGTTGTATTCAGATTTCTTTACGGGTCCTACCCAGAAACCCAAGGTCAGAAATGGCATCATAGTATTTTCCACTAAGCAATTTGGAAAAAAAATTACACATATTTTACATAGATAAAGACCTTCGTAAGATGTGGGCTGTGCTCGTGAGAACAATTTTTCAAATTTTTTTTAAGGCCTGGACTACCAAGTAAGGAGCCTACGCGATTTGGTGTCTATGGCTGATATTCTGTTTTGTGAATTCAACTCTGTATTTAACAACAAACGCACACGCCTGTAGTAATCTTTTTTTTACTTTTGTATGCTGCATTCCATCTCCTTCGCCAATTCCTTGGTATTTATAGGTTTCTTCTTGTTCCAATCCCCAAATATTTGGGACAAAATCTAGATCTGAGTGTGTCACTAATTCTCCCTTTCTGAAATGTTACTTTTGTATAAATTCATACCGATGTCATCACTGAAATCATTTTGCAGTATTGAGGATAACCTTTAAGTCAATGTCGTCTCTGGCAAAGAGTTTGATATCGTCCATATAGAATAGGTGATTAAACATTATCTTTTTTTATTTATTTTGTATCCATAGTCCATGCGAAAGGCAGATTAATGACAGACAGAACAGAAGTGACGATATGGAGTCTCCTTAAAAGATTCCTCCTCGGATATTCAAACAATTGGAATTGGTAGTACCTTTGGTGTGATTTAGGTATAATTTGGTTTTCCACAGTTCCATGCTAAATTTAAGGAAATTTAGTATCATCAAGGAGACTCTGAACATTTGCAAAGACTTAAGAATCCAGGAGTGGGGCACACTATCAAAGGCTTTACCGTAATCTTTCAAACTGTGCTGAGATTTCTAAAGTTGTTCCTGCAATTTTCCGGGATCATTTTATTTACCAGTAGTTGATCTTTACAACTATATGAACCTCTTCAACATCCCTTCTGTTCCACGTAAAGAATGCTGTTTTCGTCGAGAAAAGAGTAAGTACAGTTAGTCAGGACAGACGTGATTAATTTATATGTGGTGGGCAGACATGTTATTGGCCTATAATTTTTTGACCATCCGTTTCACTCGTTTATGGTAGGAAATAAGTAATACCTTTAGTGATCCATTCTGGAATTTCACTGGTTTTATTAATTAGCATTGATAATGTTGCTGTAAGAGTATTATGAATTGATGGCAGATGATAGAGCCAAAAGAGGGGGACGTTGTTATTTCCTGGGGATTTTCATTTTGCGGATTTTGTTAGTGTTTGTCTTACTTTGTACATTTCAAAAGTCTTAAAGATTCAAGAGTGTGACACTTTCAAAGTCTTTACGGTAATCTATCCAAGCAGTGCAGAGATTTCTACCGTTTTTTTTTTGCAATTTTCCAGGATCATTTTATTTACCAGTAGCTGATCTTTGCAAGTATATGAACCTCGTCGACATCCCTTCTGTTCCAGGGGAAGAATGTTGTACAGACCGAGAAAATAGTAAGTACAGTTCATCAGGAAAGAGATGATCAATTTATATGTGGTAGACAGACATAGACTCCAGTCGAATCCATTGCGTTCACTTACGTGCTAATACCCTTGAGAAAGGTATGAATCCCCTTCTTCTCCCCCCAGCTATGGGTAAATAACACGACAGACGAGGTTATAAAGCCTTGGATGGCAACTGGTCTACCGTAGAAAGAAATGGTAACCTGCTGCGGGAAAAATCTGCCTCGTCAGTCATGTATCGAAAACTTGTCATTTCCTGTGGATTTCCATTTTGGGGGTTTTTGTTAGAGTTTATCTTACATTCTTGGTTATAATTTTCTGTTCTTGAACAGATTTATCTTTCATTCTTTCTTATTCACTTTTGATCCACTCTGCATTGGGATTATATTCCTTTGGGTTGCTCAAATATTCTCCCAAAATGTTTGCACTTCTGCAAAACATAGTGGCTTTTTTAAATTTTATGACTGCTTTTTCAATTTCCCTATAAAGCATCTTCAGTTGAGTTAAGGAATATGTTATTTTGGCGACAGAACTTACAACGATTTTCATATCGTCTTTCTCTATGTGCCATTAATTGCTGTGTCTGCTTACGTATTTCCTTGATTGGTGGAATTTCATTTACTGCTTTCATTTTATATTTCCGCTTGACATTCTTGCCTTACCGTGATGAAACGTTTGAATTCCTTAAAATCCCATCTAGTATAGCAGCCATATCAGGTCACATGGCACAGTAGATAAAAGCGTTAGTTAGATCCAGTGACAAAACCCAAAGAGTGTGAGTTCAATACCCAGTTAAGGCAGTGGAAAACTTGGAGAGGAGAATTAACAGGAGAAGACTGATAACTGACATTCATTAAACATGCCACGTGGAACTAGAACAGTCTACCCAAGTGAACGAAATAAAGGGTGCAGTTCGACATTCTAACCACCTGAAGAAGGCCAGAGCGTATAACGGCCGAAACCTTGTAATAAATATGGCGAGAAAGAAGAGGACAATAGTCCAAATAATGTAAATAGTGTACATAATACCTGATCTCAGAAATAAAGACAGATACTGAAGAAGGCCGGAGCATACAGCGGCCGAAACGTTGTAATAAATATGGCGACAAAGATGAGGACAATAGTCCGAATAATGTAAATAATGTACATAATACCTCATCTCAGAAATATAGACAGATACTAAAGGGCCGAAACGTTGTAATAAATATGACAACAAAGATGAGGACAATAGACCGAATAAGGTAAATAGTGTACATAATACCTCATCTCAGAAATATAGACAGATACTGAAAGGCCGAAACGTTGTAATATATATGGCGACAAAGATGAGGACAATAGTCCGAATAATGTAAATAATGTACATAATACCTCATCTCAGAAATATAGGCAGATACTAAAGGGCCGAAACGTTGTAATAAATATGGCGACAAAGATGAGGACAATAGTCCGAATAATGTAAATAGTATACATAATACCTCATCTCAGAAATATAGACAGATGCTGAAAGGCCGAAACGTTGTAATAAATATGGCGACAAAGATGAGGACAATAGACCGAATAATGTAAATAGTGTACATAATACCTCATTTCAGAAATAAAGATTTCTAATTTTGTACATTCTCGTTTGATCCACTCTGCATTGGAATCATATTCCTTTGGGTTGCTTTCTTTCAAAATGTTTTGCACTTCTTCAATAGATGGTGGCTTTTTGATTTATAAAACTGCCTTTTCAATTACCCTGCAAAACATCTTGAGGTAAGTTAGAAATATCTTATTTTGTCGACAGAATTTACAACGCTTTTCATATCTGCGCCTTTAATTACAATTTCTGTTTAAGTATTTCCTTGATTGGTGTAATTTCATTTACTGCTTTAATTTTAAATTTCCGCTTAGCAGTCTTGCTTTACCGTGATGAAACGTTTGAATTTCTGGAAATCTCATCTCGTAAGTCACATCTGATTTCCTCAATTTCTCGCTTTAGTTTTGCCTTCCAATGGCGCTCTTTTTGTCTGTTGTTTAATCTTTTATCTGTATTGACATTAATCTTTGCAGGTGGTGCCAAAGCTGTTGCTTATATGACATTATTTACTTCTGCAATGTTATCTTGTGGTCTGTCCGTTAACAATGTTTGCAATGCAGCGTTATATGTTTGCACAATATGTTTATTGGACTTCGTCATATTGAGTTTTGGAAGTAGGTCTCTTTCTGACATTTGCCTGCGGGTTACTTTGCTGATTATTTGAATGATGTGGTTTTTCGCTTCAGTGATTTTAACTCTTTAGCTTTCATGGAATTCTGCTATAATGTCGTTTGATCCATCTTCATCAGTGACAGAATCCGAATGAACGCAATTGTTTATGTCGCAACTAAATTCTTCCGTTTCATCTCCCGAGAGATTTCTTATCTCATTTATTTCCGTTTGTATCTCATCCTCTGTCATATTATCTATTTCGACTCTTGCTCATTATTATTATTATTATTATTATTATTATTATTATTATTATATTACCTTTGCTTTCTGGTATGTCCTCATTTCTTTCAGGGTCCCAACCAGAGACCTAAGGTCAGAAATGGCACCATGACATTTTCCATTGAGCAATTAAAACAAAAGAAAACAAAACAAAAAAACACATATTTTACATAGATAAAGCCCTTCGTAAGGTCTGGGCTGTAGTTGTGTTCTAACCAAGAAAGGGTTACTGAATGAGGGATAACCAAAATAGAGGTTGGAAATGAAATGGTAATCTTTATAATATCAACAAAATAAAATACTCGCCAGCGGCGTGAAGTAGGTAAACCACTGCTAGTGGTGGACTACTTAGACACCATATTACCCCCCTCCCCACTTACAATAATGTCCAGTGTATTTATGAGGATTGGGGCATACCCATTAGTGTTCATGGGTACGGTATATAATAGATAGTTAGATAGATAGATATAATGAAAATGAAAGAGAAAGAAAAATCAAGAGGAAGATAGATAGACAGATAATGAAAAGACTGTGATAGATAGATAGATAGATAGACAGATAGATACATAGATAGATAGATAGTGTTGTAATCTAGAAAGGGTTATTGAATGAGGAATAACCAAAATAGAGGTTGGAAATGAAATGGTAATCTTTATAACATCAACAAAATACAATACTCGCCAGCGGCGTGAAGTAGGTAAACCACTGCTAGTGGCAGACTACATAGACAGTATATTACCCTCTCTTACAATAGTGTCCAACGTATTTATGAGGATTGGGACATACCCATTAGTGTTCATATGTACGGTATATAATAGATAGATAGATAATAGATAGATAGATAGATAGATAGAAAGAAAGAAAAAAAGAAAGAAAGAAATAATGAAAATGAAAGAGAAAGAAAAATCAAAAGGAAGATAGATAGATAGATAGATAATGAAAAGACTGTGATAGATAGATAGATAGATAGATAGATAGATAGATAGATAGACATATAGTGTTCTAACCTAGGAAGGGTTACTGAATGAGGCATAACCAAAACGGAGGTTGGAAATAAAATAGTAATCTTTATAACATCAACAAAATACAATACTCGCCAGCAAATGAAGTAGGTAAACCACTGCTAGTAGTGGACTACTTAGACAGCATATTACTACCACTTACAATACTGTCCAACGTATTGATGAGGATTCCGATATACCCATTAGTCTTCATAGGTACGGTATATAACAACTCATGAGACTACTACTATTATTATTATTATTATTATTATTATTTTCGTCCTTATAATAATAATAATAATAATAATAATAATAATAATAAAATTATTCTTGATTTCTTTTTTGTTCCTATTCTTAGATTTATTTTCTCGTTATTATTAAACAAAATGATTGACAAGATTTTTTTTATACCTGTATGCATTGTTGTTTTATATATAACGTGAATGAGGTAGACACACTGTCGAAATGTTGTTAAACATCGTTAAACACTTTGTTTTTCTCTTTTCTGGAAATTACGCTCTTATTATTATTGTTGTTGATATTGTTATCATTATTATCATTTTCAGTCAGTTTGTTCTTTATAATAATAATAATAATAATAACAATAATAATAACGAAATTATTTACGAATGAAGACGTTCTTTTATGTTGTAAGATTCTTTGACTGTCAAAGAATCAGTGCTTCAATACTAGTAGGCGAAGAAAATGTCTGCTTTCGCATATTTTTAACAGACATATATGCACAATCAAAAATACAGATAGTAGTTTATATAATGCGATGTTAGGACGACATGCTGTGAATTATCGTTGCATATTCAATGATAAATAACATTCTTCTTCTTCAAATATTTCTTTTTCAAATCCTTCTTTAAATTTTTGTTTTTCAAATTCTTCTTCTTCCTCTTCTTCTTCTTCAGATTTTTTCTTCTTATTCAATTTTTTTCTTCTCTTTCTCCTCCTCCTTCTTCTTCTTCTTCATCATATTTTTTCTTTTACAAATTTGTCTGTTCCTCTTCTTCTTCAATGTTTTCTTTCTCATTCAAATTCTTCTTCTTCTTTTTCTTTTTCTTCAATTTTTTCTTTCATTTTCAAATTCTGCTTCCTCTTCAAATTTTTTCTTTCTTTTTCAAATTCTTTAAATTTTTATTTTTCAATTTCTTCTTCTTCTTCAGATTTTTTCTTCTTCTTCAAATTTTTTTCTTCTCCTCTTCCTCCACCTTCTTCTTCTTCATCATATTTTTTCTTTTACAAATTTGTCCGTTCCTCTTCTTCTTCTTCTTCTTCTTCAATGTTTTCTTTCTCATTCAAATTCTTCTTCCTCTTTTTCTTTTTCTTCAATTTTTTCTTTCATTTTCAAATTCTGCTTCCTCTTCAAATTTTTTCTTTCTTTTTCAAATTCTTCTTTAAATTTTTATTTTTCAAATTCTTCTTCTTCTTCTTCAGATTTTTTCTTCTTATTCAAATTTTTTTCTTCTCCTCTTCCTCCTCCTTCTTCTTCTTCATCATATTTTTTCTTTTACAAATTTGTCCGTTCCTCTTCTTCTTCTTCTTCAATGTTTTCTTTCTCATTCAAATTCTTCTTCCTATTTTTCTTTTTCTTCAATTTTTTCTTTCATTTTCAAATTCCGCTTTCTCTTCAAATTTTTTCTTTCTTTTTCAAATTCTTCTTCATATTTTTCTTTCATTTTCAAATTCTTCTACAAATTCTTCTTCGTATTTTTTCTTTTTCAAATTCTTCTTCTTCCTCTTTTTCTTCTTTTATTCTTCTTCTCCTTCTTTTCCTCCTCTTCTTATTCTTCCTTCTCCTTCTTCTTCTATCCCTTACCAGTTCATGACCCGTGACCTTAGTTGTGGTAAGTTAATAAATGTATGCTTTCTTTTGGCACAAATTCTGATGTTAGGTGTTTATTAACTTGTACAACGCTGATATATTTTTTAACACTGATAATGTGTTCTACTAAACAGACGAGCCGTTCCACACATTGCCTCTCTCTTTTAATCTCCTACAAACAGAGACTGCCAGTGACTGTGTCAATGTTCTCGAGGGCACCTCGAGGTGATGTAATGGTTAGCAAGCTTGTCTCTCTAGACCAATTACGAATGAGTAGTGAGTTCGATCCTCACTGGGTGCCCCTTAATTTCGGCCTTGTGCTACATCCAAGCTACGCTTGGAATATTAGGGCACCTCGAGGTGGTATAATGGCTAGCAAGCTTGTCTCGCTAGAACAGTTACGATTGAGTAGTGAGTTCGATCCTCACTAGGTACCCCCTACTTTCGGCCTTGTGCCACATCTAAGCTACGCTTGGAAAATCACTTACAGTCAGTCGCTCAAGTTTTGACTTGAACAACAGTTCGGTTGTACTCTCTTCCTACGGACGGGAGGAACCCGAAGGAGGCTACGCCGAAGGGCGGAGTCTCCTTCGGGGAGGTAGACTGGCCCTGAACCCGTTTATTCGGGTTCAATGGGCTATTTTTTGGCCGAGGCTACGGGCTCGGAATACCCACGTTAAAAAGGCCTTGTGCCACATGACGCCCTCGTGGGGGGTGACTGAATATCGTCAATGTTCTCGTCTTTACGTTTATTGATCGTACCCAGACCTCCAATTAGTAGTTTTAAGGGGCCACAGTTTTCAATTTCGATTTCAAGATACTCCTTACTCCTTTTACCATATTCTTTAACAAATATATCACATGCATAACGTGATATGATGAACTGGCGTAATCTGTCATTGTATATTCAATGAAAAAAACGTTCGTGGCCTAACTGCTAAAGCGTCTTTACAGTAAGGCAAGCTCCCAGGAAGGAACAATGGTAATCACCAAGCTCTTTTTCTAACGTTCGTAGAATAGCGATCTGGTGACTGTTAAAAAAAAGAAAAAAAGAAAAAGGAACGGACATACAAAAAATTCATGCCGAAATAATATATATAAGAATGTTTTTCGGTGTTACTTTTAATTTCTAAATTTCAGTTTATATTTATTTGAACAGCCCGTCGAATAAGATTCACATTTTTTTAGACTCGATCATTGAGTAGAAGTATATAGTGCATGATCCTCCAAATACATATACATGTATATATATATATATATATATATATATATATATATATATATATATATATATATATATATATATATTAAAAAGAAGAGAGAAGCTGCAAACGTTTTTGGTTGTAATGTGGATATTTAAAAAAAAATAGATTATATTTTATTTTCCATAATTTTGCAACACGTGTTTCGGGTCTCGCAACCTTCTTCAGGCAAAGGTTAGAAATTTCCACTTATTAAAATGAATTAATTTTTCTTAAGTTTTTTTATGTTAAACATTTTCTTTTTTTTTTTGTGGTAGTTACACAAATGTCTTAAAGTTACTAGACATAGATCGCGAGACCCGAAACACGTGTTGCAAAATTATAGAAAATAAAGCATAATATATATTAGAAAAATAAAATCCACATTACAACCAAAAACTTTTGAGGTTTCTCTCTCTCTCTCTCTTTTTAAATATACACTTTTCTTTCGTTGGAACAACTATAACCTTTTCCATATATATATATATATATATATATATATATATATATATATATATATATAATAAAATATTAAGTGTAGTGTCTCATGAAAAAAATTTCATTTTCATGAACACGAAAAATCTGGAAGATGTCTTCAGAGAAAAATGTTCTAATATGGAATAATATATGTATTTTTTTATACAAACACACACGCACAAATATATATATATATATATATATATATATATATATATATGTGTGTGTGTGTGTGTGTGTATCGAACGCACTTCGACGTGATTTAATGTTTAACAAGCTTGTCTCTCTAGGTCAATTACGACTGAATAGTGAGGTCGTTTCTCACTGGGTGCCCCATATTTTCAATCTTGAGCCACATATAAGCTACGCTTAGTAAATCCATATATATATATATATATATATATATATATATATATATATATATATCTGTGTGTGTGTCCGTGTGTGTTTGTGTGTCTGCGTGTCCGTGTGTGTGTGTGTGTGTGTGTGTGTGTCTGATTTATTAAATTATAGACAATATATCTGCTAACAGCGCATAACTTTGCATAAATATTTCTACTGATGAACAACATATAGTTTTGTGCCATTTGCACCCCTGAAGATGATCTTGGAAGAAGATCGAAAGTACTTGGGTAATGAAAATAAAAGAAATTTAAACAGCTATAGCACATTTCTCTCATCCTTTAACATCAATACACCGAACGTTATTCGTGAGTATGAACGGATTTTGTTAAAAATTAGCAGACATGATGTCTTTAATTTATTCAATCAGACATGCCCAAAACAGAATTTGCTGACCCCCCAACACACACATATATATATATATGCGCGTTTCATATGAATACGACAGAAAAGTTGCTTTGATTTAGTTTTTTATGGAATTTCTCATATCATCTTATTTTTTTTCTTTTCGGTAGATAAATTTGGTAAAAACTCATGGCGACCTACCGGAGACTATTCATAACATACTTGTTAACAACACAAATATAATATCATCATCTACATTCAAAAAAAGGCTAAAAATAATGGAATCCTTATTAATAAAAACAAAACAAAAAAAAAACACTCAATAATATCAACTATGAACATGGACATAATATCTTGACCGTGTTTTGAAAAATGAAAAAATTATATGAATACATACATGCAACAAACTATTTCTTATTTAACAGTTAAAATATTTAATTCTTGAAAATGGCTAAATGTATAGCCGAAAGCGCTCGGCAAAAAAGAACATTCGGTCATTTTTTATAATTTATCATCTGAAAAGAAATAAAAATTATAAGAACGCATGAGAAATTGTATAAAAAAAATAAATCAGAGCACCATGTCTGTCATATTCAATGAAACGTGCATAAAAGAAGGATTGCTGCCTAAATGCACACACACACACACACACACACACACACACACACACACACACACACACACACACAACACACACACACACACATATATGAAATGTGTATGTATATAAATATAAATATATATATATATATATATATATGCAATTTTTTAATATATTATTTATATATTGTATGTGCGCGGTACTTATTGGAAAGTGCTCAATATCAGTGATAAAGCTAACATATTTAGTTGGATTAATGTGAGTTTGTGACCGTGGGTTTTACGTTATTTGCGATCGTCAGACAAACTGATTAATTAATCAGTTTGTCTGACGTTCGAAAATAGCGTGAAACCCAGGGTCACAAACTCACATTAATCCAACTATATATATATATATATATATATATATATATATATATATATATATATATAAATTAAACTGATTGAAATATATTGGAATCCAATATTCGCTTGAAGATGAAACGGAACTAATGCTTTTAATTTAATTATATAATTAAATTTAAAGTTTTTAGCTTCCATTTTTGAAACATGGTTATTACTGTGTAGCGAAAAACAAAACATATTTTCAATCAGGTAATTTATAATATTTATGCTCTGTAAATTTACATTGAGCACTGTTTTGTAAAAATAAAAAATATCAATAAGAACACCAGATTATATATCTTACTGTTCTTTCTTTCTTTCTATCTATCTATCTATCTATCTATCTATCTATCTATATATATATATATATATATATATATATATATATATATATTCTTCTGAACTGATCCGACCTCACGGCCTTGACCGCTTGGCAATACCAGGTGTTGTAAGCTTGGATGCGCGGATGGTGTAACAGATGACGGCTCGAAAAGGGAAATCGTAGAACCGGGTTCGAATTACAAATAGCCTTGGAAAATGTATGAATCCACACCTTTTCCTCCGTAGTTTTAGATTAATCAGTAAGAAGTGCATCAGAAAATCTTCATTATCTCAAAAAAAAAAAAAAATTCTTATAATCCCAAAATAGGTTTCGGCTTTAAATAACCTTACAAAAAGGTTGATAAACCGTAAATAAAAAAAACAAAACAAAAAAACAATCAAATCTATTAATGACGAAACTAGTACATATGAGTCATCATCATAACCTACACCTGAGTCCTTAAATATAACATCCGTCTTGAAACTCAGGGGCCTACGAAGAATGTTTATGTTTATGTGTATAATATGTGACAAGTGTTCGCGAAATACGGGCGTCAATCTCCCAATCTTCAGGGTTAATACCCAGTGACAAGCTAAGGCAAGATAACAATTAATCACTTCAACAACAGATTATTATTAGTTTACCCTCTCATCAGCTGTCAGGTCAGATAAATTGTCGCCTAAAAGTGCCAAAATGAAAAAAAAAAAAAATCCCAAAAAACACAGACATCTAATTTTAACAGATATTTTTGTTACCAAAGTTACAGAAAAAAATATCTTGAAATACTCTTTAGAGTAAATTTATTCAATAAAATCGCTATTGGCTTCAACCACGGCCTCCAGACAACTTCGAAATCTCCTGCAACTCTTCTGGACTGTCTCCTAATTTAAGTTGATAAATGCTGCCATAATCCTTGCCTTCAGTTCATCTTGGTGTTTCAAGGAGTTTTGTTGGTCTCTCGCTCATCTGCACACCACACATAATAATCAAGGGGGTTGCTGTCTGAAAAGTTGACCCAGGGCAGCACAACCCCTTAAAAGGCCTCCGTATTGTGTCTGAACCTTCATTAGTGATCCCTCCAAACACCTTCGTAATCATAATTAGACTCATCTAACTCTTTCTGAATCCTCTGCACTGTCCTCAGATTGACACCCAAACACTGAAACAATCACACATAATAATCAAGGATGAGAGGTTGCAGTGAGTTTTCCGAGCTGCCCTACCATCGTAATCACCATGAGACTTGCTGTAGGAGTCAGTGCCTGTCGGAAAATGAATAGAGACATAACGTCGCCATCATTAGTGATCACTTCAAATACCTTTGTCATCACCATGAGACTCATCAAACTCGTTCCGAATCTTCAGCACTGTACTCGGATTGACACCCAAACACTCTGAACATATACATACATACATATAGAGTTTGCGATGGATCAACTGTCGTCTAAATTATGCAAAATTGAAAATAACACTGACATGTCATTTTAACAGATATATTTACTAAAATTACAGATCATTGACATACTAAAGAGTAAATTTATCCAATAAAATCGCCATTGGCTTCAAACATGGCCTCCAGACTATTTCGGAATCTTTTCCATCTCTACTGGACGGTTTAAGCTGGTGAATGCTGCCATAATCCTTGCCTTTAGTTCATCTTTGGTGTTATAACTAGTTTAATTGGCCTCTCGCTTAACCGTACCCCGAACATAATAATCAAGAGGGTTGCAGTTTGGGGAGTTAAGTGGCCAGATATAAGGGGTGATGTGATAGCAGAAATTGTCTGACAGCCATGACTGGGTTCTCCTGCTTGTATGTCATGGTGCACAGCCTTGTTGTCCGACATCGTATCTTCCAACAGTCACCCTCCTGACCAAGGAGAGCACTACCTCTTCAAGACACTTGATGTAGGCCTCCGTGTTGAGTCTGAGACCCTTGCCAACAAATTCGGGAGTTCTTTTCTCATCAAAACGATCAGAATGAGCTTTCCGTGTTGCCTTACTTTCGTGATCATCATTAGACTCCTCTAACTCTTTCTGAATCTTCTGCACTGTCCCCAGATTAACACCCAAACACTCTGAAATGTTCTGGCGTGAATGCCAAGAACTCCCTTTCCAAATTTCTAGCGTCGTGAATTGCATCATGGTGCTCTTTTTCTCACAGACGGTGCCCAACTGACTCTACTATACTTTGCAGTTGACAAAATCAGAAACAAGCAACGCGCATGCGCGAAATCAAAAATATAAAATGGCGGCCATTTAGCCATGGTGCTCTGTATATGTATTTTAAATCAAATTCAACTGCCAGTACGCACCGTTTACATTTTTACGATCTAGGACTTGCCTGGGAGTATAAGGGTTCTTATTTTCACACTGCAGCCACCAACTGCCTGATGATTGCTTGAAACCGTATGAAACTGGAAATCGGGGTCGGTCACTGCTCATTTGAAATTTTATTTAAAATATAATAAAGTTCTACCATTTAATAGAGCACTCTTTTTTTTCTGTGTGCAATCTTAAAATACTCTTTTAGGGGCCGCTTTCCCTTATTTCTGTTAATTCATATATATATATATATATATATATATATATATATATATATATATATATATATACATACATACATACATGCTTACATATATATATATATATATATATATATATGTATGTATGTATGTATACATACATATATATATATATATATATATATATATATATATATCATAATTATTTAAAAAAAATATTCCTTCACTACATAAACGTTCTCATGTTTCAAAAACAAGAGTCAAAAACTTCAATATAATTATTAAAATTAAACTGAATTAAAGTATCAAGCCCTGTTTCATCCTCAAGCGAAAATTTAGGAATAACCATTCTTGAAATTTACGCATCTTTAGAAGCATGTTCATTCATAAAATTAATTACTATGGAAACGGCTGGAGCGACCATTTTGATAAGGGGTGTAAGAGTTAATTTGTATCCACATATCAGTCACCTTCGGAAAGAGGTCAAGCCGAGGCAGGGCTGGGGTATCCATTTTAAAGCGAATGATGGCATTCATGTACGCACATCGTCTGGTCAGTCACAGCGATAGATAGCTGTTGGCACCATCGTACGTCGTTAAGTGTCTAAAGAATTATATTTGATTTGATTTAATTATATTTTTTTCCTAAAGGGCTGTTTCGTACATAAACGCGTCACACTGAACTACAATTTGTTTGTTTTTTTTGACGACTTCATAAAGTGTTTTTCTATTTTATGATTCGGTTAAGCTTTTAGAGCTTTTATTAGATTATGAAATTTATATATATATATATATATATATATATATATATATATATATATGAACCAATTAATATATATATATATATATATATATATATATATATATATATATATATATATCATTAAGTAATTCATCGAGTGGACGGTCGTTTCGCCCTATATTTGAGACTCATCAGCAGTGCGCATCTACTACCGAGTATTGAAACCCAGGCAGTTACGTTATCAGGCAAACGTCATACCAACTGTATCAACGGGCCTCGGTGACGAAGAGGTAATGAAATTAGACTCGATATAGCGCCCCTGGATCACTTATTCCGTGCTCGATGAATTGCTTAATTATAATTATCTCAAATCCGCCTAATAATTTCTATCACTTGTATATCCTTGATTGAACCAGCTCTTAATGCTCTGGATGGACCGGCTTGGGGATAGTAGTCGTGACTCGTGAGGGCACAGTCCTATGAGTAAAAGAGAAACTAGGATGAGTTCCACCACGGAATATGTGATCGAGCGACGCCATATCGAGTCTAATTCGTTACCTCTTCGCCACCGAGACCCGTTGGTACAGTTGGTATGACTTATCGCAACAGTCCGGGTTTCAATTCTCGGTAGTGGATGCGCACTGCTGATGAGTCCCAAATATAGGACGAAACGGCCGTCCAGTGCTTTCTGCATTCTGTTGAGGTTTCTTTCAGACTCGATGAATTACTTAATTATAATTATCAAATCCTCCTAATAATTTCTATCACTAGTATATCCTTGCTTGAACCGGCTTCTAATGCTCTGGATGGAGCGGCTTGGGGATAGTAGTCGTGGCTCGTGGGGGCACAGTCTTAGGGGTAAAAGAGAAACTCGGATGAGTTCTACCATACCGTCTCACTGCTCTATCGCTACTACTTGGTTAAGCCAGGTCTGACCTTCACAGCTAGGACCGCCATGCTACTTACATAGTAGGAAATCACGCATATTCCCTCTGTATTTCATCGGTGAGAAGTAAGTTCCACTTAAACTGCTTCTGCCCGCGAACAACAGCTCAATGGAACAGATTTCCAAGAGGATGTTTTACCGATCAATAGAATCTTAGCTTGTTTAAGGCTAGAGTTAACCGTTATCTTTTCTTCCTATACGTATAAACTACTCCTTAACACAGGGATTCTGAACCGCCGTGCCGCGGCACACTTGTGTATCATGCGATTGTCTTAAGTGTACCGAGAAAGTATAATAGTCGAAACCTCTTCATAAATGTTCCTTCTAATATTGGACTTATGTGAAGAAGAATTGGCCACCATTTCTAATGATTGGTGGTTCAAAATAAAACATTCGGCGGTACCCACTGATACATTTTGGATTTTAGAATAAAAGGAATATCCCACATCAGCTAAAAAGGCTTTATCATTTGGACTAGAATTTTCTACTAATTATTTATGTGAATTAGGCTTTCTCAACTCTTAAAATAAGAAGCGAGAAAGACTACGCCCAACTGAAGAAGAAATGGGGGTCTGCTTATCGCATATTTTCTTTCTTTCTTTCTTTCTTTCTTTCTTTCTTTCTTTGTTTTTTCTTTCTAATCCTTTTCTTTCTTTCTTTCTTTCTTTCTTTTTTCTTTTTTTCTTTCTAATCCTTTTCTTTCTTTCTTTCTTTCTTTCTAATCCTTTTCTTTCTTTTTTCTTTTTTTCTTTCTAATCTTTCTTTCGATCTAATCATTTTCTTTTTCCGTTTTCTTTATAATCCTTTTGTTTGTTTCTTTCTAATCATTTTTCTTCTTTCTTTCGTTCTAATTATTTTCATTCATTCATCAATTCCTAGCTTCTTTCTTTCTTTCTTTCTAATCCTTTTGTCTGTTTGTTTTTCTTTTTTCTTTCTTTCTTTCTTTCTTTCTTTCTTTCTTTCTTTTTTAATTCTTTCTTTCTTTCATTCTTTCTTTCTTTCATTTTTTCTAATCCTTTTCTTCTTTCTTTCGTTGTAATCATTTTCTTATTTCTTTCTTTCTTTCTTTCTTTTTTTCTTTCTAATCCTTTTGCATGTCTGTCTGTCTGTCTGTCTGTCTGTTTGTTTGTTTGTTTCTTTCTTTCTTTCTGTCCGTTTGACTTTCATCTTGGATTATTTAATTCTTACTTTTGCTATCTTTCCTTCCTTCCTTCCTTCCTTCCTTCCTTCCTTCCTTCCTTCCTTCCTTCCTTCCTTCTCCTACCTTTCCATTTCCTTTCTTTCTTTCTTTCTTTCCTTCTTTCTTTATTTCTTTCTTTCTTTCTTATCCTTTTCTTTCTTTCTTTCTTTCGTTCGGTTTTATTTCATAACATTTAAATGGATACCCTTTACAAATTTTCCGAAGTGTGCCCTGATAATTTTCATTTGCTCTTAGTTGTGCCGTTGCTTAAAAAGGTTAAGTACCGCTATCTTAACGTAACCCCCCGCCCAATCTCGAGTGAACCCCGAGCGTTGTACAGGGCGAAACATACTGGCTTCTGATTCCAGACATTGTTGTCCTCCAAAGATTCGAGATATACATATATATTAAGACAATAAAAGTGAATAGTGGGGATCATTGAGAAAACTTATTGTCACTTGATCGCTCGTGAAAAGTTATCATTTATTACTGGGGTGAAAACTTATTAATGGTGTGGGGGGGTCTATTTTTCAAGATATTTAGGAAATGAAACAAGATGAAAGTAAACGTCAAAGAAGCAGGAATATCGGTGCTCCAGATTCTTGTTTTTTTTATTTATTTATTCTCGGGAAGAATGAGTATTACTTTTTTTTTAATGTAATGGAAAGACGGAAGCCATGTTTATTAAAATAAAAACGTACAACTGTAACAGAGAGAAGGAAAAAAAAAGTTACGCGTTAATATTTAGGCGGGAAATATTCTTTTTCTTTTTTCATATTATCGTTCGTTTTTCAATATCCATTCATTCATTGATTTTTTCTTCTTTCTTTCTTTCTTTCTTTCTTTCTTTTCCCTCCCTTCCTCTTCTTTATTTGTTTTTTTCCTTTTGTGACCTTTCGTCTTCCCTTCTTAGCATTTTATATGCTTCCCTTTCTTTCTTTCGTTCTTTCTTTCTTTCTTTCTTTCTTTCTTTCTTTCTTTCTTTCTTTCTTTCTTTTCCCTCCCATCGATATCTTTATTTGTTTTTTTCCTTTTGCGACCTTTCGTCTTCCCTTCTTAGCATTTTATATGCTTCCCTTTCTTTCTGTCCTTCTTTCTTTCTTTCTTTCTTACTTTCTTTCTTTCTTTCTTTCTTTCTTTCTTTCTTTCTTTCTTTCTTTCTTTCTTTCTTTTCCCTCCCTTCGTCTTCTTTATTTGTTTTTTTCCTTTTGCGACCTTTCGTCTTCCCTTCTTAGCATTTTATATGCTTCCCTTTCTTTCTGTCCTTCTTTCTTTCTTTCTTTCTTTCTTTCTTTCTTTCTTTCTTTCTTTCTAATCCTTTTCTTTCTTTCTTTCTTTCGTTCGGTTTTATTTCATAACATTTAAATGGATACCCTTTACAAATTTTCCGAAGTGTGCCCTGATAATTTTCATTTCCTCTTAGTTGTGCCGTTGCTTAAAAAGGTTAAGTACCGCTATCTTAACGTAACCCCCCCTACCAATCTCGAGTGAACCCCGAGCGTTGTACAGGGCGAAACATACTGGCTTCTGATTCCAGACATTGTTGTCCTCCAAAGATTTGAGATATACATATATATTAAGACAATAAAAGTGAATAGTGGGGATCATTGAGAAAACTTATTGTCACTTGATCGCTCGTGAAAAGTTATCATTTATTACTGGGGTGAAAACTTATTAATGGTGTGGGGGGGGTCTATTTTTCAAGATATTTAGGAAATGAAACAAGATGAAAGTAAACGTCAAAGAAGCAGGAATATCGGTGCTTCAGATTCTTGTTTTTTTTTTATTTATTTATTCTCGGGAAGAATGAGTATTACTTTTTTTTTAATGTAATGGAAAGACGGAAGCCATGTTTATTAAAATAAAAACGTACAACTGTAACAGAGAGAAGGAAAAAAAAAGTTACGCGTTAATATTTAGGTGGGAAATATTCTTTTTCTTTTTTCATATTATCGTTCGTTTTTCAATATCCATTCATTCATTGATTTTTTCTTCTTTCTTTCTTTCTTTCTTTCTTTCTTTCTTTCTTTCTTTCTTTCTTTCTTTCATCCCCCCTTCCTCTTTATTTGTTTTTTTCCTTTTGTGACCTTTCGTCTTCCTTTCTTAGCATTTTATATGCTTCCGTTTCTTTCTTTCTTTCTTTCTTTCTTTCTTTCTTTCTTTCTTTCTTTCTTTTCCCTCCCTTCGTCTTCTTTATTCGTTTTTTTCCTTTTACAACCTTTCGTGTCCCTTTCTTAGCATTTTATATGCTTCCGTTTCTTTTTTCTTTCTTTCTTTCTTTCTTTCTTTCTTTCTTTCTTTCTTTCTTTCTTTTCCCTCCCTTCCTCTCCTTTATTTGTTTTTTTCCTTTTGCGACCTTTCGTCTTCCCTTCTTAGCATTTTATATGCTTCCCTTTCTGTCTTTCTTTCTTTCTTTCTTTCTTTCTTTCTTTCTTTCTTTCTTTCTTTCTTTCTTTCTTTCTTTTCCCTCCCTTCCTCTTCTTTATTTGTTTTTTCCTTTTGCGACATTTCGTCTTCCCTTCTTAGCATTTTATATGCTTCCCTTTCTTTCTTTCTTTCTTTCTTTCTTTCTTTCTTTCTTTCTTTCTTTCTTTCTTTCTTTCTTACGTTTTGTCTTCGTTTTGTTTTCTATATTTCTGTTTTTTCATTTATTCAAAGTTTTTTCTTCAAGAAATATGTCTATTTTTCCTTTATTACGCATCTGTTTCTTTGATTCTCTTTTCCTTTCTTTCTTTTCTTTTTTGTTCGTCTCTTTCATTACTTCGTGTTTTCGTTTCTTCTTTGTTTTTCTTTTTCTTTCTTCCTTTTTCAGATTTGTTTATTTATTTATTTTTTTGCACCTTTCTTTCTTTACAAATCCTTTTGTTTGTTTGTTTCTTTCTTTCTTATCAATTTGTTTTTTCTTTATTTTTTTTTATCTTTCTTTCGAATACTTTCTTTCTTTCTTTCTAATCATTTTATTTATTTATTTCTTTTCCGTTTCTTTCTTTCTTTCTTTCTTTCTAATCATTCTTTCTTTCCTTTTCTTTATTTCTCTCTAATCATTTTTCTTTCTAATCATTTTCTTTCTTTCCTTGTTTCTAATCATTCTTTCTTATTTCTTTCTTTCTAATTATTTTTTCTTTCTTTCTTCTTTTATTTCTTTCTATCTTTCTTTCTTTCTTTCTTTCTTTCTTTCTTTCTGTCCTTGTTTCTAGTCATTCTTTCTTTCTTTTTCTTTCTTTCTCTCTAATCATTTTTCTTTCTAATCATTTTCTTTCTTTCTTTCTTTTTTTCTTTCTGTCCTTATTTCTAATCATTCTTTCTTTCTTTTTCTTTCTTTCTCTCTAATCATTTTTCTTTCTAATCATTTTCTTTCTTTCTTTCTTTTTTTTCTTTCTGTACTTGTTTCTAATCATTCTTTCTTTCTTTCTTTTTCTTTCTTTCTTTTTCTTTCTTTCTTTCTTTTTTTTTCTTTCAAATCATTTTCTTTCTTTCTTTCTTTCTGTCCTTGTTTATAATCATTCTTTCTTCTTTCTTTCTTTCTTTCCTTATTTCTAATCATTTTTTCTTTCTTTCTTTTTTCTTTGTATATTCGCCTTGTCACTCATTTTTCTTTCTAATTCTTTACAAAAGCAAAACAAAATCAACGTAAAATAAACAAATAAACAAATAAATAAACAAATAAATAAATAAATAAACAAATAAATAAACAAATAAATAAATAAATACGCGTGACACAGGATTAAATTTTTTTTTTGTCCACTTTGAGAAAATTATTTAAAATGTATTCACTGAAAACTAATACGCATTTCATCCAAGAGGGCAATGGTAACAATCTGCGTGGATCACGTGACAGCACGCCATCTCTTCCAGGATGATCTTTAGTATTGCGCGCCATTACAGGTCATCGCGCATGTCGGATTCAGCTGCCATTATGGACATGACCGGCTTCAGTAAGTGGATATTTTTCTAGATATATTGCTAGTTTACTATTTACATTATTCGGACTATTGTCCTCATCTTTGTCGCCATATTTATCACAACGTTTCGGCCGTTGTACGCTGCGGCCTTCTTCAGGTGGTTGTAATGTTGAACCCTTTATTTTGCTCACTGGGGTAGACTGTTCTCGTTTCACGTGCCATGTATAATGGATGTCAGTTATCTCCTGTTAATTTCTCTCTCCAATTACTCCATTGCTAACTGATAAACATGGCGACAAAGATAAGTACAATAGTCGGAATAATGTAAATAGTGTACATAATACCTCATCTCAGGAATATAGACAGATACTGAAGGGTCGAAACGTTGTAATAAATATGGCGATAAAGATGAGGACAATAGTCGGAATAATGTAAATAGTGTACATAATACCTCATCTCAGAAATATAGACAGATACTGAAAGGCCGAAACGTTGAAATAAATATGGCGACAAAGATGAGGACAATAGTCCGAATAATGTAAATAGTGTACATAATACCTCATCTCAGAAATATAGACAGATACTGAAAGGCCGAAACGTTGTAATAAATATGGCGACAAAGATGAGGACAATAGTCCGAATAATGTAAATAGTGTACATAATACCTCATCTCAGAAATATAGACAGATACTGAAAGGCCGAAACGTTGTAATAAATATGGCGACAAAGATGAGGACAATAGTCCGAATAATGTAAATAGTGTACATAATACCTCATCTCAGAAATATAGACAGATACTGAAAGGCCGAAACGTTGTAATAAATATGGCGACAAAGATGAGGACAATAGTCCGAATAATGTAAATAGTGTACATAATACCTCATCTCAGAAATATAGACAGATACTGAAAGGCCGAAACGTTGTAATAAATATGGCGACAAAGATGAGGACAATAGTCCGAATAATGTAAATAGTGTACATAATACCTCATCTCAGAAATATAGACAGATACTGAAAGGCCGAAACGATGTAATAAATATGGCGACAAAGATGAGGACAATAGTCCGAATAATGTAAATAGTATACATAATACCTCATCTCAGAAATATAGACAGATACTGAAAGGCCGAAACGTTGGAATATGGCGACAAAGATGGGGACGATAGTCCGAATAATGTAAACGGTGTACATAATACCTTATCTCAAAAATATAGACAGATACTGAAAGGCCGAAACGTTGTAATAAATATGGCGACAAAGATGAGGACAATAGTCCGAATAATGTAAATAGTGTACATAATACATCATCTCAGAAATATGGACAGATACTGAAAGGCCGAAACGTTGTAATAAATATGGCGACAAAGATGAGAACAATAGCCCGAATAATGTAAATAGTGTACATAATACCTCATCTCAGAAATATAGACAGATACTGAAAGGCCGAAACGTTGTAATAAATATGGCGACATAGATGAGGACAATAGTCCGAATAATGTAAATAGTGTACATAATACCTCATCTCAGAAATATAGACAGATACTGAAAGGCCGAAACGTTTTAATAAATATGGTGACATAGATGAGGACAATAGTCCGCATAATGTAAATAGTGTACATAATACCTCATCTCAGAAATATAGACAGATACTGAAAGGCCGAAACGTTTTAATAAATATGGTGACATAGATGAGGACAATAGTCCGCATAATGTAAATAGTGTACATAATACCTCATCTCAGAAATATAGACATATATTGCTAGTTGTTTGATTGTTTCTTTCTTTCTTTCTAATCATTTTCTTTTCAAAGTTCTTTAGTGTTTATGTTTTTTATTAAAAAAACAAAACAGTTTTCGATACAGAAGTAGAGCTTAAAATTATAATTATTTGAAAAAAATATCATTAAAAATTAAAAATTTAGAATATAGTTTCATCGCTTAAGAATGAAAATGTACTATAAATTTTAAGTTTACTATTGAAATTAAACTTTAGGTCTTGACTCAGTTTCGAAATAGTAATTTTTGTGTAGCGATGGAATCATATTTTTAATATATATATATATATATATATATATATATATATATATATATATATATATGTACACAAATACATAAATTTGCAATTGAATCGTCATTACGATTACAATGTAATAAATTATAACTATTGTATATTAGCGTTTGAATCTGATATATATATATATATATATATATATATATATATATATATATATATATATATATATATATATATTCCACTTTAGGTCTGGGGTGAACTGGAGTTCCAACAGACGTTCAAAGTATGGAGGCTCTTTTGCAAAATATTACGCATTGCCTTACTTAGGATTTTATTAGAGAAAAACATTGGAAATAACTGTACTATAGAAATATATTGAAAATCAGTGATAGCTTCCTTCACTGCATGGTCAATAGTCAGTATCGATGACCTATCACTGCATACACCATTATCAATGCCACAGTTCTCCTACATCATCTATTAAATGCTGCTAACTCAATTTTGGACTCAAATTCATCAAAAACTGACTTAATAAGCTTCAGCAAGCAAGCCATGTTGTCTGAATTTTCGTCTGAATTTGGTGCTGTTTTCTTGGTGACAACCATTACAAGAAGCTGAGTTTTGTTTCTCTCCCTCAAATCAAACTCACAAAACGACCTCAAGTGGAACACTTATATACGATCCATCGCGAAAGATGCAGGTAAAATGATCGGCTCCCTGTTTGGTTTGTTTTTCAGCATATCAACACATCAATGGGTTATTTAATGCCGACAAGATATTTAGTATAGGTTCGTATGAATAGAATATGTATTCTTTGTAAGAAATCAGTTTGTAGATCAGGTTTGGTTTGGTTTGTTTTGCGGCATATCAAACGCAATGGGTTATTTAATGCCGACAAATTTTTTATTGTTGGTAATATTTTTTTTTTAAAATCACTTTCTGGTAATAATTTTCCTTCAAATATGTAGAGTTGGTAATATTTTTTTTTCAAGAGATGTATAGCTGTTAATATGTTGTTGTTTTTTTTTCAAAAATGTATTACTGGTATTAAAACCTATTTTTACACGTTGTGACCCCAGGTTGAGGGGTAAGTATTTGCCCATAGCTGGGACCCTAACAGGTGCTACCACCCCTGGTCAGGGTGGAACTGGTTCTCAATACAAACTGTTTCAGGTAAATCAATCAAATCAGTCAAATTCTACTGAAAAGGATGCGAAAATTAGCGTAGGCAAAAAGCTAGGGCCGCCATAAATAAAATGTTTGTAATCTGGAAATCTGATCTACCAGACAACCTCAAATGGTGATACTTTCGCGCCATTTTTAGAGCCGCTTTTAATGTCTACTGCTTGGACATTAACTAAAATCCTTGTCTAAGCTTGATAGAACCTATAACGGGATACCGTTGAGAGCTATGTTTAACCTCTCTCTCGGAGACAACATCCAAATAAATCACAGCTGGGATATGGACCCATATTCTACAATCTGACGCGAACGCAGAAGCAGGACACTGCTGGTGAGGGAAGCAAGAACATACCTATCTTTTCACGTTCATTCAAATTTAATCTCTAGCCCGCCGACACAGAAAAATTGGTTCTATGACGATTTTCTTCTTTTCTGTTTACAAATGAAGAAATTCTTTTTATCGTAAAGGTCTTTAACTGTAAATTATTATCTCCATCTATAAAAAGCAGGATGTATGTGTGTATGTGTAACGAATGCACGGCCGCAATTTTCCACGGATATGCACCAAAATTTACATGCACATGCTCCAAGTTAGCGGGAAAGGCCAAGACCGACTTTGCATTTCCCAACTCCCATCGATAGTGGAAATAATGGTGTTTTTTCATGCTTCTACTGCAGTTTTCATGTAGTTTGCGGCCATTTTCTACTGGTCAGAGTGAGAGCCTATAGCTGGCTGCCACGAATAGGCAGTAACATTCTATTAGCCAGCGTGAGAGCCAACAGCTGACTGACACGAATGTTAACTAGCATGCTAGCATGCAAAAAAAATCGATAGCTGCATTCGTCACAAGTGGGGAAAATTGAAATTTGCATGGCACTTTACTCCAATTGGCTTAAGCTCAACGTTGATTTACTCCAATTGCTTAAGCTCAACGATGATTCTGATTCCGCAGAACTGGGTTGAGTGTGAAAAAGTATTTGTTGTTAACATTCTTTTTTCATTCTTTTTTTCCAGTTACGAGTCCTTTTTTTAAAGCTGATCGTTTTGTGTTTATTTTGTTTAGTTATTTTTTCGTAACAGATTTAATGTTTAGTATAGAGCTTAGAAAAAATTCGCTGTGTGAGATAGGCAAGAAGTAAGGCATGTAGCAACATCAGCATGGCAAAGGGCTTTCCTTTAAAGGCAAGGAAGGGCAAAAATATTTTAAGTCAAGTGATAGCGATTGCTGTATGAGTCGTACGATTTTTGAATAAAACACGGGCAACGCCGGGCCATGCTGCTAGTTATTATTATTTCTTCCTTTGACTTCAGCTGTATTCACATTTCCTTCCGGGTACCAACCAGAGACCTAAGATCGTCAATGGCTTCGTGACATTTCCCACTGATCACTTTTGTTAAAAAATAAAAATAAAAACAAAAACTGTATGATCACACGCATTTTAAAGCTCTTTGTAATGAATGAGCTGTACTTGGGAGTACAATTATTATTATTATTATTATTGGACTTCTGTTATATAACCCTTCAGGGTCCCAACCAGAGACCTAAGGTCAAAAATGTGTTCATCACATTTTCCACTGACTATTTTTGTGAAGTAATAATAATAAAAAAACACCTCATTCATATTTTATATTGATAAAGCTCGTCGTAAAAAGTGAGCTGTACCAGTGAGTATTATTATTATTATTATTATTATTATTATTATTATTATTACTATTATTGTGTATGTTATGTTCTCTGCTTCGTATCCTGTAGAACCGGATCCAAAATACGGGCCCATAGCAGAATTGTTCATTTAATTGATAGGACTTTTCTTAGTATATGATAGGGCGATCTTCTTGTATGTTGGTATTACCTGGAACACTGTTATCTATCTATCTATCTATCTATCTATCTATCTATCTATCTATCTATCTATCCCAGTCTCTTCTTTATCTATCTATCTATCTATCTATCTATCTATCTATCTATCTATCTATCTATCTCTGTTCGTGTCTATCTCAGTCAGTTCGTATCTGTCTAGCTTAGTCAATTCATATCTATCTACCTATCTCAGTCTGTTCGTATCTATCTATCTATCTATCTATCTATCTATCTATCTATCTATCTATCTATCTATCTCAGTCTCTTCTTTATCTATCTATCTATCTATCTATCTATCTATTTCAGTCTCTTCTTTTATCTATCTATCTATCTATCTATCTATCTATCTATCTATCTATCTATCTATCTATCTCAGTCGCTTCTTTATCTATCTATCTATCTATCTATCTATCTATCTATCTATCTATCTATCTATCTATCTATCTATCTATCTATGATTATTAATCTTATCTCGTAGATTAACAGAGAGTGAAAGAGTCCGACACCGTCTGTGTTTTTTCGCAGTGTAAAGAAAATGATTAATCATTAACAATTATCTATCTATCTATCTATCTATCTATCTATCTATCTATCTATCTATCTATCTATCTATCTGAATCTGTTCATATCTATCTGGATCTTTTCATATCTATCTATCTGAATCTATCTATCTATCTATCTATCTATCTATCTATCTATCTATCTATCTCAGTCTGTTCGTATCTATCTATCGATCTATCTATCTATGTGATTCTATTCATATCTATCTATCTATCTATCTATCTATCTATCTATCTATCTATCTATCTATCTATCTATCTATCTATGTGTGAAGTTTTTGCACACACACGGATATACACACATATATGTGAGTGTGCGTATATTTAAATATGTTCAATATATACATATGTATTTATCATTATTCATCAACACACACCCACACACATACGTGTATACACACACACACACACACACATATAGATATATATCTTTTGTTATGATACCTTTTGTCCTTTACTGACATATAGACGCATTCAATAATTTCGATAAAATTATAACTTTTTCGTATTTACAAAGACTGTCATACTTTCATAGACCATATCTTTTCCCATTTTTTTTCGTTAGACATCTTGCAAGTTGAATAAACTTAAAGAAAACGATTCTTTTATTTATGTTTCTCTCTCTCTCGCCTTTCTCTCTCGCTCTCGCTTTTTTCTCTCTCTTTCTCTCTCGCCTTTCTCTCTAGCCTTTCTCCCAGTCTCTCGCTTTTCTTTCTCTCACTCACAGATTTTCTTTCTATCTCTCTCTTTCTCTCCCTCGCTTTTCTCTCTCTCTCTTGTTTTTCTTTCTCTCACTCGCTTTATTCTCTGTCTTCTTTCTTTCTTTCTTTTTTTTCTCTCTCTCTTTCTCTCACTTCCTTTTCTTTTTCTCACTTTGTCTTTCTGTCTCGCGTCTCTCTCTAGCCTTTCTCCCAGTCTATCGCTTTTCTTTCTCTCACTCACAGATTGTTCTCCCTCTCTCTCTTTCTCTCCCTCGCCTTTATTTCTCTCTCTTTCTCTCCCTCGCTTTTCTCTCTCTCTCTCTCTCTTGTTTTTTTTCTCTCACTCGCTTTATTCTCTGTCTCCTTTCTTTCTTTCTTTCTTTCTTTCTTTCTTTCTTTCTTTCTTTCTTTCTTTCTTTCACTCCCTTTTTTCCTCTCACTTTCTCTTTCTCTCTCACGCCTTTCTCTCCTTCTCTAAATCTCCTGCTTTTCTTTCTCTCTCTTGCTTTTTTTTCTCTCTCTCTCTTTCTCTCGCCTTCCCCTCTCTCTTTATTTCTCTTACTCTATTTTCTCCCTATCGCTATCTTTCTCCCACTCGCTTTACTTCCTTCCAGCAAAACGTGTTTTAAAAGGCAAATCCCGAACAACTTTTTATGACTGTGCACAGTATCACGATTATTTGGTCGACGACATCGTGTTTGTTGACTAAAACTCACAGTGAAGTTCGTCCTGTACACAGTCCGGGAGCCAGTCGAGGTAGAGCAGTGATTCCCTAACTTTTTTTTTCTCTGGGCAGAATTTTCGTACGCGAATTTTGCTCGTGTCTTACCAAAGGGAAGTCCCAGTGAAAATGCGCAAGCAGCCCTGCGGCAAACAAGGTCCAGAGAGAGTGTTAAATAGAGATAACCGCGAATTCGAAGCCAGAACATTATCATTGATAACTCTCTCCTCCAATTTGCGGTCCCTAGTTACATATTTTTAATACTTGGTATAATGTAAAAAATGTCACAATGATAAAATCGATCTATAATTATTTAAAATAGGTAAACCACTGCTAGTGGTGGACTACTTAGACAGCATATTACCCCCCCCCCATTTACAATAGTGTCCAATGTATTTATGAGGACTGGGACATATCCATTAGTGTTCATAAGTACGGTATATAATAGATAGATAGATAGATAGATAGATAAAAAGAGACTGAGATAGATAGATAGATGGAAAGAAAGAAAGAAAGAAAGAAAGAAAGAAAGAAATAATGAAAATGAAAGAGAAAGAAAAATCAAAAGGAAGATAGATAGATAGATAGATAGATAGATAATGAAAAGACTGTGATAGATAGATAGACAGATAGATAGATAGATAGATAGATAGATAGATGGTGTTGTAACCTAGAAAAGGTTGCTGAATGACGAATAACCAAAACGGAGGTTGGAAATGAAATGGTAATCTTTATAACATCAACAAAATAAAATACTCGCCAGCGGCGTGAAATAGGTAAACCACTGCTAGTGGTGGACTACTTAGACACCATATTACCCCCCCTCCCCACTTACAATAATGTCCAGTGTATTTATGAGGATTGGGGCATACCCATTAGTGTTCATGGGTACGGTATATAATAGATAGTTAGATAGATAGATATAATGAAAATGAAAGAGAAAGAAAAATCAAGAGGGAGATAGATAGACAGATAATGAAAAGACTGTGATAGATAGATAGATAGTGTTATAATCTAGAAAGGGTTACTGAATGAGGGATAACGAAAACGGAGGTTGGAAATGAACTGGTAATGTTTTTATAACATCAACAAAATACAATACTCGCCAGCGGCGTGAAGTAGGTAAACCACTGCTAGTGGCAGACTACATAGACAGTATATTACCCTCACTTACAATAGTGTCCAACGTATTTATGAGGATTAGTACATACACATTAGTGTTCATAGGTACGGTATATAATAGATAGATAGATAGATAGAAATAATGAAAATGAAAGAGAAAGAAACATCAAAAGGAAGATAGATAGACAGATAATGGAAAGACTGTGATAGATAGATAGATAGATAGATAGTTATGTAACCTAGAAAGGGTTACTGAATGAGGAATAACCAAAATGTAGGTTGGAAATGAAATGGTAATCTTTATAACATCAACAAAATACAATACTCGCCAGCGGCGTTAAGTAGGTAAACCACTGCTAGTGGTGGACTAATTAGACACCATATTACCCCCCCCCCCACTTACAATAATGTCCAGTGTATTTATGAGGATTGGGACATACCCATTAGCATTGATATATATGGTATATAACAGTACTTAACCCTAGAACACTAACCATCAATTAAAGTTACACCACTACTAACCATGGGTATATTATACCCAATTTTGAAAATATCAAAAAAAAATAAAAATAAAAACAAAATATAAATCTTTATTTGAAATATTTTACATGCAGGCGCTTCTAACTTTGTACTTTGAGTTAACATTAATAGGAACTGAAAAAACATTATTTAGGTAAGAAAATCAAGTACTGAAAATTGTAATTAAAAATAAGAAAATTTGTGCTGGGTACTATATACCCATGGTTAGGGTTCTAGGGTTAGGATATTGTATAATGCAAAAATATCACAATGATAAAATTGGTCAATAATTACTTATAACTATTTATACTGGGACTCAAGCATGAAATTACAAATAATCCATAAGAATTGTCTAAATTTTGAAATCATATTTATTTTTTGAATATGAATTTTTTGAAACTCCTACTAAATCTTTCTCTTTCAATTATTCCGCCTCACCTGCTATCATCTTCCGCCTCGCCTGCTATCCTCTTCCGCCTCACCTGCTATCCTCTTTTGGCGTACCTATGAGGTGCGACGCCCTATTTGGGAACAAATGTTCTAAGAAGAATTGATCTTTCTTAACTAGCATCAAAAGAGTTAGGTGCATTCTGAAGATTGATCTGGAAGGTTACCTCATAGCCAGCAGTTGCAGAATCGGGCCTCAAAGGATGCCACAAGCTAGCTTGACATATAAACAAGAGGTCGACTCAGCTGAGCTTAGAATATGCATACGTTGGAGTTATATAAACACCACATCCGAGATAGAAAGTCCAGGGACTCTCACATTCCCGCGAAAAGAAGATCAACGCTTGAAGAAAAAAATAACACAAATAATAAAATCGGTCAATAATTATTTTATAACTATTTATACTGAGACTCATGCATGAAATTACAAGTAATCCATAAAAATAGTCTAAATTTCGAAATCATATTTATTTTTAGAATACGAAACCCCTACAAAATCTTTGATTGTCTTTCAATCATTCCCCCTGACCTGCTATCCTCTTCCGCCCGACCTTCTATCCTCTTCCGCTTCATCTTCTATCCTCTTCCGCCTGATCTGCTATCCTCTTTCGCCTGATCTGCTAATCTCTTCTGTCTCACCTGCTATCCTCTTTCGCCTCACCTGCTATCCTCTTCCGCCTCTTCTATCCTCTTCCGCCTCACCTGATATCCTCTTCCGCCTCACCTGCTATCCTCTTTCGCCTCACCTGCTATCCTCTTCCGCCTCTTCTATCCTCTTTCGCCTCACCTGCTATCCTCTTTCGCCTCACCTGCTATCCTCTTCCGCCTCCTCTATCCTCTTCCGCCTCACCCGCTATCCTCTTTCGCCTCGTCTGCTATCCTCTTTCGCCTCACCTGCTATCCTCTTCCGCCTCTTCTATCCTCTTTCGACTCACCTGCTATCCTCTTCCGCCTCTTCTATCCTCTTTCGCCTCACCTGCTATCCTCTTCCGCTTCACCTGCTATCATCTTCCGCCTCACCTGCAATTCCTCTTAGAACATCTCACCAATGGAATACGTACGGAATACGGGTGTTTCGCTACAATTTGCGTAGCATGGCGGGTCTAGCTGTGAAGGTTAGACCAAAGGGATGTAGCACTTTGTGTGGAATTAGCGATAGAGGAAGCAGTGAGAGGCTTGCGGCGTTTCGCCTGTGTGAGAGAGGTTGCAGGGCGGAAAATAATTTGTTACCCACAAGGACGCTTTTAGAAGCCTATCAAGACTGGGAAACGAGCGAGCACTGTACGACTCCTTCCAAAAATATGAAAGCGGTACTCCATTTTAGGCTCTTGTAAAATTAGAAACTAACACGAGAAGTCAAATACTTACCGGGGGGCGGTACAGGGTACAGACCGTTTTTTTCTTGCCTCTTTAGCGATGGATCAAGTCCCATTTGAGGTCTGTGGTGAGTTTAAGGTCCAATAGTCGCTCAAGGCATGAGAGAACCACGATGGGAACACCCGTTCATCTTGACTCGTCTGGTCGGCAATAAAGGAATCTAATTAGTTTGGTTTTCTAGACATTGAATGTAACCAGTCAATTTTCCACCGTTAGAATTCGATCGAAAGAGAGATCAGTTGCCGATATTTGCCCATCTACAGCTTTGGGGGCCCACTCATATATCGTTATATCATTTGTATAGGTGTACAAAAATGATCGGAGTATACTCTTACGCGGATCATTTATGTAAAGTCAAAAGAAGGTTGCTAGGAGAAGCGAGTCCTGGATGGACGCCTGCGTTGTTTTGGTTTGATTTGGTTTATATCATTTTACGGCACATCAGCCTCTATGGGAATGGATTCGTATAAATAGAATATGTATTCTTTTTAAGAAATCAGTTTGTAGGAGATCAGGTTTTGTCGAGAGTCTGCTTTCATTGATGTATTCTTTTCAGACATAAAGTTTGTAGAGAAACAGTTTGGTTTGGTTTCTTCTACGACATATCAACAGCTCAATGGGTTATTTAATGCCGACAACATTTTTAGGATAGATTCGTATGAATACAATATGTATTCTTTCGTTTAGATTGGTTTGGTTTATTTTGTTTTGCGGCATATCAACCTCAATGGGTTATTTAATGCCGACAACATTTTTAGGATAGATTCATATGAATAGAATATGTATTCTTTCGTTTAAATTGGTTTGGTTTATTTTGTTTTACGGCATATCAACCTCAATGGGTTATTTAATGCCGACAATATTTTTAGGGTAGATTCTTATGAATAGAATATGTATTCTTTGGTTTAGATTGGTTTGGTTTATTTTGTTTTATGGCATATCAACCTCAATGGGTTATTTAATGCCGACAATATTTTTAGGGTAGATTCGTATGAATAGAATATGTATTCTTTGGTTTAAATTGGTTTGGTTTATTTTGTTTTACGGCATACCAACCTCAATGGGTTATTTAATGCCGACAACATTTTTAGGATAAATTGGTATGTATAGAGTATGTATTCTTTGAATTAGATTTCTTTGATTTATTTTGTTTTATATGCCGGTCAGAGATACTTTGAAAAATCTTCCATATGCTCACATGCACACACACACGCATACGCACACGCACACACTTACGCTCACACACACATACACACACGTAACAGAAATTAATGAAAAGTGACATCATGAGGTATTACCAGAGAACTCCGTTTAGTAACGACAAGGTTTCATTATTGTGTTACAGAATGTGTAGTTTGACTCAGGATAACAAACTCCTTGTCAGAACACCCAATGGGTGTCGAATTCTGATAGTGATGTTATTTTTTAATCATTTCACCCCAAGCAAGGCGACAGTGCCACTAAAACGCAGGGGTGTTCACTTTTCATGAATTTCTGTTACATGTGTGTGTGAAGTGGGGGGTATACAGAAAAAGTTCTTTGAGCTGGTTAAATGAAAGCAGTTGTGTTTTGGTGACGTTGAAATTTACAAGTCATTTCTTGCCCCAGTTAACCACGGACTGGCGGTCCTTTTTCAAGAGCAGTTGCCAGGTTTACTTTGTCGGATCTGTTCGATTTGCTACTGAGTCTGGAGTAAATTGGGGTAAAATCGATAAGTGGGAACTGGCGGTATGAGGGAGATCATTGATGAGGACCAGAAACAGCGTAGATCAACGGATGGAGCCACCCCCTCACCCGACCGATTTAGTATGAAATGATTTGGTAACTTGCCCGTTCAATACGACTTTTATTACTTGATTGTTTACGAAGGTTTGAATTAAGCCAAATATACGTTCTATGACACTGTAACCCTGAAGCTTACGTGGAAGGCCAGCATGTCAAACCCTGTCCATCGCTTTCGAGATATCTAGAGCCACAGCCCGAGCTTCAGCATTCTTATATAAAGCTTGACAGACAAGAGTGTATAACGGATGTAACAACAAAATTGTCCAAATGGCGTAACAGCAAAATTGTCCAATTGTTAGATTAAGCTCCGAATCGTTGCATCTTAGAAATGATTAAAGATATATTACTGGAATTCTCCGAGGTTTTTATAACACTATTGAACTCGACTTTGAACAATCTATAATTACTCCCTAAACAGAAAAATCGTGATGAAATCGATCATGATCGGAAATCGATCATGTTCATCATTAATTAAACATACCTAAGGATCGGAAACTCATAAAGGATTGAAATAAAGTTCAAATATATCTAGATATGACTTCCGGATCATTTTGCAAATTATTCAAGATGATCTTCGCCCTTTCTAACCTCCTGTCCTGGAGTAACAAGGTGCCTTACAGATTTCACGTACAATGCTGATGTAAGACGCCTTTGAATATCACTCGGACTAATAGTAATTGTTCGATAATACTCGCTCAAATATTAATCCATATAGTGATCCAAATAGAGAAATAGTATAGTGAATAGAGTAGAGTATACTAATAGAGGATAGAATAGAAATGGTGATCCGTATAGTAATAGAGGATAGAATAGAAATGGTGATCGGTATAGTAATAGAGGATATAATAGAAATGGTGATCCATATAGTAATAGAGGATAGAACAGAAATGGTGATGTGTATACTAATAGAGGATAGAATAGAAATGGTGATCCGTATAGTAATAGAGGATAGGCTAGAAATAGTGATCCGTATAGTGATAGAGGATAGAATAGAAATGGTGATCCTTATAGTAATAGAGGATAGAACAGAAATAGTGATCGGTATAGTAATAGGGGATATAATAGAAATGGTGATCTGTATAGTAATAGAGGATAGAACAGAAATGGTGATATGTATAGTAATAGAGGATAGGCTAGAAATAGTGATCCGTATAGTAATAGAGGATAGAATAGAAATGGTGATCCGTATAGTAATAGTAATAGAACAGAAATGGTAATGTGTATACTAATAGAGGATAGAATAGAAATAGTGATCCGTATAGTGATAGAGGATAGAATAGAAATGGTGATGTGTATAGTGATAGAGGATAGAATAGAAATGGAGATCCGTATAGTAATAGAGGATAGAATAGAAATGGTGATCCTTATAGTAATAGAGAATAGAAGAGAAATAGTGATCGGTATAGTAATAGGGGATATAATAGAAATGGTGATGTGTATAGTAATAGAGGATAGAACAGAAATGGTGATGTGTATAGTAATAGAGGATAGGCTAGAAATAGTGATCCGTATAGTAATAGAGGATAGAATAGAAATGGTGATCCGTATAGTAATAGAGGATAGAACAGAAATGGTAATGTGTATACTAATAGAGGATAGAATAGAAATAGTGATCCGTATAGTAATAGAGGATAGGCTAGAAATAGTGATCCGTATAGTGATAGAGGATAGAATAGAAATGGAGATCCGTATAGTAATAGAGGATAGAATAGAAATGGTGATCCTTATAGTAATAGAGAATAGAAGAGAAATAGTGATCGGTATAGTAATAGGGGATATAATAGAAATGGTGATCTGTATAGTAATAGAGGATAGAACAGAAATGGTGATGTGTATAGTAATAGAGGATAGGCTAGAAATAGTGATCCGTATAGTGATAGAGGATAGAATAGAAATGGTGATGTGTATACTAATAGAGGATAGAATAGAAATGGTGACCCGTATAGTTATAAGGGATAGAACAGAAATAACGATTTTTAATGGTCACGATACTTTCCACTTATGTGTTTCCTATACTAATAGAGGATAGAATAGAAATAGTGATCCGTATAGTAATATAGGATAGAATTGAAATAGTGATCCGTATATTAATAGAGGATAGAATTGACATGGTGATGCGTATAGTAATCGAGGATAGAACAGAAATGGTGATGTGTATACTAACAGAGAATAGAATAGAAATGGTGATCCGTATAGTAATAGAGGATAGGTTAGAAATAGTGATCCGTATAGTAATAGAGGATAGAATAGACATGGTGATGCCTATAGTAATCGAGGATAGAACAGAAATGGTGATGTGTATACTAATAGAGGATAGAATAGAAATGGTGACCCGTATAGTTATAGGGGATAGAACAGAAATAACGATTTTTAATGGTCACGATACTTTCCACTTATGTGTTTCCTCTATGTTCACGTGACCCACTTAATTCAATAATGTGATAGCCTCTGTTTGCTCGCTGGCGATCTATTTTCAAACTCAGGCGTCGGCAGATAGCTATGAATAGGATAACATAGACAGATAGAAAGATAGATAATGAACAGATTAATGAACAGTTGGATAGATAGATAGATAGATAGATAGATAGATAGATAGATAGATATGTATAAGATGACATAGATAGATAGACAGATATCAGATGACACTCTTTGAGTGGCTCTTTGCTTTTGTAATGTGTGACCACTGATATATGAAAAATGTTGATCAGTGGAATCGTTCATCACAACGATGATTTAATTGTCAAAATCACAGATCTCGCATTGCATTCTGAGAATATGGAAGATAGCACCTCATTGAAATTCTCTCGAAGAAAGGGCAAGAAGAATGTGTGTGTGTGCGTGTGTGTGTGTGTGAGGGAGAGAGAGAGAGAGAGAGAGAGAAAGAGAAAGAGAGAGAGAGAGAGTGAAAGATAGAGAGATGGAGATTAATGTTTGAAAATATTACATACGGTGATATTCATAAAATCTCACTGTAGACCTTCACCGTTTGCTTGCATGAGGTAGATAGTTGGTTTTTACTGCGCGTGCGCAGTAGACAGAAAATAAGCAAGTAAAATTAAAACAAAGATGTCGTAAACACCTTTTATCGACAACCAATATTCGATGTTTAAAAGAAAGATAAAGGAAAAAAAAGGAAACCAAAAAAAAACCAAAAAAAAAAAAAAAACGAAAATAAAAAGAAAACAGAAAAAAGAAAACATCGCTTCTATTCATCAAAATGGCCGGAACGTTTCCCCAAAAGCATGTAACTCCATCAAACAAGGAAAATGATTCTTTTCATTTTTGTTTCGTTTTTTGGTTTCGTGTTTTTGTTTCGTTTTTTTTACCCAGCTCAAAGAAATATCCATTATCACAAGGATGATTTAGTTGTCTAATTTTTTATTTTTAATTTCCTTATTATTATTATTATTATTATTATTATTATTATTATTATTATTATTATTTTGTCAACGTAGGATCAGTTTTTTTCGCTCTTCTTTTTCTTGCTCTCCACTAGGAGCCCGTACAGTTCTGACTGCCTGCGTCTGATGTTTTCAGCAATATTTTTATTTATTTATTGTTTTTTTTTTATTGTTTTTTACTTTTTTTTATTACCTTTCAAACTAAAAAGGAAGCTCATCGATTATTGGGAGATTTTTTTTTTTTGTTTTCATCGTTTTATTCTATTTTTTGTTTTTTTTTTGTTTTAATTTTGCTGAGGATATTTGGTAAATGCGACTCTCGTCAACAAATGGAGTCAGGCCTTAGTTGCACAAATAGTTTTTCACTCTTAAGTGCAAGGTGATAAACTTTGCCTGCTAGTCCTATCTATCTATCTATCTATCTATCTATCTATCTATCTATCTATCAGGTTGGTGCAAAAATAATGACGTAATAATATCGTTTTTTGACGTTAAAAAATATGTCAAAAAACGACATTATTACGTCATCATTTTTGTACCAATCTAATATCTATCTATCTATCTATCTATCTATCTATCTCAATTTTTTCGTCTCTGTATGTCAGTATGTCTTGTTCCCTTTAAAGCAGACATAAAATGAAGGTTTCAGAATAGCTTGATATATCTACCCATAATAGCGAAGACATATCATAAAGATTTTAGAAGTAGTGTTTGTTAACAATGAATGTAGCCTTTTCTGGGGGGCATCCCTTTACGGAAATACGAAAGTGTATCCTGAAGTTATTTGAACCATTAGAAATAATCAAATCCTTACTGAATATATATTCATCGGAAAAGTATTTTTTCCCCCAAATATTGTTTGGGATTTATTTTCAAAGGGGAGTGGTTATGAACACGCCCACTCTTCATGACGTGCACGTCGGAATAAATAAGCAAGGAATATTTTAGCCTGGTCACTATCTATCTATCTATCTATCTATCTATCTATCTATCTATCTATATATATATATATATATATATATATATGTTCATTATCTATCTATCTACTTCAATCTGGTCACTATCTATCTATCTATCTATCTATCTATCTATCTATCTATCTATCTATCTATCTCAGTCTGTTAATTATCTATGTATCATATTATTCATATCTATCTATCTATCTATCTATCTATCTATCTATCTATCTCAGTCTGTTAATTATCTATGTATCATATTATTCATATCTATCTATCTATCTATCTATCTATCTATCTATCTCAGTCTGTTAATTATCTATGTATCATATTATTCATATCTATCTATCTATCTATCTATCTATCTATCTATCTATCTATCTATCTATCTATCTATCTATCCGATAATTTGTGGGAAGGAATCTTTTTTTTTTCAACTGAGAAGTTTTCCGCATTCCCTTGTATGCATATTGTTTTTGTTTTTCTTTTTTACGGTTTATCAACCTTTTGAAAATTATCTAAAGCCAGCAAATATTTTTGGAAGGTAATAATCTTTTGGCGATAATAATCTAAGTTTGGGGATAATAATGATTTACTGATACAAAACATACTATTTAATCCTGGTTTAATTTTGGCTAATCCTCGTTGCCAAAAATGTTGTAACCTAGGGAAGGTTACTGAATAGAATAATCACATGAAGGTTGGTAATGATAATATTTAGGACAAGAACAACACATTTAAGATTCGCCAGCGGCGCGTAGAAGAAGTAGTCAGCTGCTAGAAGTGAGTCAATTGAATTCTACAATGAATCTCCAACTGCAGACCAACATACATTAATATCATATAAATTTAAATCTAATAAAAGAATAGAATCCCTTTTAGTATTGTTGTAATCTGGAAAAGTTCCTGAATAGAATAATCACACGAAGGTTGGTAATGAACGATAATACTTAGGACATGAACAACGCATATATGATTCGCCAGCGGCGCGTAGAAGAAGTAAACTGCTAGAAGTGAGTCAAGTGAATTCTACAGTGAATACCCAACAGCAGGATATCTACCAACCGCCTCACGTGGTCAGATGCGGCACAAGTCTAAATTTAATGTTAGCTGTTTCCCGAGAAGAGACTCTGCCCTTCGGCATAGCCTCGTCTGCTCGGAGCTAGAGAGTTTGACCAGCAGAGCTGAAGACGAATCTTCAACTGTAGGATATCTACCAACCGCCCCACGCGACCAGATGCGGCACAAGGCCGAATTTAATGTAGGGTATCCGAGCCCGTAGTTTCAGCCAAAAATTCCCCGTATAAAACGGGGTCGGGTAGCTTTTTCCCGAGAAGAGACTCTGCCCTTCGATGTCGCCTCGTCTGGGGATCCTCTCTGCCTTGAGGCAGAGGATTTGACTAACACAGATATAGACGATCCTCAAGTGCAGACCAACATACAGTATTTACTATTGTATTTATGTGGATGAGGAGATAACAATTATCGTCTGTAGGTATGCTACAACAAATCCATAGCTGGAGAGAAGTTGATTCATACTTTTTTCTAAGGGTATTTGTGCGTAAGTGAATATGACGAACCCGACTGGAATTCAAACTAATTAAAAAAATTAATAAATTTAACTGGCTTACGGAGGTTGTAAAAGCCAGACAGAGAAAACGAAAGAGTAAAGAAAAAAAAGGAGGAGGAAAGATCTGAAGACATAAGAAGAAACAAGAAGGGAGTAGAAGTAAGAAGAGAACAGAAAGGATAGCTATAAAAGTGAATGTTTCACCCCAACAAATGTGACAATGCCACTAGGGTGTTACAGGAAGTGAAAATGAAAGTGAAAGTGAAAGAGAAAACTGAAATTAGGGAGGATTGAAAAAAGGAGAAAAATGCAACAGAAAAAAGACGAAAGTTGCATTTAAATTTTTTGAAGACTGTAATTATCAGGAAAGACAGAAATAGGAAGGAATTTCAACGGGTAAGAAGTGCGAGAAAAGAAAATTGTTAGTGTAGAAGTGGCGCGTGCATCTAGCTTGTTCCACAGTCAATCTGTATGTCTACGCCTTATAATTATGTTATAAATACGAGAGCCGCTGAAAAGTTCTTAGCCTAAATGTTGTAACCTAGAAAAGGTTACTGAATGAGGAATAACCTAAACGGAGGTCGGAAATGAAATGGTAATCTTTATAACATCAACAAAATACAATACTCGCCAGCGGCGTGTTGTAGGTAACCACTG
>OZ010614.1:40096645-40126645 GCA_963932145.1 Acanthosepion lycidas
GCAGTGGGAAAGTGACTGAAGGCGAAATGGCAAATTAGGACAAATATCATTGTCCTTTCTACTTTGGATTTTATCAAGAATCTCTAACTATTAGGTTGGTGCAAAAATAATTTCTTTTTCTCACATGTGTTACTATGTGAGAAAACGACATTATTTTTGCACCAACCCAATATACAACGGGGGTATCAGACCAGATATGGCAGCAATATTGAAAGAATGGAAGAATGGTAGACTTCTAAATATGGATGATAGATTCTGGTGAGAACAAAATTGTCTCGCACGACACAGTGAACCAACTTTCTTTTGATTTTCAGGTCTGCCGAAAACGTTAGTCCGAGAAGTCAGGACGAGTTACCCTCCTGGAAGTTAGTATATTCTTTAGAAGTTTTTCCCAAACTCTTTATCTTTTTTTCTTCCCCTTCTTATCCTCTTTTTCTAAATCCTCCTAAAGTTTCCTTCCACCATCTCAAACCGCTTCCTTTCCTCCATTTTTTCTCCCCTCAAATTCACATCTTTGCACATTGTCTTTCATCTACCGTTTTTATTTTAAAGTTAACTTATTTTTTCAAAATTTTGTCCGAAGTTCTTTCAAATTTTTTTTTTTTTTAAACATTATTTCGTAAATAATTCTCCTTCATTTTTGTTTTCTTTTACGTTTATTGCTTTGTTTTCCTACGTTTTCTCCCACTCATCCCCTCGCCATTTTTAACAGGTCCATTTCTTTTTTTGTTTCAACACTGCCGATCAAAACCAGCGCAGCTTAGAAATTTTCAAACATTAAAAAAGGAAAAAAAAAAAAAGATTTTTTCCATACTATTTTTTTTAAAAATTTTCTCTTAAGAGTCCTGTTTTATTTTAAACCCCTTTCTGCACCAGTAAAACCCCAACCACACCATTTTTTTGCTTTTATTTGAAACACTTTTCCGGTCAGAGGCAAAACAAAAAAAAAGAAAAAGAAAGAAAAATGGAGTAATGGCGCTTAACAACCACGTCAGAATGTCACTAATGAAAAGACAGCCGTTATTATTGAGATTATTGATTGGAAAATATTGACCAAAATTTGATTTCCGACAAAAAAGTCAGTATAAAACAAAATAAACACAACAAATAACAAATATATAACGGATTTAAAATAAAAAAAACCCAACAAAAACAGCCCCATAGTGATCTATTGATTTGACCTTGTGTCTCACTCACTGTATCAAATTAAATATAACACTTAAAATTCCTCAGATTATCGATTATAGAAAACCTGTCCCTTCTCAAATGTTCCGGCATCTTCAGATGTTCAGAAAATTAAGACAAGCGCTGAGAAACATTTATTATGAGAATTTATTTATTTTTGAATGTCAACGTTTTTCAGAATATTTAATGTAAAATTCTGTCATTTTTATAAATAAAAAAGGGAACCAAGGGTCCGATTTCTGTGAGTGCCAAAAAAGTTGACAAAGGTCCAGATGGAATGAGAGGCTAAAAAGGTTGACACAGGTCCGGCTTGAATGAGAGGCCAAAAAAGATAGAAACACGTCCAGTTTGAATGAGAATCCAAAAAAGGATGACACAGGTCCGGATGAAATGAGAGGCTAAAAAAGGTTGACACAGGTCCGGCTTGAATGAGAGGCTCAAAAAGATTGACACAGGTCCAGTTTGAATGAGAGGCCAAAGAAAGATAGACATCGGTCCAGTTTGAATGATAGGCCAAAAAAGATAGACACATGTCCAGTTTGAATGAGAATCCAAAAAAGGGTAACACAGGTCTGAATTGAATGAGAGGCCAAAAAAGGTTGACACAGGTCCAGTCTGAATCAGAGTCCAAAAAAGATAGACATAGGTCCAGTTTGAATGATAGGCCAAAAAAACTGTTGACACAGGTCCGGCTTGAATGAGAGGCAAAAAAGTGTGACACAGGTCCGAATTGAATGAGAGGCAAAAAAAGATTGACACAGGACCAGTTTGAATGAGAATCAAAAAAGGTTGACACAGGTCCAGTTTGAATGAGAAGCCAAAAATAGTTGAAAAAGCTCCAATTTGAATCAGAGGACAAAAAAGATAGACATATGTCCAGTTTGAATGAGAGACCAAAAAGATTGACACAGGTCCAGTTTTAATGAGAGTCCAAAAAAGATAGACACAGGACCAGTTTGAATGAGAAGCCAAAAAAGATAGACATATGTCAAGTTTGAATGAGAATACAAAAAAAATTGACACTGGTCCGGCTTGAATGAGAGGCAAAAAAGGTTGACACAGGTACAGTTTGAATGAGATTCCAAAAAAGATAGACACAGGACCAGTTTGAATGAGAGGCGAAAAAAGATAGACACATGTCCGGCTTGAATGAGAGGCCAAAAAAGCTTGACACAGGTCCAGTTTCAATGAGAGGCCAAAAAAGATAGCCACTAGTCCAGTTTGAATGAGAGGCCAAAAAAGATAGACATATGTCCTGTTTGAATGAGAATCCAAAAATGTTTGACACAGGTCCGGCTAGAATGAGAGGCAAAAAAGATTCACGCAGGTCCAGTTTGAATGATAGGCCAAAAAAGATAGACATTGGTCCAGTTTGAATGAGAGGCCAAAAAAGATTGACACAGGTCCAGTTAGTATGAGGGGCCAAAAAAGATAGACACATTTCCAGTTTGAATGAGAGACCACAAAAGATAGACACAGGTCCGTCTTGAATGAGAGGGGAAAATGTTGACACAGGTCCGGATTGAATGAGAGGCCAAAAAAGTTTGACACAGGTCCGGTTTGAATGAGAGGCCAAAAAGGATAGACACTGGTCCAGTTTGAATGATAATCCAAAAAAGGTACGGCTTCAATGAGAGTCAAAACGTTTGACACAGATCCGGATTGAATGAGAGGCCAAAAAAGCTTGACACAGGTCCAGTTTGAATGAGAGTCCAAAAAGATAGCCACACTTCCAGTTTGAAAGAGAGGCCAAAAAAGATAGACACATGTACAGTTAGAATGAGAATCCAAAAAAGGTTGACACTGGTCCGGATTGAATGAGAGGCCAAAATCAATAGACACATGTCCGGTTTGAATGAGAGGAGAAAAAATTGATACAGGTTCGGTTTGAATGAGAGGCCAAAAATGATAGGCATAGGTCCTGTTTGAATGAGAGGCCAAACAAGATAGACACATGTCCAGTTTGAATGAGAATCCAAAAAAGGTTAACACAGGTCCGGGTTGAATGAGAGGACAAAAAATGTTGTCACAGGTCCTGACTGAATGAGAGGCCAAAAAAGATAGACACAGGTCCAGTTTGAATGAGAGGATAAAAAATATTGACACACTTCCAGTTTGAATGAGAGGCCAAAAAAGATAGACACAGGTACAGTTTGAATGAGAGGCCAAAAAAGATAGGCATAGGTCCAGTTTGAATGAATGGCCAAAAAAGTAAGACACCGGTCCCGTTTGAATGAATGGCCAAAAAAGATTGACAGGTCCGGTTTTCATGAGAGGCCAAAAATATAGACAGAGTTCCAGTCACAGGTCCAGTTTGAATGTGTGGCCAAATAAGATTGACAGGTCCGGTTTTCATTAGAGGTCAAAAATATAGACAGAGTTCCAGTCTGCATGAGAGACCAAAAAAGGTAGACACCGGGCCAGTTTGAATGAGAGGCCAAAATAGATTCACACAGGTCCGGTTTGAATGAAAGGCCAAAAAATGTAGACACTGGTCCAGCTTGAATGATAGGCCAAAAAAGATATATACAAGTCCGGTTTGCATGAAAGACCAAAAAAGGTAGACACATGTCCAGTTTGAATGAGAGGCCAAAAAATGCAGACACAGGTCTGGTTTCAATGAACGGCGAGAAAAGTCTGACTCAGGTCCGGTTTGAATGAGAGGCAAAAATGTAGATATAATCCCAGTGAGCGAGAAAATTGTAGATGTTAATACAGTTTCAGTTAGCACCATTTCCCCAAACACTGATACACATCTGGCAAACAGTTGACCTCCTTTTTACTCGGGCTTTGCCTATCTGCCCGAGGGTGTAGTATGCGTATTCACGACCCCAACAGACATGTCGCGTGCGGATTCAGCAGCATATGCTAAAATTCGTAAAAATCTACGTGGGTGTCTTCTTGCGACAGATAATGGTTGTTTTGTTGGCTGATGAGTCGCTTTAACACTGCGATGATATTGCTTGTGAATGTTCAACACTTACTTAAATATCGACTTGGTCACGCGCCTGGCTCGTAGCTAAGAGAGACATTAGTGTCTAAAATCGCTATTCGGACTCAGATAAAATAGAAAGCAGGATTTCGAATATGGCTATTTTCTCGCGAGACGGGCAAGCAGAACCTCCCACATCTTCCTATTCTAACACGCGTTTACTTCGCTCTTTACCTGTACTAGGAATAATATATTAATCATCGTGATCATATTGGGTGCCTTCTCTAAGGAAGAGGAGAAAGATGAAAGAAAAGAAGACGGTTGGGAGAAGAAAGATGGAGGAAAGGAGGCGGTGAAGAGAAAGGTCAAGGAAAGTAGGCAGTTGAGAGGAGACAGATGGGGGAAAGAAGATGTGTGAGAGGAAAAAGATGGTGGAAAGTAGACAGTTGAGAGGAGAAAGATGGAGGAAAGGAGGCCGTTGAGAGGAAAAAGATGGTGGAAAGGAGGCTGTTGAGAGGAGAAAGATGGAGGAAAGGAGGAGACTGAGAGGAGAAAGATGGTGGAAAGGAGGCTGTTGAGAGGAGAAAGATTGAAGAAAGATGTTCGAGAGGAGAAAGATGGTGGAAAGGAGGCGGTTGAGAGGGGAAAGATGAAGGAATAGAGACGGTTGAGGGGAGAAAGAGGGAGGAGAAGAGACGATTTGAAAAAATGAAAAGGATCTTTAGTAGGATTTAGAAAAAATGGAGAAAAACAAGAAAAAAGGTGAAGGGTTTGGGTGGAACATATAAAGAGTGTGCTAACTTCCGGGAGAGTTATTCGTTCCGCCGTCGTTGTATTGGGGCCTTGGGAGTCTATACCACAAAAAAAAAATGGAGTGAACAGTACGAAAAATAAGAACAGAACGAGATATCCCGACACATGGATATTGAAACGAGAACAATATAGCCCCGTAGATTAAATAAAGTGTTCAGTTCAGAATTCTCTGTAGGCTACCCAAATGAATGTACACCTGAAGAAGGTCGGAGGGCACAACGGCCGGAGCCATAAATCCACCACTTCTCTCATTAGATATCAATTAAATAGCAGAGTAGACTGTGCTCTCTAGCCTTGACTGGCAACGGAAACCATTCCGCTCTCATTCCCAAGATAACGAAGAAGAGGAATCTGTGGAGAGCCATGACCGTGTTTATCCTAAAGGGACATGGTATTTTATTTAGCAAAAATCAGTTCGATCCTCACTGGGTGTCCTATACTTGCGGTCCTGAGTTAAACTAAGCTAAGCTTTGTAAATGTTTATCGGTGAGTCTCATCATGAGGTAATCGATTACCGAATAGTGAGGTCGATCCACACTGGGTGCTGCATTGTCGTGGATTTACGCTTAGAATAATCTGAACTTTGTAAATATTTGTTTCGGCGTTACAGTTTAGCTTAATCTTTAACGAGCTAGTCTGGTTGTTAACTATTGTTACTGAGGTTGATCCTCATTGGGCTACGTCTTGTAGCCTTGTGTCACACTAAGCTATCATATGACAAGCTGGAATCAGTTACTACAATTAAGATTTATTTCCCATGAGTAAATAGTTGCTGAACTAGACCAGAACTGTCACAAGGCAACGTTGGTACAGCTTAAGAAGGAGAACAGGGTAACAGCTATGGCATGCCAGTAAGAAGACCTTTTCTAAAAGAGCCTTGTACCACACTAAGCTGTCATCTGACAAGCTGGAATCTGTGACTACAATTTTCCATGAGTAAATAGTTGCTGAACTAGACCAGATCTGGCACAAGGCAACGTTGTTGCAAATTAAGAAAAAGAAGAAGAAGAAGAAGAGGGCAACAGCTGTGGCATGCCAGTAACGAGACCTTTCGTAAAATGTTGCAAAAGACGGGATTGCCCAATGGAAGTGATAAACTCTTGCTTCTCCAAGAGCATTACTGGAAATAGCAAGGCAGTTTTTAAAGCCAGCAAATGAAAAATAGATGTACGTGTATGGAGATGTGGGGAGGGAGAAAAGCTCAGACTTTGAATACAGCTCAAATGATATTTTGTGTGTGTGTGTGTGTGTGGGGGGGGTGTAGCCAGTGGGCGGCATTATACTCCAAAAGATCTAAACGGAAACAATTCAAGCTAGCTTATGAAGGGATAATGGATTTTTGGCAAAGAGCGGGGAAAATTGGAAGTCAAAGGTCAAATCTCTAACCGGAAGCAAGGCGCGATAAAATCATCAAATAATCACAGATGCGCATGCTCCGGTGGCATAGGTCTGCACAGACGCGGGCACTTCTGAATATGAATAAAAAAAAATATATATACACACACAGACACACATCTATATATAAGTTTATTAACTGTATTGTCTACGCAATGTCTTATAATTTCACAAGATTCCCATATAGAGAGATACATGAACTAAAATACAAACAGACAAAAAGATATTGTTTAAAATATGTCATATCTATGCAGGAAGAGTGTTAAATATATGATATAAGTAGTCGAACTTAGTTTGAATGTTTGTTTTTTACGGTTTAAAAACCCTTTGAAGGTTATTTAAAGCCAATATTTTTAGATTGTAAAAAAGTTTTTTTTTGGTGGTGGTTAGATGAAAATGACTTAGTGATACTGGTCTTACTAATTAACCCATAGCTGGTGGAGAATAAGTCGATTCATACCTTTGGCCAAATGTATTTACACGTAAGAGAATATAAAGAACCCAATTAGAATTGGAACACGGCTCTCCGATTAACAATTCAAAGCCAATATCCATTGCACCATCTGCACATCCAAGCTTAAAGCACCTGTTATTCCCAAGCAGTCACCTATCTAGATACTGACTAGACTCGACGTTGCTTAACTTCGGTGATTGTACGGGAACCGGTGTTTGAACGTGATGTGATCGTAAGCAAATTTGATTTTTAAGATCATACTATAAGATATATATATATATATATATATATATATATATATATATATATATATATATATATATATATATAAGCGAGAGCAAGATCTAAAAGATCAACCAATTTAACAGTGATCTCATCTCACAATCCTCACACTTGCTCCATATGCGGCCTCCTTTGTAAGTCACTAGCGGGTCTTAAATGCCACTTAAGATTAGCGCATAAACTTTCATAACTGAATCAAGCTTGCAGATCCTCATACGTCGAAACCGAGTGGAGAGTCCATTATATATATATATATATATATATATATATATATATATATATATATATATATATACCGGGTGTAAAAGCAAAATTGTCCAAATTGTGTAACAGCAAAATTGTCCAGTTGTTAGACTAAGTTCTGAACCGTTGTATCTTAGAAATGATTAAAGATATATTACTGGAATTCTCCGAGATTTTTTTATACCACTGTTGGACTCTACTTTGAGCAATAAGAATGTATAATTACTTTCCAAACTTAACAGAAGAATCGCAATGAAATCGATCATAAACGAAAATGACATATTCATCATTAATTAATCATAGATAAGGATCGGAAGCTCGTGAAGGATTGAAATTAAGTTCATATATATATATATATATATATATATATATATATATATATATATATTATTCCAGGATCATTTTACAACTTACTCAAGTTGATCTTTGCCCTCTCTAACCTTCTAACTTTCTGTCCTGGAGTAAAAAGGAGCCTCACATCTTTCACGTACGATTTCATTTTGAATTCTTTTTTCACTGCTCTTTGGACTGTCATGGCTGAAACTCCTCTCTCAGATTCCAACCGTCTTATGAATTTGAGTTGGATCTTTTCTAATTAATCTCTTCAGCTCTAAGTTGAAATGATGATCTCTCTTTCTGTTGTGACCTCCTGGTACAGTTTTCCTGTCTAGTGTTCCCTGTTTTTTTAAAAACTTATTCCCAGTTCTCTTGATGGTTCTTGAATGGACTTTGAAGATAGAAGCCAGAATATGAATGTTGGTACCATTACTGAAGTCCTATATGATCTTTTCCCTCTCACCATTGCTCATTTGGGAAGACAGTGATTCTGACACTAAATGGTTTTAACCAGTTCTCTTTCTAGTTGAATAACTCAACGGTGTTTTAAGTGATTCTTACAACAAATGGTTTCGAGATGATTAAACGTTTTATCTGAAAACCTTGAAAAAAGTAACTCAATTAGTATAGCGCTTTTTTTTTTTTAGATATTAGACATTTTGTGGGATGGACGATTTTGCTGTTACATCCAGTATATGCATAGACAAGTAAAAAATATAGGAAGAAATGAATAAATTTAATATATAGGTATGAACAGATTGTGATAGATATGAAAAAATACAGATAGATATAAAAAGACTGCGATAAATATATAAACAGATAGATAAATAGATATATATGAAAAAACTGCGTTAGATATAAAACGACTGTGTATCACACACACACACACACACACACACACACACACACACACATATATATATATATATATATATATATATATATATATAATCTGCGTATGTTTATAATTATTTCCTTCATAGCTAAAATAAATAACACTTTATTAAATAAAAATAGAAATATCTATCCGATAATTGGTCCGACGAAATTATAAACAAACCGAATTCCGAAAAACATGCTTATGGGAAATCGATATTCCGTTCATTGTTCATTTATTTTTCGTTTTTCGTTTCTTTTCTTTAATTATTCATGTATTTTTCGGTAGGCAGAATGTTGATTAATTAACCGTTTTCGGGGTCTGCATATTTTTCCAGGCGAGCGAAAATCGACGGAATATCTTTTCCGATTTGAATTCCGGACAATCGGTACTTTCACGGCTTTCATCCGCCATGTAAAAATCGTCTTTAATATTTCCCCACGCCACGCACCTGTTCGCTGACATCATCATCGTCATCATCATCATCGTCAGTCTCATGACCGGGTGTAGCCTATGCGCAACTGATACACACACAGAAATATATATATATATATATATATATATATATATATATATATATATATATATATATATATATATATAAATTCATGAATCATTCATACAAAAAAAAAATATGGAGGTTAATGATTTAAATGGCGAGAATACATCTTCGCAAACAATCTAGATAAGATACATCAACCCCGAACCTGTATATGAATGATATGATCCCCGTTTATAAATTCCAGTTGCATAAGGTCTTTTAAATTTTACAAGCTTTCGTCTGTTCCTACAGACATCATCAGGTATGGAAGTAGATTTTGTTCTTGTTTTTACTTCTCAGTAATAAGAGGACAACGAAAATAGAGATGTAATCCGAAAAAATGCTATGATAAATGTGTTATTTGTTTTTGTATGAATGATTCATGAATTTATAAATTATAATTGCACCTTTTAATTGAAATTAAAATAACTGATCCAACGTGCAACTTTCGGATAATAAGTGTGACATTACTGTAATTATTGAACAATATAGTTCATGCCATATTCACAGAAAATCTACCAGTAAAAAAGAATTCTCTTATTGGTATATTTGTACAAAAACGCACAACCATAAAATTTAAATTCAAACTCAGCGTTGCGACCGCACGTTCCAAAACAATATCACATTTATCATAGTATTTTTTCGGATTACATCTCTATTTTCGTTGTCCTCTTATTACCGAGAAGTAAAAACAAGAACAAAATCTACTTCCATACCTGATGATGTCTGTAGGAACAGACGAAAGCTTGTAAAAAATTAAAAAGACCTTATGCAACTGGAATTTATAAACGAGGATCATATCATTCATATACAGGTTCGGGGTTGATGTATCTTATTTATATTGTTTGCGACGATGTATTCTCGCCATTTAAATCATTAACCTCTATATTTGTTTTTTGTATGAATGATTCATGAATTTATAAATTATATTTGCACTTTTTAATTGAAATTATATATATATATATATATATATATATATATATATATATATATATATATATATATATATATATATATATATAAATGCGTGTGCGCGCGTATTTGTGTGCGAATCTGTTCTTGAATTTTTGATAGACATCTTGTAAATTTATTCATCTCTATTTTTCTGTCGCAGTTTGCTTAATGTTTCTTCTTAATACTCTTTCGCGTCCTCGGTAAGACGTTAAACTACGTCCAGCAGCAAGGCCTCTGATCAGGAGGTTTTGAGGAGCATGGAGCCACCTTTTAAATGCTGGTGTTCCCAAGTCCACCATGACCCGGGATGGTAGCACCTGTTAGGATCCCAGCTCTGGGCAAATAGGTAACTATTACCAGCAATGCATTTTTGAAAAAAATTATTACCAGCAGTGCAGTTTTGAAGGAAATATATTGCAAGAAACAGATTTTTGACAAAACAATACCAGCAATAAAAATTGTTGTCGGCATTAAATAACCCATTGAGGTTGATATGCCGTAAAACAAAATAAACCAAACCAATCTAAACCAAAGAATACATATTCTATTCATTCGAATCTATCCTAAAAATGTTGTCGGAATTAAATAACCCAGTGAAGTTGATATGTCGTAAAACAAAATAAACCAAAGCAATCTAAACCAAAGAATACATATTCTATTCATATGAATCTATCCTAAAAATGTTGTCGGCATTAAATAACCCACTGAGGTTGATATGCCGTAAAACAAAATAAACCAAACTATTCTAAACCAAAAAATACATATTCTATTCATACGAATCTATCCTAAAAATGTTGTCGGCATTAAATAACCCATTGAGGTTGATATGCCGTAAAACAAAATAAACCAAACCTAATACTCTTTCTCTCTCCCTGTCTGTCTCTCTGTCTCTCTATCTCTCTGTCTCTGCCTTTCTCTGTGTCTCTGTACCTCTCTCTTTATCTCCGTCTCTGTATCTCTGTCACTCCATCTCTCTCTCTGTCTCTCTGTCTCTCTCCTATCTCTCTGTCTCTCTCTCTGTCTATCTCTCTGTCTATCTTTCTGTCTGTCTCTCTCTCTATCTCTCTCTATATATATGTAATGAATATGTTATGTAATACCGACAGTTATATAGTTTTAAGGTATGATATATTTATGGGTTATATATATATATATATATATATATATATATATATATATATGATATATATTGAGAGAGAAAGAGAGAGAGAAAGAAAGAGAAAGAACATAATGAACAAATTGAAGAAGATAGGTAGATAGATAGGTAGACAGATAGATCATGAACAGACTTTGATAACAAAGCAGCGTCTATTTCCCAAAATAATTGGCTACGATATGAAATGCACAATCCCGAAATTGAAGTTACCAATTTGTCAAAATGGCGGCCGCCCTATTCATAAGCAATCAGATAAATATCACTTGTTCAAGAACGTATCATTAGTCGACTAATGGCTTTTTTTTTTCAATCGAGCAATTCCCTGAAATCTACTTCCAAAATGACCTTCATTTAATCCTCCATCCCCAACGTCTTTCAAAGAAAACTCCAGCTACGACACTTTTTCTATACTGAAAACCTTTCGACGTAGAATTTATAAAACTGAAAAAAATTATTCATTCATAATTTGCTGTTCGCTTCACAAGCTTAAAAAAATTCAATTCGCTGCGTCTCTCGTTCGTGCGCATGCGCAGTCGCTTCGACGTAAACATAAACTTCGTCCGACGAAGCCCTGAAGGACGAAAACGCGTCACGCGAAAACTTTTTCCACTTTGTCATACTTATTTCCCTAATATATATATATATATATATATATATATATATATATATATATATATATATATATATATATATATATATATATATATATATATATATATATATAACGAAATTTACGACAATTTATTTATTAAAGACATTTTTTATGTTTAACGTTATAGATACAAGTATTTAAGTAATGCTCTGTTTATAATAAACAGTATTAAATAACATTTACCGGCCTGAATGTCCGAGAAATTTTCATAGAAAATATTCGTTCTTTGACAGGATTCGAACCTGCATCCTATACTTTGTCCATTTCGTAATATATGACGTCATTTGTTTACATTTGATACGCCATGAGCAGTTATGAATATTCGAGATTCATGGAAGATTGAGTTTATAAGCAGTAAATTCGACCTTGTCTACCGAACGCTTCTTTGTAGCCTAACGGTAAGGCACGTCAGCGTAAATGACGGTTCCGTATAGGATGCAGGTTCGAATCCTGTCAAAGAACGAATATTTTCTATGAAAATTTCTCGGACATTCAGGCCGGTAAATGTTATTTAATACTGTTTATTATAAACAGAGCATTTACTTAAATACTTGTATCTATAACGTTAAACATAAAAATGTCTTTAATAAATATATATATATATATATATGATAAAAATATAAGTTTAAGAGAGCGTATGTAAATATAAAAGTAGACAACTAATGAACAGTCTTGTTCATGATTAAACGAATTGTTCCATTGTTGACCTCAGCATCGCCCCCCCCCATATATATATATTAGCAGCATGGCCCGGCGTTGCCTGTGCTTGATTCAAAAATCGTACGACTCATACAGCAATCGCTATCACTTGACATAAAATATTTTTGCCCTTCCTTGCCTTTAAAGGAGTGCCCTTTGCCGTGCTGATGTTGCTTACATGCCTTACTTCTTGCCTATCTCACACTGCGAATTTTTTCTAAGCTCTATACTAAACATTAAATCTCTTACGAAAAAAGAACTAAACAAAATGAACACAAAACGATCAGCTTTAAAAAAAAGACTCGTAACTGGAAAAACCGAATGAAAAAAAGAATGTTAACAACAAATACTTTTTCACATCCAACCCAGTTCTGCGGAATCAGAATCAACGTTGAGTTTAAGCAAGCGAATGAGCCAATTGGAGTAAAGTGCCATGCAGATTTAAATTTTTCCCACTTGTGACGAATGCAGCTATCGATTTTTTTTTGCATGCTAGCATGCTAGTTAACATTCGTGTCAGTCAGCTGTTGGCTCTCACGCTGGCCAATAGAATCTTCCTGCCTATTCGTGGCAGCCAGCTATAGGCTCTCACTCTGCTCAGTAGAAAATGGCCGCAAACTACTTAAAAACTGCCGTAGAAGCCTGAAAAAAAAACGATTATTTCCACTATCGATGGGAGTTGGGAAATGCAAAGTCGGTCTTGGCCTTTCCCGCTAACTTGGAGCATGTGCATGTAAATTTTGGTGCAAATCCGTCAAAAATTGCGGCCGTGCATTAGTGTCACACACACACACACACACACACACACACACACACACACACACACACACACACACATCATGCCTTTTATAGATAGAGATAAACTAGGTAATCCGTATGGGTAGTCCCAAGGAGGATGAAATCCTGACAGCTCAATGTAAATTCAGAGCTAATAATAATTTAATTTTATTGTACTTAAAATCCTTAAAATGGTCTGTTTTTTTATAACACACACACACACACACACACACACACACACACACACACACACACACACACACACACATATATATATATATATATTTATATATACATACAGTGCAACCTCGTTTCTCGAACGTCAGACATGTCGAACAAATCGGTTTTCGAAGAGAAAATTCGACATGAAAATGCCTCGGTTGTCGAACAAAATTTCGGTTCTCGAACAACGTTGCCGAACCGAGTTAACCCAAACGGAATAATAATTTCTGAGTCGACCGCCATGTTGTATACATTCGTGTGTTATGGCGTGCTTTTCTTTTCCAATTTTATTGTACTCTGACTTTTTCTTTCTCTACATTGAATCTTATTGGAAAAAATAGTTTCGGTTTACGAACATTTCGGGTTACGAACGGTCTTCAGGAACGACTTAGATTCGTCAATGAAAACGTCAATAGCACCAAAAGACAATAGACTCTATAAAAAGGACACACAATATTACCTATTAACTCCTTAACATTCCATTATCCACAACAACCGATCCAATTTTGACGAGATCATAACAATTACAACCATATCCTAAATTATTTGGGATATAATCAGAAACAAATCTATCTATCTATCTATCTATCTATCTATCTATCTATCTATCTATCTATCTATCTCAGTCTTTCCATATCTATCTATCTATCTATCTATCTATCTATCTATCTATCTCATTCTCTTATTTATCTATCTATCTATCTATCTATCTATCTATCTATCTATCTCATTCTCTTATTTATCTATCTATCTATCTATCTATCTATCTATCTATCTATCTATCTATCTCTCTCTCTCTCTCTCTCTCTATATATATATATATATATATATATATATATATATATATATATTTTAAAAAGAAGGGAAGAGAGGTGCCGCAAACGTTTTTGGTTGTAATGTGAATTTATTTAGAAAAAAATATTATGCTTTGTATTACTAACACGAAAACAGAAAATGTCTCATATCGAGAATTTTTAACATTAAAAAACATAGGGAAAAAAATAATTATTTTTAATAATATGTGGAAATCTCCGCTTTTACCTGAAGACTGTCGCGAGACCAGAAACACGTGTAGTAAAATTATGGAAAACAAAGCATAATGTTTTTATTTCTAAATAAATACACGTTACAGCCAAAAACGATTGCGGCACCTCTCTTCTCTTCTTTTTAACATACATACTTTTCTCTCGTTGGAACCACTACAACCTCTTTCTTTCATATATATATATATATATATATATATATATATATATATATATATATATATATATATATATATATATATATGTATGACAATAATAATTCTGTCACACATGTCGAAAAAATCGGTTTTTGAACAGAAAATTCGCGATGAAAACGCCTCGGCTACCGAACAAAATTTCAACTCTCGAACAGCATTACCGAACTGAGTTAATCCGAACGGAATCATTTCTAAGTCGATCGCCATGTTGTATAGATTCGTGTGTTGTGCTGTGCTGTGCTGTGCTGTGCTTTTCTTTTCCAATTTTATTGTACTGTGACTTTTTTTTCCCCCTCTTCATGAGTCCTTAGTCATGGCTCCAAAGAAAGCTAGCAGTGATACTGATAAAGAAAAGATAAAAGTTAAGAGAAAAACAATTGTTGATGATATTGTCTCTTCCTATTCAGTTTCATATGGCAAAACGATCTATACTATTCTTATAAATAAAGAGACGAACCTGTCTTTCCTTCTCCTTTTCCAAACAATATCATCTCTTACCTTCTCCATTCCATTTAGACCTTCAACTCTCCTATATACAGGTACGGTAAAACTGATGTGTCCGTCTATATTTTACCTGTGTAGCATTGGGTTCATTACTTCTTTCTTAGATTTAATTATTTTCATTACCTTTGTGTATAAACTTGTGCTCAAAGTACTGTTGTTAAAGTTTAAATAAGCAATCATCTTAAAACCAGGAACGGATTAAACCATTTTACATTGATTCCTATTAGAAAAACGAATGAAAAAAAAAAAAAAGAAAAGAAAAGAAATTCAAGAAAGCTAGAGTTCATTAACATTCAGACCAAGTAAGCATTACCTGTTTACAGAGGGAATGCTTACTGCGTCTGAATGCTATGCTGCTGCTAATGCAATGCTCTTCTACTCGAATGGAGTTCTCCTAGCGACTGACGTCTTTCGCATAGAAAAAACGTTAAAATTTCCCTTTCGCTCTGCTGTGCGACGATAGCTTGTGGGTAGAATCCCTGACTGATTCCAAACCCTGCCCTCCATTAGAATGTCTGACGCTCAACTTCACGAGAGCAACTCTCTGCGGCTGCTCGTTATCACGTTGGCAGCTGACCTGAGATGGAACAAATACATTGAGTCAATTGCTTCGTCCACCGCAAGAAAAGTTGGCGCTCTGTGCCGCGCCAGGAAATTTTCTTCCCGGAATCGATACTTCAAATATACAAATCAACCATTCGCCCTTGCATGGAGTATTGCTGCCATATATGGTCTGGAGCCCCTTCTGTTTACCTCGGAGTTCTTGACAAGATCCAGAGGCGGATACGTAATATAATTAACCCTGTTCTGGCATCTCGTCTACAGTTGCTCTCTCACAGACGCGCCGTTGCCTCTCTCTGTCTTTTTTACAAATACTTTCATGCTCCGATTAGCTGCTTTCACTGGTTCCCAGACTTCATGAATTCAAGCGCTCTACGAGGCTGGCATCCCGCTCTCACCCTTTCACTGTAGAAACTGTTAAATGTAGCCGTCTCTTCTACTCCAATAGCTTCATATCTCGCACCTCTCGCCTGTGGAACTCCCTTCCCTATTCCAGTTTCCCTGATAGCTATAATCTCCAACTATTCAAATGTAATCAATCGAGGTTTCCAGATGCCTTGATATATCCCCTATCCTTCTCCTCATCCTTTCCTCTATCACTCCTATCTACTCTCGCTCTAAATCTTCTGCAATCCCCTGCATCCTAGTGGCTTCACGCCTTGATCGGGGCGTAATGCTTAAAAAAAAAAGAAGAAAGAAATCGGTCGGGTTTCGATCCCGGCTTGAAGCAATCAGATGTCTAGCCACACTGATGAGCTGTGATACAGCAAAACAGCTGTCTGTGGATGACTATATATATATATATATATATATATATATATATATATATATATATATATATATATGTAGGGAGAGAGAGAAAGAAAAAAGTATATAATTCATATAGATATTTACGTTTATATGCGTATATATTTGAATTCAAAGTGTATAAAATATGTATATCTAGCTATATAAACAGATGTATATAAATACACACACACACACACACAAATATATATATATATATATATATATATATATATATATATGAAAGTGAACATTGAAGTCAACACTCAGAAGCGACAGGCTGTTTCATGCTAGACGCAACCGTCAGGCCTGATTGAGTGTTGACTTCAATGTTCACTTTTATATTTATATTTACACACGCTCTGTCTCTGATATTGAGTACTTTATCCCATGAATATAGCACACTTTAAAATTATATTTCTGCATATATATATATATATATATATATATATATATAATAATAATTATTATTAATTAATGGATATCAAACACTTAAAATCCCATAGGTAATAATTTTTGGTGCAAAAATAATGACGTAATTATGTCGTTTTTTGACGTAAAAAATACGTGAAAAAACGACATTATTACGTTATTATTTTTGCACCAACCTAATATTTCATGATAGCTCCAAAAGGAAGCAGCTCTCAATCTTCAAGAACTATCAACAAAAACTCAAATGAAATGGAAAAAAATATTCCGGGGTAAAAATATTGCTATCTTCTTTAGAGAGTGGGGGAAAAGGCCGAGAGTGTTGACTTATTTTGACGCACTGACCCACGGCCACCGATAGGAAATTTTAAATCTCTTCTTTGTATCAAATTTATTTACTTTCTTGTATTTAGTTCATTCGTTTCTTATTTATTATTTACTTGTAATTCGCTCGTCTGTTTATTTAATTGTTTGTTTGTTTCCGAATTCATAATTGAGTTGTTGCTGTCTGAGTGTAAACGAATAATAATAATTAATAATTACGATACTGTAACTGTACAGAATAATTACTGAAATTAAGATAAAAACATGCAAATTAAAAGAATACTGATTATGATTAAAAAAAAAATGTTTTCAAATTTGAAAAAAATAAAATAATGAACAAATTTCAATCTTTAAAATTTAATGAAATGTAACATGATGTTTAATTTCTTTACTTTACAAAACATTCAGCAACAACATTTTTTTTTTCTTATCGGTTATTTTTAAAAAATTAATATGAAATAAAGTTCTGTATAAAATCCAATTCTGTTTCTTTCTTTTATAAATGTATTTTTAAAAAGTTTTTCTAAAACCAATTTTTTTTATTACAATGATTCGTTACATTATCATTACTGTCTGTTTCAATGCGTGGACTAATTTTGAGACGTCACGTCACTATCGCGCAGGCCTTCTTTATCGGTGGCCGTGATTGACCTCAGTATGTCATTTGAGGAAGGTGTAAGGCCTTAAAGAGTGAGTCTGGAACAATCCCGTCTGTTTCTGTCAGCGGGCCAAATTTTCAATTCTGACATATTTCATTCAACAAATTATTTGTAAATAATATTAAAAGAGGACATTTTTAAAGATTTCGAAATTAGCGAAAAAGTTTTAATATAATTAACCAAGAAATTTAAATTAAAATACCCAAGAAATTTGAATTAAATGATAATTAATTATATCCAGAGAAACATATTTATATCTAGAGTACCTTAGATGTATTAGGTTGGTGCAAAAATAATTTCGTTTTCTAACATATGTTACTATGTGAGAAAACGAAATTATTTTTGCACCAACCTAATATTTATTAATATTTAGCAGGATATGAATGTACTTTAAACTAAGGGAAGGTTAGATTGGGGTTAATTCTCTGGATTTCATTCAATAAATTCTGTAAATAATGTTAAAAAAAAAGACTTTTTAAAAGGTTTTTCGAAATTAACGAAAGGAAAAAAAAAGAAAATTTAAAAAAATTAAATGTAAATTAGTATAAGATTATTGTATAATCAACCAAGAAATTTAAGTTAGAGATTTTAATTAAATGATTATAAATTAAATTACATATTTATATAGATTAAAAACCTAGAGTCCAGAATCTTTATGCCTTAGATGTATTTATTAAGATTTAGCAGGATATGAATGTACCTTAACCAAAGATAAAGTTAGATCGGAGTTAATCCCCTAGTGTATATCTAGTATTAGGTATATGAGTTTACACATTATGAAATGGACAAAGTCCGACAATTATTTTAAGGCATTTTTATGCTTATACATTCTTTTTATAGATGGTATTTATCAATCCACCCACAGGGATCGAATGTGGCACAAGGCCTTTTTAATGTGGGTATCTCTGAGCCCGTAGGCCCAGCCAAAAATAAATAACCATCCAAACCCACCGAGGCGGGCCAGATCCGTCAACTTCCCCAACGAAACCCTACCCTTCGGCGGAGCTTCGTCCGGGTTCCTCTCTGCAAGCAGAGAGTTCGACAGACACCCGACCCGGCAGCTCACAAAGCGCAGATACTACACTTTGATCCTAGCCACCGGTCCGAGCAGGTATTCTTATACAAATATTTAATTAAATGCTCTGTTTTATAATAAACAGTATTAAACAACATTTACCGGCCTGAATGTCCGAGAAATTGAGATAGAAATATTCGTCCTTCGACAGGATCCGAATATCTCCGAATCTGTCGGAGGAGAAATATTTTCTAGGAAAATTTCTCGGACATTCAGGCCGGTAAATGTTTAATACTGTTTATTACAAAATACTGTTTAATTAATACTGTTTATTATAAAGAGAGCATTTACTTAAATATTTGGATCTATTAGGTTGGTGCAAAAAGAATGTCGTTTTTTACGTATTTTTTAACGTCAAAAAACGACATTATTTTTGCACCAACCTAATACAAAAAGAATGTTAAACCTAAAAAGTGTCTTAAAATAATTGTCGGACTTTGTCCATTTCATAATGTGTGACGTCATTTGTTTACATTTGGATACGCTTTGAGCAGATATGAATGTACGTGAGAGATTTATGGAAGATTGAAGTTTAAAGGCAGTAAATTCCTAACCGAATGCTCCTCTGTGGCCAAATCGGTAAAGGCACGTCAAGCTAAATGACGGTTCCGTATAGGATACAGGTTTCATGACGGAGGACGAATATGTTCTACGAAAATTTCTTGGACATTCAGGCCGGTAAATGTTGTTTAATACAGTTAAAATAAACTTTTATGTGTCTATAAAAAGAATGTTAAACTTTATGTTTAGTGACTTAAAATTTATAGAATTTATTTATTTATAAAAGACGCATAACAAATTAAGTAAAAGGAGACACGTTTAACCTGATTACCGCGAGGTATCCATCTTGGTAAAAAAATGCATATATACGCATACATCTGTCTATATTTCTGAGATGAGGTATTACGTACACTTTTTACATTATTCGGTCTATTGTACTCATCTTTGTAGCCATATTTATTACAAAGTTTCGGCCGTTGTACGCTCCGGCCTTCTTCAGGTGGTTGGAATGTCGAACTGAACCCCTTATTTCGCTCACTGGGGTAGACTGTTCCAGTTCCACGAGCAATGTCTAATGGATGTCATTTGTCAGTTATCACCTGTTAATTTCCCTTTCCAATTCTGATTCTTTTTTAAAGTCTTTTTCATTCTCTTTCAATCCCAGTAGACCCTTGCATCTTAGTGGCATTATCACCTTGCTTGGGGTGAATAGAGGAGTAGAGGTTTATCCCTTGTTTCCTGTTTAGGATTGGGTTTCTGGTTCCTTCTAAAGTCTTTTTCATTCTCTTTCACTCCCAGTAGCCCCTTGCATCTTAGTGGCATTATCACCTTGCTTGGGGTGAATAGACGAGTAGAGGTTTATCCCTTGTTTCCTGTTTAGGATTGGGTTTCTGGTTCCTTCTAAAGTCTTTTTCATTCTCTTTCACTCCCAGTAGCCCCTTGCATCTTAGTGGCATTATTTCGTTTCTCGGGGGTGAACTAATTAAAAAAAAAACAAAAAAAAAAAAACAAACGAAAAATGAGAACTGTTTTAAATTAAATAGTTTATAAATTTGAACCGAAACTATGACCACCTGTTTGTTCCACTGTATTCTCAATGTCTTATGTACAGAAACGCGTAATCTTATCATTATTATTACCATTACAACAGTTAGCACGTTCTTTTGTCGCCTCTTTATCGTTTTTTTTTATCTTTTCATTTTGAATCTATCGATAGAATGATTGGATTCGTTCTTTTCACTCCCTCTTGTCTTGTCAATTCGCCTTTTTATGTGTCGACGTCGATTCTATCCTGAAATCAAGCAAAACCACTCGATGTGGAGGTGTCCACTCAAAAGAAATTTGAAAAAAAAAATTGATTTAGGGAATAGAATGAATTCTTGATAGACGTCATCTTCGGGAAGATTTCGACAAGATATTATTTTCTTGTCTGGCTTTTAAAAAAATCTTCTTTAAATCTTTCTTTTTTTTCCCTAAGTAGTCTCATTGTGTTATATATATATATATATATATATATATATATATATATATATATATATATATATATATATATATATATATATCGAATATAATTTGATTCAGACATTTGAAAAGAAAAATTGACACGATTCATCTATATATCGAAATTGGTTCATGTCGTTGGATCTGCATATTCAATTAGATAAGACCTTGTTTTTTTTTTATCAATCTCAGCTCTAGGATCCCAGGTTTTTATATTTATATCACATCTGCTTTGCTCGTCTATTGTGCTTACTCTCCCTCTTATCTCTTTTTACACACACACACACATACACACACACACACACATATATATATATATATATATATATATATTGAAGTAATAAACAGATTAAAAACTGTTCCCGCAAAAATAATAGACTAAACTACATCAATCAACCCCCAAATTGAATAAATACCTTTAATTACCTTTAATTATCTTCCCAAAACAAAACAAAACTATTATATAAGCGATATAAACAATTTTTTACTACTTTAATAAAAAAAAAAACGATTAAAATAATACATAAATAAATAAATATATAAGATAGGAAATAAAAATAAAAAATAAAAATAAAAAATAAAAATAAATAAAAAACAAGCAAAATAATTTAACCCAAATAATTAAAAAACAATTAAACGACTTCAGGTAAAATAAACGACAAAAACGTTCATCCACAATGCACCACTGTAAAATAACCGCCATAATAGAATACCCACAATGCACCACTGACCCGTATATATATAAATAGCCGACAAAAATAACAGCACTCGTGGCCTGACGATTGCATCTAGCATGAAACCGACTGTCGCCTCTAAGTGTTGACTTCTATGTTCACTTATATATATATATATATATATATATATATATATATATATATACACGTAGCAAATGCCAGCGAAATGAGTAGTGTCACGTGGCACGAAGATTGCTCAGGGCGAGAAAATAACAGTGATCATGCAGTGTTAAGTGGTATGTCAACCTTCTCTCTCTGTATCTCGCTTTCTCTCTCTTCTCTCTCTTTATCTATCTCTCCTTCTCTTCATCTCTCTCCCTCTCTTTCTTTCTCCTCTCTTTCTACCACTCTTTCTTTCTCCCTCTTTCTTTTTCCCCTCTTTCTCTTTCTCCCATCTCTCTCTCTCTCACCTATTTCTTTCTCTTCCTCTTTTCCTTGTTCTTTCTTTCTTTCTTTCTTTTCACCCACTTCGTCTTTCTCTTCTCTCTATCTCTCTATCTTTCTCTCCCTCTCTCTTTATTTCAGGTTTTCAGGATGGATTACGAGCCAAAATCTTTTTTCTTTTTTTCATTTATTTGCAAAAGTGTCCATCATCATAAGCCCCTCCCCCCTACCAGAATGACCAAGAAATTTTCATAGATGATATGTGTCGAGGAAAATCATGGAAAATTGTAGTTTAAAAGCAGAAAGATTGACCTGGCTCGCCAGTCGCTCCTCTGTAGCCAAACCGGTATAGCACTCTATAAAGGTTTTATGTAAGGTACAGGTTCGATTCCTGTCGGAGGACACATATATTCTATGAAGATTTCTCGGACATTCAGGCCGGTAAATGTTGTTAATACTGTTTATTATAAACAGGGCATTTACGTAAATATTTGTATCTATAAAAAGAATGTTATTCTTACTTACTATTCTTATTACAGCCACTATAATACCTCAGAGTCTCTATGAAGTCCTAACTAGTCCCCATATGTACAAATATTTAAGTAAATGCTCTGTTTATAATGAACCGTCATATAGCCTGTTATAAACAGGCTATATGATGGTTTCGTATAGGATACAGGTTCGATTCCTGTTGGGGAACACATATATTCTATGACAATTTCTCGGACGTTCAGGCCGCTAAATGTTGTTAATACTGTTTATTATAAACAAAGTATTTACTTAAATATTTGTATCTATAAAAAGAATGTTAAACATAAAAATGTCTTAAAACACATTCTTTCTTACCATTCTTATTACAGCCACTATAATACCTCAGAGTCTCTATGAAGTCCTAACTAGTCCCCATATGTACAAATATTTAAGTAAATGCTCTGTTTATAATGAACCGTCATATAGCCTGTTATAAACAGGCTATATGATGGTTTCGTATAGGATACAGGTTCGATTCCTGTCGGGGGACACATATATTCTATGACAATTTCTCGGACATTCAGGCCGGTAAATGTTGTTAATACTGTTTATTATAAACAGAGCATTTACTTAATTATCTGTGTCTATATAAATAACGTATAAACAATAAAATATATTAAAACAATTCCCTTTGTCCATTTCATAATATATGACTTCATTTGTTAATATCTGCTTCGTTAAGATCCACTTCGTGCCGGTATTCACGTCCGAGGAAAATCATGGGAAATTTGTAGTTTAAAAGCAGTAATTCGACCTTGCTAATCCAGACGCGACCTTTGTAGGTAAACTGACACAGCACGCCAGGCTATATGATGGTTCCGTGTAGGATACAGGTTCGATTCCTGTCGGCGGACGCCAATTTTCTTTGAGATTTCAGTCCTTTAAATGTGTAACAATACTTAACATGGCGTACGAACGAAAAGGGTTAAAAAGACATTTTATTTTGTTTTGTCCGAAAGGGATTCAATTTTCCCAGGATATGGAGAACCGGTTGAAAAGTTACAAAATGCGATGCTGCCTAGCGAGAGACAGCGAACAGGTGCAGGTTTAGGGGCCAGAGGTTAAAGTCGTCTGTTGAAAGGGTATCCGAAGTATACGTGCCGAGAAAATTGTCAGCCAAAATTTCCCTGTGAAAAAAAAAAAAAAAAAAAAAAATTAAAAATTAAAAAAAAAAATTATAATTGTGAGCAATTGTAAAGGCAGAAGTTGACGTCAAGAAGGCTGACATCATATAATGGTTCCTCCCGAAAGAGGAGGGGATCTTCTAAAATTGGAAGTGTGAAATAGAAAACGAAAGAAAAAGACTGGTTGAATTTTAGATTTGCATAAAACCCACTTATTCGCCCGCACCACACCAGATTTCTGCCATAACGCTGTTTTGCCAACCTAATGAACATAATAATAATAATTATCCGCTGAAGAAAGACTCCGACGATAAACCTTGTGCCGTTCTAGAAAGTGCAAACCATAGTACTTGGAGATAAATCCAGTTGTCAAGTCTGGCCACCCTTAAAGAAGTTACCCGAAATTTTCGTTTCGTCGCCAAATATTAGAACGGGTTGGGAAAAGAAGAAAAAGAAACAAAAGAATTGTAAATATATTTTTTTTATTTATTTTGATATAAACATCATATCGTGACTTATTCGGGCGACGTCCATTTTTATTTTTACTTGGTTTAGTTTGGTTGAGATACCCCAATGATAATTCGGCTTGACTCTCTTAAGATCAAAATCACAACGTGGGTAAGAGAGGTCATAGTTGAAGAGGTCAACTTAAAGACGAGCTGCTGTGTCAAACGCCATCAATGACCGACAAGTGGGCTGATGGCTTGTTCTCCGATACCAGGATCGATCCTGACCGAAGACAGCAGCCCGTAGCCCGGAATACCGCCATAAATGTACTGTTTATCATAAACAGCGCATTTACTTAAATATTTGTGTCTATATAAATAACGTATACTATTAATAAATATTTACTTGACGCCCCACTGAGTCAGGATGTGACACAACGTCGGTTTTAACGTGTGGAACCCGAATGTTTCCACTCGGGCCACTGGTCTAAGCTGGTCATAGCTTGTCCGAGTTGGTCAGAGCTGGTCTAATCCAGTCATAGCTGTGATACTACCAGCAACAGGATCGGAGCACATGTGCCAGGTAAATATCATATTATATACGTATAGTCCGCTTATCGACCAGATCCCACATCTCACTTTTGAACAAGAGAAGAGGTTTTTCTCTTGTTTCCTGATTATGAGACTGATGGAAGCAAACAGGTCGCTAGCTTCAGGGTTATTTGAAACAAAACAGGCGACAATCTAGTTACGAAAGCCGCCCTGTCCCTCAACAAACTCAGAATAAACCATGACAAAAGCCTTTCGTCATTTGCATGACTGGCGTTCGTTATCCCAAACGCCATATTGTCACACGCGATTATGACGTCAACGGGCAATTAGATGAGGACAAAATCGAATCTTTCTTTTTCCAAGTCTAGGTCCGAACGGCCTTGTCGAGTAATGATGGCTTTTAGATTTGTTTAAGTAATGTTCCATCAAAGTTGAGCAAGGAGGAAATGGAAAAAAGGTGGGGAGAATAGGGAGAAGAAGAATGAACACATTTCACGAAATGTAACAATCTCCCCTTTAAGTAACTTCACATCTATCTATCTATCTATCTATCTATTAGGTTGTTGCAAAAATAATGACGTAATAATGTCGTTTTTTGACGTATTTTTTAACGTCAAAAACGACATTATTACGTCATTTTATGCACTAACCTAATATCTATCTTTCTATCTATCGCCCCCCTCTCTCTCTCTCTATATATATATATATTACAAAATGTATTTGACAGCTTCTTGCGTAGAATCTTTCATTTCAGAGTTTCTTTTTATAATTTGTTCTGTTACTCATTATCACTCTGTTTCTGTCTGTCTCTCTGTCTGCACACACCCACACACACACACACACACACACACATATATATATATATATATATATATATATATATATATATATATATATATATATATATATACATAAGGCAGGATGTGTGTGTGTGTGTGTGTATGTAACGATTGTACGGCCGCAATTTTCGACGGATTTGCACCAAAATTTACATGCACATGCTCTTTTTCATGCTTCTACGGCAGTTTTCTTGTAGTTTGCGGCCATTTTGTACTGGCCAGATTGAGAGCCAATAGTTGGCTGCCACGAATAGGCAGGAAGATTCTATCGGCCAGCGTGAGAGCCAACAGCTGACTGACACGAATGTTAACTAGCATGCTAGCATGCAAAAAAACCGATAGCTGCATTCTTCACAAGTGGGAAAAATTTAAATCCGCATGGCACTTTACTCCAATTGGCGCATTTGCTTGCTTAAACTCAACGTTGATTCTGATTCCGCAGAACTGGGTTGGGTGTGAAAAAGTATTTGTCGTTAACATTCTTTTTTCATTCGTTTTTTCCAGTTATGAGTCCTTTTTTAAAGCTGATCGTTTTGTGTTCATTTTGTTTAGTTCTTTTTTCGTAACAGATTTAATGTTTAGTATAGAGCTTCAAAAAAATTCTCAGTGTGAGATAGTCAAGAAGTAAGGTATGTAGCAACATCAGCACGGCAAAGGACACTCCTTTAATGGCAAGAAAGGGCAAACATATTTTAAGTCAAGGGATAGTGATTGCTGTATGAGTCGTATGTTTTTTGAATCAAACACGAGCAACGCCGGGCCATGTTGCTAATATATATATATATATATATATATATATATATATATATATATATATATATATATATATATTGGCTCCTGAAATAAATATTAATTTCAGTTGAGCTCTCTAGGGAGTAGGTTTGGGTTTGTAAACACTGACTATTATAGCTAATATAGCGAGACTCTTCGCATAGCGAATTGAGTGACTGTCAGTCACTGGGCGTGTTTCTAAAAATAAATACGCTAAAAATCCACCTACTTACCTGTCGTGCGCCGACGGCTTAGTGGTAGAATCTCCGGCTGACACCAATTCAGTCGGGTTTTGATCCGAGCTAGAGGCAACCGGATGTCTAACCACACTGATGAGCTGCGATACAGTCTGTCTGTGGATGACGTTATATATATATATATTTGTATTTTATCAAATATAAAAAAAATACTTAGTTCCTTTTTTATCGGTCGGTCAGTCTGGACGATTTCATTTAATGTTAATCTCATCCGAATGATGCCATTAAGAAATGGCCCAATTCTAGAACATCCCGTTCCCAATTTTGATAACTTAATTATGATCATCATATAAACATGCCTGTCACCTTTTGTACAATTTCCGGAGCCGACATTTAAGACGAAACTTATGCAACATCTTGGCGACCGTTTCCAGCCAACTGGTGTTTTTTTAAACTGTCTTCTATCTGTGATAACTTCGGATAAATACTTTCGGGGGCCGCTTATTAATTCCAGATAATCCTACTTACTAAAATCGTAGCACATTCTTATCTAATCTGATTAGGTTTTGGCGGGAAAAGAGCGCAGGGAGTAGCCATTAACTGGTCCGCGATTACGAAACAGCTTATTAATTAATCCAGTCAGATTTGATCAATGCAATTATAAGTGGTTCGATGAAGCAATACCAATTGGTCATCGCTATAACTGCACTTCGTCTACGAGGGATGATTCTCTTGGGCGTTGTTTCCGATAAGGCGAATCCTTCAGACTGACATTTGAATTTATGAAAAGGTATAGCTCGTGATGAGCACGTATTAGTGTGTTTAGGGAGGATAATCAAATCAGCCAGTGTTTCATAATAATTCGGTTTGGCTTAGAACAAATAAGATTTATCTATCTATCTATCTATCTATCTATCTATCTATCTATCTATCTATCTATCTATCTATCTATCTATCTCATTCAATTAATTATCTATCAGTCTCTTCGTTATCTATCTATCTATCTATCTATCTATCTCATTCGCTTAATTATCTATCAGTTTCTTCATTATCTATCTATCAATCTATCTATCTATCTCATTCACTTAATTATCTATCAGTCTCTTCGTTATCTATCTATCTATCTATCTATCTATATATCTATCAATCTCATTCACTTAATTATCTATCAGTCTCTTCATTATCTATCTATCTATCTATCTATCTATCTCATTCACTTAATTATTTATCAGTCTCTTCGTTATCTATCTATCTATCTATCTATCTTATTCACTTAATTATCTATCAGTCTATTCATTATCTATCTATCTATCTGTCTATCTATCTCTCTATCTATCTATCTTATTCACTTAATTATCTATCAGTCTCTTCATTATCTATCTATCAATCAATCTATCTCATTCACTTAATTATCTATCAGTCTCTTCATTATCTATCTATCAATCTATCTATCTATCTCATTCACTTAATTATCTATCAGTCTCTTCGTTATCTATGTATGTTTGTATGTATGTATGTATGTATGTATGTATGTATCTATCTATCTATCTATCTATCTATCTATCTATCTCATTCACTTAATTATCTATCAGTCTCTTCATTATCTATCTATCTATCTATCTATCTATCTATCTCATTCACTTAATTATTTATCAGTCTCTTCGTTATCTATCTATCTATCTATCTATCTATCTATCTATCTATCTATCTAAACACGTGTAGTAAAATTATGGAAAACAAAGCATAATATTTTTTTTCTAAATAAATACACATTACAACCAAAAACGTTTGCGGCACCTCTCTTCTCTTCTTTTTAATATACATACTTTTCTCTCGTTGGAACGACTACAACCTCTTTCTTTTATATATATATATATATATATATATATATATATATATATATATATATATATATATATATATATATATATATAGAGAGAGAGAGAGAGAGAGAGAGAATTAAATTCCCAGATCAATTCTGTGGACAAGACAAATTGTTAAAAAATGGCTTTTTTTCAAGATAAGAATGAAATCGAAATGTCTTGTTTTAAATTGGTAATTTTGTTTAATGTAACTATAACAACAAAAACATTTCGATTTCATTTTTACCTTGAAAATTTTGGAAGGCGAAACGCGTCTGCAAAATCTAAGATTTTTTCCAATTGTCATTTTATACTATATATATATATATATATATATATATATATATATATATATATATATATATATATATATGTGTGTGTGTGTGTGTGTGTGTCTGTGTGCTTGTGTGTGTATAGTATTTTCATATAAACACTTTCAAGCTTCAGCCAAAAAGTGTACGGTGATCCCTTCCATGTTCTTGAACGAACTCGCAAAGGTCACTGTTCACAAAGGATAGCGGCAAGCGCTTGTACTAGAGTCAATTTCTCGTAACTTTAGCGCAACAGGAGTTTTATTTAAATTTTCGTCAAAAATCCTTCATAATGTTTTCTCGAGTATAAGGCGAGGCTCTCTCATCAACCACCCCATCGATTTATACGCACGGTTTTGGCATTTGGGTAGATTTTAAGCACCGAAAAACACCAAGCACCTATTGCTCCGATTCAGGATGAAACATATAATCGTAAATTATTAAATTATACTTAAAATCCAAATAACAATAATAAAAAAAAAATTAAAAAACTAATAATAATAGTAATAATAAGTAATATACATATAAGTAATTATACATATATATATATATATATATATATATATATATATACATATATATACACACAATATGGATTAATTATCTGTTGAATATTCATAATTTTTTCTTCAATATTACTTGCCAAATAATAGTTACGTGTCAAAGGTCGAGAAAAGCGGTGATTAAATATTGAATTTCTTTCAGTAATTTGATATTTAATTTGATATTTAATTAAATTCCTTTTATTTCTAATAAGGATAATTTTCAAATTTGCCAGTTGCATTGTACTTGAATACAGGGGTGGGAAGAAGAATGGGATTCTGAGACTGGAATTATTTCGTTGCAGCTGCAAAAAAGTCATGAGTAAAAAGCATCGAAGAAGTGGAAGAACGGGAAGACCAGGAAAACGAGAAATGGAAGAAAGAGAAGAAGAAAAAGATGGTGAGTAGAATAATAAAAAGAAAGGGACGAGCAGCGAAAAAGAAGAAGAGAAGAAGAAGAAGAAAAAGAAGAAGTAGAAGAAGAAAAACGAAAAGCATAGAAGAAAAAGAATGAAAACGCAGAGAAGAAGAAAAGAAGAAAGTGAAATGAATAGAAGAAAAAGAAGAAAGGGAAAAGCAGAAAAGAAGAAGAAAGGGAAAAGCAGAAAGA
>OZ010614.1:40131645-40171145 GCA_963932145.1 Acanthosepion lycidas
AATCGAAATAGAAAAAATGTGGAAATTGAAAAAAAGAATATTACCAGTCATAGTAGGTGCGCTTGGAATTATAAAAAAGGAACACAACAACACATTGAAAAAAATCCCTGGAAATTCTAACTGAAGAGAAATTTCCATAAAATTATCTTGATAATGTACTTACAATGATAATGCCTACACTGAGAATAACTTTGTCCATATTATGGGAGTTAGAAAAATAAATCATGAAATGTAGCCATAACAACACACCTCTACCCGACATAAGTCTTCCCGCAGACTTGATAGGTAGGGTGACCATAGCAGATATCGAATTATAATGATGATGATAATAGTAATAATAAAGCCCTTCGATTGATTGAAAAAAAAAAAGCCTTGGAATGACTGTAAACAGCTATCGGATTGATTAGAAAAGGTTTCGATAAATTCCCTGAAGGGATTCCTGGTAGTCCACGCTTTTAAGAAATACTAAAAAAATGGTCTTGATAACAACAGCTCACACATTACGAAGAACTTTGCCCATGTAACGCTAGTGATGTTATGGGAGTTACAAAAAATGGTGAAATTAAGCCATAACAACATACCACTATCTGCCTTAGGATTTCCCGCAGACTATTTTTTTAAAGCGTTTCACCCGAAGCAAGGCGGGAAGCCTCCAGCACGTAAGGGGTTACAGAGAGTTGGAGCTAGAGCAAATAGAAGTGATAGAGGAAAGGATGAAGAGAAGGATAGGGGACAGATCAGGGCATCTGGAGACGTCGATTGACATTACATTTGAATAGTTGGAGATTATAGCTATCAGGGAAACAGTAAGAGAGGAGGGAGTTCCACAGGTGAGAGGTGCGAGACATGAAGCCATTGGAGTAGAAGAGACGGCTACATTTAACAGTTTTCACAGTGAAAGGGTGAGAGCGAGATGCCAGCCTAATTGAACGCTTAAATTCATGAAGTGTGGGAACCAGCGAAAGCAGCTCCTCCGAGCAGTTACCATGAAAGTATTTGTAAAAAAGACACAGGGAGGCGACGGCACGTCTGTGAGAGAGCAACTGTAGACGAGATGCCAGAGCAGGGCCAATTATATTGCATATCCGCCTCTGGAGCCTATCAAGAACCCCGAGGCAAACAGAAGGGGCACCAGACCATATATGTCAGCAATACTCCAGGCAAGGGCGAATGCTTGATTTGCAGATCTGGAGGATCGATTCCGGCGAGAAAAATTTCCTGGCGCGACACAGGGAGCCAACTTTCCTTGCGGTGGACGAAGCAATTGACTCAATGTATTTGTTCCATCTCAGGTCAGCAGTCAACGTGAGACCGAGCAGCCGTAGAGAGGTGGTCTCGTGAAGTTGAGCGTCAGACATTCTAATGGAGGGCAAGGAAGGATCTCTGTGGTGATTATTAGAGAGCAGTTTTGTTTTTGAGTCGTTAAAGTTAACCAGCCAACTCCTGCCCCAGTTCACAAACGATTGGAGGTCCTTTGGTATGCAGTGTGATCATTGTAGAAATCGAAATGTGATAATAATAATAATAATAATAATACTTACTAATACATATTAGTACTTTCATTATCACGGAAGACTAATAAAATCCCAAATTGGCTGGCAATTAATAATAATTGACAGGATATAGAAAAAAGGTGTTAAGTGCTTTTTACTGTGAACAATGGTTTTCAAAAGATCTCATTCATTCATCTTTGTCTATAATAAATTGCAAATGAAATGCTAATTTGAACATCAATAATTGTCACAACGATTACGAGAATAATTACCCGAGTAATTAAGATATCGCTAATTGCAATTAAGGAGATTTTATGAAGCGGAACTCGAGATTTAAAGTGTTTTCTTCGTTTAAAAATGAATAATACGCATGCCAGCCATTAGTTAGCTAGTTCATACTTCTTCAGTCAGATATGTGCAATATATATATATATATAGATAGATAGAGATACAAACACACACGGTGGAGTAGTGGATAGGGGCTCGGATTTTGGAATCGGACAGCCGAGTTGGAATTCCAGCATGACAGGTTAGGTTCTATAGCCTAGGATATTAACTGGTCTAGGAGAAGGACAACTCTGATAAGGCTTGTTTGGGGACCTTGTAGCACATAGTTCACCAGGTCTCTTTATTCGGCCCTTCAAAAAAGTGTGGTTGGTTCTGCGCAAAACCTTCACCACTATCAAAACATATATGGTGGAGTCTGGCAAACATATTTTAAGTGATAGCGATTGCTGTATGAGTTGTACGATTTTTGAATCAAGGCCGGGCAACGCCGGGTCATGCTGCTAGTTCGGCTATAAATGCTTCCATTCGTTTGTCTAATTTCATTGCACATATTTTTTCCCGTGCATCGAAATTTCTTCTAACTTATTTCCGAAGCGTACGATCTGTCTTTTAAACGCAGAGATGACAAACCTATAAAAACGCCTCTAAGATTTCTCTAACATTATGCAAAATAGAGTCCTAGGGGACATTGGCATCAGCCTAATATGATCTAATATTTGTAATTTCCTGTCAGTCAGGGCAAGAGGACATAGTTAACGCGACCTTAAGTTCGACGGAAAGCAGGCCCGCAGCAAATGCGTTTTGAAATCCGATTGGTTGATAATTAATACAGTCTTTCAAATTCTAATTAATGCCGCAGAAGTTAAGTCATCGCAGATGATTCATTCTGGGTTGCATTTGTTTTTTTTTTTCTTTCTCTCTTTCGACTTCTTTTCTCAAAAACAACTGCTGAATCATCGACGCAGATGAAAACAAACTCAAAAGCTAATAAGAAAAAACAGAAGCAAAACAAATAAGATATGAAATTTGACAGCATTTCTTCTTCTTCTTCTTCTTCTTCTTCTTCTTCTTCTTCTTTTTCCCGTTTCTATTCATCATCTTTCCTCTTTTAATTTTTCTTATCTTTTTCTATGTTTCTCTTAATATTTCTTCTACTTTTTCTTCTTTTTCTTCTTCTCAAACATTTTTCTGTTTCTATTCATCCTCTTTCTTCTTCTTCTCCTTCTTCTTCGCTTTTCCCCTTCTTCTTGTTCTCCTTCTCTGCTATTCCATTTCTTCTTCTTCTTCTTCTTCTTCTTCTTCTTCTTCATGTTTCTATTCATCATCTTTCTTCTTCGTCTCCTTCTTTTTCTTCTTATCTTTTTTCTGTTTCCATTCATCTTCTTTCTTCATCTTCTTCTTCTTCTTCTTCTTCTGTTTCTATTAATCTTCCATCTACTTTTCCTTCTTCTTCTTCTTCTTCTTCTTCTTTCTTCTGTTCCTATTCATAATCTTTCATCTTCGTTTCTTCTTCTTCTTCTTCTTCTATGCTTTTCCCATTCTACTTCTTGTTCTGCTCCTCTGCTATTTTCTTTCTTTCTTCTTCTTCTTCTTCTTCTTCTTCTTCTCCTCCTTTGCTGTTCCCTTTCTTCTTCTTCTTTTTGCTGTTTCTATTCATCATCTTTCTTCTTCGTCTCCTTCTTTTTCTTCTTATCTTTTTTTTCTGTATCCATTCATCTTCTTCTTCTTCTTCTGCTTCTTCTTCTTCTATGCTTTTCCCCTTCTTCTTCTTGTTCTCCTCCTCTGCTATTCTTCTTCTTCTTCTTCTTCTTCTTCTTCTTCTTCTTCTTCTTCTTCTTCTTCTCCTTTGCTGTTCCCTTTCTTCTTCTTCTTCTTTTTGCTGTTTCTATTCATCATCTTTCTTCTTCGTCTCCTTCTTTTTCTTCTTATCTTTTTTTTCTGTATCCATTCATCTTCTTCTTCTTCTTCTTCTGCTTCTTCTTCTTCTTCTATGCTTTTCCCATTCTTCTTCTTCTCCTCCTCTGGTATTCTTCTTCTTCTTCTTCTTCTTCTATGCTTTTCCCCTTCTTCTTCTTGTTCTGCTCCTCTGCTATTCCCTTTCTTCTTCTTTTCTTCTTCTTCTTCTTCGTCTCCTTCTTTTTCTTCTAATCTTTTTTCTGTTTCCATTCGTCTTCTTTCTTCTTCTTCTTCTATGCTTTTCCCCTTCTTCTTCTTGTTCTCCTCCTTTGCTGTTCCCTTTCTTCTTCTTCTTTTTCCTGTTTCTATTCATCATCTTACTTCTTCGTCTCCTTCTTTTTCATTTTATCTTTTTTTTTCTGTATCCATTCATCTTCTTCTTTCTTCTTTTTTTTTTCTTCTTCTTCTTCTTCTTTCTCTGTTTCTATTAATCTTTCATCTACTTTTCCTTCTTCTTCTTCTCCTTCTTCTTCTTCCTCTTCTTCTTTTTCCTGTTTCTATTCATCATCTTTCTTCTTCTTTTCCTTATTTTTCTTCTTATCGTTTTTCTGTTTCCATTCATTTTCTTTCTTCTTCTTTTTCTTCTTCTTCTTCTTCTATGCTTTTCACCCTCTTCTTCTTGTTCTCCTCCCCTGCTATTCTTCTTCTTCTTCTATGCTTTTTCCCTCCTTCTTCTTGTTCTCCTCCTCTGCTATTCTCTTTCTTCTTCTTCTTCTTTTTTCTCTTTTTCTATTCAACTTTCATTTTGATTTTACGATATTTTTACGATCCTATTAGTAAAATATATTGGAGAAACAAGTATAAAAATAAAAAAAAAGCATTTATGAGCACAAAAAAGACCTCACAAAAAACACCTTAGCTAATGCACTTTTCATACATAGAAATAAATGCAACCGTAATTTTGATTTTAAAACTGCTACACGCATAAAAAAGAAAATAACTCATTCAGAAGGAAAATTCTAGAGAGTGCCGCCATTGAATATTACCCAAATATTAATTTACGCTCAGGCTTTTTTCCTATTTCACTTTTCTTAACAAAATTACTGCTCTCCCAAACAGACCTGCTCAACAATATCGTAAAATCAAAAGAAAATGGTTGAATCCGTCAACACAGCTAGAATGAGAATATTCTCCACACGTGACAGTAGCTGACGTTATTTTCAGTTAACAATATGAAAATTGCGTTCTCTACATTCCTCCAGTTGCTAAGAACATTCTGTTTTTTTGTTATTATTAGTTACTTTCTTTAATTAAATTCATTTTGTTTTTTGCTTTGAGAAAGTCCACATTGGACGAAACGCGTCAGCAATAACTAGTTTTCCTATTGTCATATATATATATATATATATATATATATATATATATATATATGTGTGTGTGCGCGCGTGTGTGTGCGTGCGTGTATGTGTGTGAATAATCCAACAAATTTTTTTACCTCACGTGGGGAATGGACTATCTATTTCGGCAGACGATGAACGTGGTCCTCTGTCTTTTCAACCCCGATGTGGAATGAAGTTCATGTCTGTAGAGAGAGAGAGAGAGGGGGGGAGGGGAGGGAGAGAGAGAGCGGGGAAAGAGAGAAGAGAGAGAGAGAGAGCGGAGGGAGAGAGAGAGCGGGGAGAGAGAGAGCGGGGAGAGAGAAAGAGTGAGCGGAGGGAGAGAGCGGGAGAGAGAGCGCGAAGAGAGAGAGAGCGGGAAGAGAGAAAGAGATAGAGAGAGGGAGAGAGAGAGCGGAGAGAGAGAGGGGAGAGAGAGAGAGAGCAGGGAGAGAGAGAGCGGAGAGAGAGAGAAAGCGGGGAGAGAGAGAGCGGGATAGTGAGATAGTGGGGAGAGAGAGAGCGAGGAGAGAGAAAGCGGAGAGAAAGAGAATGGGGAGAGAGAGAGAGCGGAGAGAGAGAGATCGGCGCGCGAGAGAGAGCAGGGAGAGAGAGCGGGGAGAGAGAGTGGAGAGAGAGAGAGCGGGGAGAGAGAGAGCGGAGAGAGAGAGCGGAGAGACAGAGCGGGGAGAGAGAGAGCAGGGAGAGAGAAAGCGGGGACTGAGAGAGAGCGTGGAGAGAGAGCGGCAAGATAGAGAGAGCGGGGAGAGAGAGAGCGGGGAGAGAGAGAGAGCGGCGAGAGAGAGAGAGCGGGGAGAGAGATAGCCGAGAGTGAGAGAGAGCGAGGAGAGAGAGAGAGAGCTGAGAGAGAGAGCGGGGAGAGAGAGAGCGGAGAGAGAGAGCCGAGTGTGAGAGAGAGCGGGGAGAGAGAGAGAGCTGAGAGAGAGTGCGGGGAGAGAGAGAGAGCGGCGAGAGAGAGAGAGCGGGGAGAGAGAGCGAAGAGAGAGAGATCGGGGAGAGAGTGAGAGAGTGGTGAGAGAGAGAGAGATCAGAGAGAGAGAGATCAGCGAGAGAGAGAGCGGGGAGAGAGAGAGAGCGACGAGAGAGTTAACGAGGACGTAAAAGATTAAAGGAGAGAGAATTATTACTATTAGGTTTGTGCAAAAATAATGACGTTTTTTGACGTATTTTTTAACGTCAAAAACGTCATTATTTTTCACCAACCTAATATTTCAGGCCCGTAATTATGGGTTTAACAAATCTAACATCTTTCTATTTATGGAGATATATTGTGGCTATTTTTTTTATTGTGGCCATATTGTGAATATGGGTACGTGACCGAGTGGTTAGAACGTCCGCTTTCTGACCATGAGACCCGGGTTCGAATTGTCTTTCTAATGCTATCAGACTAGATCGAGGTCGATGCCAGCAGGCAGCAGCTTTGGAAAGTGTCGGAAAATCATATCACAGGTTGACCCAAGCCATGTGAGTGAAATTGGGTAGACGGAACACATTGGGGACCGACGATAGCTGTCCTGGCACAAAGTCACAAGTCACCATGACCGAGTGTTTGAATGTACCGGCCTTGTTCAAATTGTTGATCACGCTAGATAACACGCTCTCTCCCTGAAGCTCTAAGGTCTGCTCAGCATAGTTGCAGTATAAACCACAGGTGGGCTCTGTGAGTGTTGAATAAACACAAATGTGCCTGAGCAAGTGTCTGCAATAGGGATTGGCTAGCCATCCTAGTAGACGGATATTCTCGAATACGAGTGGCCAGCTATATATATATATATATATATATATATATGAAATGGAGAAAATCTGACAATTATTTTAAGACATTTTTTATGTTTATCTATAAAGAAAAGAATGTATAAACATAAAAATGTCTTAAAACAATTGTCGGACTTTGTCCATTTCATAATGTATGACGTCATTTGTTTACATTTGGATACACATCGAGCAGATATGAATGAACGAGAAAATCATGGAGAATTGCAGTTTAAAAACAGTAAAATCGAGCTTTCTAACCGAAACGCTCCTATGTGGCCCAATCGGTAAAAGCACGTCAGGCTATATGACGGTTCCGTATAGGATATAGGTTCGATTCCTGTCATAGAACGCATATTTTTTTTGAAAATTCCTCGGATATTCTGACCAGTAAATGTTGTTAATACTGCTTATTTTAAACAGAGTATTTACTTAAATATTTGTATCTATAAAAAGAATGTATAAACATAAAAATGTCTTTTAAAAAATAAGTATATATATATATATATATATATATATATATATATATATATATATTTCATGAATACAACTTTTCTCGCTTATTGTATGGTGCGTTTCATCTACAATCTACAACATATGCTTATGCTACAAATTAATTATAATTTACATTTCAATAAATAATTATAACTGCAGTTCAAGTTTTGACTTAATGTCTATCGTGACTGAGATTGTAAACATTTTTTTTTCAGCAGTACGACTGTATTTTGCGTAATTGTAACACTATAAGCATTTTTGTATTGGGGTTTGTTATTCGGAAATCAGTGGTGACTAACGCAGTGTTAAGCATGTAGGAGATCATACTTATTGGTGATCGATTGTCGATGGGTTGCCTTCTAAATAAAAGGGCAACTGGCGTGAACCAATCGAACTGACCATGATCACCAAATAACGAGTTCGATCCTAACTGGCTCTCCCTCATATAAGTAGGCATCCATTTTTTTTTAATCATTTCACCCCAAGCATGGCGATAATGTCACTAGGACGCAGGGTGGGCGTAGGGGTGCAAGTAAAAGAGAATGGGAATGCGTGTCCCTCACACCAAAACAAGGACAAATGTTCATAGAAACATATTTGCGCAAATCCTTCGTTTTTAAGGGTATAAAGTTGAAAGAATGTTTACGGTAGATGGCGCTGTGCTGTCATGTAGACTAGGTTACATTTGTCATTCGTGTACGTTTGTGGCTAGTCTGCGGGAACTGTAATGGGCGCGAGGCTGCACGGTTGTATCAGATTGCGTTTCCAACTTTAAACTCAACCTAGTTTCATTAAAATCAACTGGCAAGGTACTGTGGTTAACTTTTTTCCAAAAATATTTGTTTGATATTGTTCTTGACTTATAAAATTTATATATCGTTATTTCATATATATATATATATATATATATATATATATATATATATATATATATGTATCGTTGCTTTGAAATCATCTATGTAAACATTGACAGACTATCATCACTGTCTTGTCCGTATATTGTTTAATATGTTGTAATTGACATCTTTGATTATGGCTTAAGTAAGCCGAAAGCTTAGATTGCATTTAAAAAATATGGATCATTATTGTGAATTTCTTTCTTCGTTCGACGATAATGTTATTAAACTTATCAGAAGTTACGAAAAAAAATTTACATAAAATAAATAGACAACACTTGTCTATAATATTTAATGAAACGTGTATCAATATATATATATATATATATATATATATATATATATATATATATATCACAAAATACATTTGAATGCTTGAAGGTGGTCCTCAGTGATGAAAGCCGTCTTCCTCGCTGATTTCGGGGTTCTTATTCATCATATCAGCTCCGACAGCCACCCCTGACCTGTTATCTTATTCAACAGGTCGCCACCGTGTAAAAGGATTGTGCTAGTACTCATGACAGAATTTATACTTTCTGCTCTTTAAAAAAAAAATAAAATAAAAAAAAAAATAAATAAAATAACAACCAACGGAAGCGTCCAAAATTGCTTGCTCTGTCCCAATCAAAATATTGACGATACATTTAGCTGTTCACTAAAATGGGGGCGTCTTTTGTTTTTTTGTTTGTTTTTTTTTACCTTTCCCTCCTCTTTTTTTTCCCCTTCCAAACTGAATTATATAAATTGCTTGCTTCGCACCAATAAAAAAAAAAAAAAAAAAAAAAATGTAATCTTTTTCAAAAATAATTTATACTACTTAATTAAAAAGTTCTTATTATCGTATGGAATGGATTGATTTTATATATTTACAGTTAAAATATATATATCAGTGGTACCGGTAGGGACGGATGGAATATTAAATTAAACTATATAGGGACGGATGAAATATTGATTGGAATAAATTAACAATTTATATGGTAAAAACGAATTAATTATAATATATATATATATATATATATATATATATATATATATATATATATATATATATATATATATATATATATATATATATATATATATATATATATATATAGCGAGACTCTTCGCAAGCCGAATTGAGCCACTGTCGGTCACTGGGCGTGTTTCCCAAAAAATACGCTAAAAATCCACCTTCGTCCCGACCGTGCGCCGACAGCTTAGTGGTAGAATATCCGCCTGATACCAATTCAGTCGGGTTTCGATCCTAGGCAACCGGATGTCTAGCCGCACTGATGAGCTGTGATACAGCGAAACAGTCTGTCTGTGGATGACATTCTATATATATATATATATATATATATATAGTTAAACCTAGAGAGCCAGAAAAATCTACCAAGGTTTCACCTAAGCGGATCGCCAGGGAAACCGATCCGCTTAGGTGAAACCTTGGTAGGTTTGTCTGGCTCTCTAGATTTAACTAGGTCTGCTTTACTTATTGTAATGAGCACTATTTAGTTAATTTGGGTACTCGCATTGGGTTTTTTTTTTCTTTGGGCCTTGAACTCGTATGCTGGACGATTATTTTCGGCTAACGTACATGTTGTTGGTTCTTTCTTTTTTATATCTTTTTCCCTTTGGTATTGCCTTGTTTATATGAAGATCAATATACTGAAGGTTTTTCCAGCCAGTATAGTTTCTTATACTTATATATTTATATATATATAGTCGACTCTCCCGTCGAGTTGGACGTATGAGTGTCAAGCAAGCAGATCAGTTCCCAGGATACCGACAGCCCGACAACAGCACATGAGATTTGATTATAGTGGTGAAGGTTTCGTACAGGACCCTCCACACTTTTTGGAGGGACGAATACAGAGACCTGGTGCACTGCATGCCACAAGGTCCCCAAACCACCCTCCGCAGTTTCTGAATTCAGAGTTGTCCTTCTCCTAGACAAGTTGCCATCCAAGGCTATAGAACCCAGTCTGTCCTGCTATTTACCCATATATATATATATATATATATATATATATATATATATATATATATATATATATAGGGAGAATTGAAGAAAGACAAAATAGATACAGGGCTCAAGAAGATAGAAGATGGCGACCGACGTTTCATTTAAAGTTTTGAAAAATGCAGTTATCAGGGAAGCAAGAAACTGGAAGGGGGTTCCACTGATAAGAAGTGCGAGAAAAGAAACTATTATAATAGAAGTGGTGATTGAATCTAGCTAGTTCAACAATAAAACGGCGAGACCTACTTGCCAATCTAGTATCGCACTTAATTCATGTAGTCAGTCAACAAGGGGTAAAAAAAAAGCCTGACGACTGCGTCTCGCCTGAAACAGCCTGTCGCCTCTGAGTGTTGACTTCAATTTTCACTTTCATATTCATATTTACATACGCTCTATCTCTGATATTGAGCACTTTATCTTATAAATATAGCACACTTTAAAACTATATTTCTTATATATATATATATATATATATATATATATATATATATATATAAATCACGCAAACTTACCTTGGACTTGGGATGAGGCCAACAAAAAAGAAATGAAAAGAAAAGTGGTCTGTTTGAATATTTTTTTAAAAAATCGTTATACCCCCAAACGAGTGCCACTAAGATGCAAGTCGGGGGGTTTACAGTGTGTGTGTGGGGGGGGTGTTACAGGGAGAGAAAGTGAAAGAGAATGAGAAGATTGAAAATGCAGAGGATTGAAGAAAGAAAAAAAGGAACAGGGTTCGAGATGATAGAAGATGGCGATCGACATTGCATTTAATTTTTAAGATTGTAGCTAAAGTGGGAACCTAAGAGAATATGTGAACATTATTTACAATATTAAAGGCCACATTGAACAATGGATAAAGGCATTAGTTAGATCCAGTGACAGGACCCAAAGAGCGCGAGTTCAATACCCGGTTAAGGCAGTGTAGAACTTGGAGAGGGGAATTAACAGGAGATAACTGACATCCATTAGACATGGCATGTGGAACTAGAACAGTCTACCCCAGTGAGCGAAATAAAGGCTTGAGTTCGACATTCCAACCAACTGAAGAAGGCCGGAACGTACAACTCCCGAAATGTTTTAATAAATATGGTGACAAAGATGAGGACAATAGTCCGAATAATGTAAATAGTGTACATAATACCTCAAATCAGAAATATAGACAGATACTGAAGAAGGCCAGACCGTACAACTGCCGAAACGTTGTAATAAATATGGCGAAATTCAGAAATATAGACAAATACTGATTTGGTCTTGTTTGATTTATTTTGTTCTACGGCATATCGACACCTCAGTGGGTTATTTAATAAGATTTTTAGAATAGGTTTCGTATGAATAGAATGTGTATTCTTTGTAAGAAATCGGTAGATTTGTCGATCAGGTTTCATTGACGTATTTTTGTCAAGAAAGATTTGTCGAGAGTCAAATGTATTGCTCGTAATATTTCTTTCTTTAAAAAATGTATTGCTGGTATTTTTACGATAAAAATGTACTTTTATACTTTCATGATGTTTTGACCCCATTTTTGGGGGCTTCACTATTTACCCATAGCTGGGACCCTAACTGGTGTCACCACCCCGGGTCAGGGGGGACCTGGGAACGACAACAATTAAGAGGTGGTTCCACGCTCCTCAAATCCTCCCGATGAGAGATCTTGCTGCCAGATGTAGTTTATCGTCATCCTCAGGAAGCCAGGTAATGTTGTGATGACTGAATAATGAAGCTATGAATTTATAAGATTCAAAGTTTCTGTAAAAAAAAAAATATGTAAATGTTATAAGCGGATGATTTTGATTTTGGTTTTGTGTATTTGAAAAGCAATGAAAATGTAAATCAAGACACTTCGGTAAATCGAATCGAGTTCTCTCAGTCACTGTGTGTTAATCTAAAAATAAATACGCTTAAAGTCACTTTCATCACTGCCCTGCGCCAGCGGCTTAGTGGTAGACTCCCACAACTGACGCCAATCCAGACAGGTTTCGATCCTAGCTAGAGGCAACCGAACACTTAGTCACAGTGATGTCTGTGGATGACAATATATATATATATATATATATATATATATATATATATATATATATATTGTGTGTGTATTTAGGCAGCAATTTTTCATTAATGCATGTTTCATTAAATAATATAGACAAGTTTTGTCTATTTATTTTAACTAAGTTCCTTTTATGTTGTCTGATAAGCTTAATAACATTATCATTGAAAGACGAAAGGAAATCACCATATTCATACATGTTTTAATCCTATCTAAGCTTTCGGCTTACATAAGCCATTATCAAAGATGGCAATTACATTTCAATATATTCAACTGTCTATTGCTGTAAAATTGTTCCATCTTTCTTTGGCTATTTCAATTAGCCTTTTCACAAGGCTACATTAATAATTCCAAGTGTTGATAGTTTGGTGGGCTATATATATATATATATATATATATATATATATATATATATATATATATATATATATACATATATATATATATATATATATACATATATATATATATATATATATATATATATATATATATATATATATATATATATATATATAAATAAATAAAAAGAAAGAACAGTAAGATATATAATCCGGTGTTCTTATAGATATTTTTATTTTTACAAAATAGTGCTCAATGTAAATTTACAGAGCATTAATATTATAAATTAATTGATTTGAAATATGTTTTTTTTCGCTACACAGTTCTAACCGTGTTTCAAAAATGGAAGCTAAAAGACCGGAATTATGAGAAACATTATATTACTAGGTTTATATAAAAAAAATAAAAGTTTACTAAATCAGTGAAATTAAGCAGCTAATTTTGCCGTCATTGTCATAAATTTTACTTAAATAATATTTAAATATAAAAAAAATTGTAACCTAATAATTTACATACTTATACTTGGTGTGAAAATAATTCTACATACTGTAAGGGATTCTAATTACATTTAATTGTTCTTAAAAGAAATATAGTATATTAAAAATTAAAAATTAAAAGTGAAAATATTTCAAATCGTAGTTAAATAAAAAATATTCTAAACTAAACACCCCCACCCCCAAAAAATCTTTAAATATACAAATAGAAAAAAATGCCGTAAGAATTTCTGCCGTTAACAATAAAATTTTTAAAAATCCAGACGACATGCTTTTAACGGATGTTAGATTTCATTGAAGAATACATCCCTACCGACTACCAAAACGTAGCTAATAACGGATACATTAAAATACAGACATAATGAACACGCAAACACCCCTTGTCTAGTGAAAGTGGATTTATCTGTAACCTTGGAAACATGAATTATGATTTTAGCTGTGTCTTTAAAACCCAGTAATTTAAAAAGTTACTCCAAAATTCGCTTGAGGATGAAATGAAACTGATGTCTTTAATTTAATTACAAAATTAAATTCGGGGCTTCCATTTTTGAAACATGGTTAGAACTGTGTAGCGAAAAACATATTTTAAATCAATTAATTTATAATATATATATATATATATATATATATATATATATATATATATATATATATATAGTCTTAAGGTGTGCTGTATTTATGGGATAAAGTGCTTAATATCAGAGATAGAGTGTGTGTAAATATAAAAATGAACACCTACAGGCAACACTTACAGTTTCATGCTAGACGCAATCGTCAGGCCTGATGACTGCGTCTAGCATGAAACGGACTGTCGCCTCTAAATGTTGACTTCTATGTTCACTTTCATATATATATATATATATATATATATATATATATATATATATATATATATATATATAGATACAGGGTGTTTCAAAAAGAATACGCCAAAATCATTACGCTGTTTTTTCAGGTCTATAGCATTGAAGTGGACTGAATCAGTGGTTATTTGATAGAGTAGTTATCAAAGTTTGATTGGGTGTCAGTTTCACCGTTGCCGTTAGTATAACTTCCGGTGCAGCTGAATTGTGGGAAGATCAATCAAAATCGCGACTCCTCAGCAGTAGGCGTTTTGCGTGCTTGAGTTCGCGAAAACAAACGCCATTGTCACGGTGCAGGCAGATTCGAATGACTTCATTTTTCAGCAAGATGGAGCACCACCCCATTGGCATCTCGGGGTTAGAGCTCATCTGAATGAAAACATGCCTCAGCGATGGATTGGGAGGAGAGGTGCTAAAGACCTTGCTCTTTGTGGTTGGCCTGCCAGATCCCCGGACCTCACTGTGTGTGACTTTTTTCTTGTGGTGGGTATGTTAAAGACCAAGTTTATGTTCCAGCACTTCCAGCAAGTATTGATGACTTGAAAGATCGAATAACAGCTGCAATCAACATGGTGGACCGTGACATGCTGAGGCGTGTTTGGGATGAATTCTCATATCGGCTTGATGTTGTCTGCGCTGCCGGTGGTGGCCACATTGAGCACTTATAAAACATGAAATGAAACTTGAATGTATATACAATACATGTGTTCATGCTAGAGGTTTGTAATTTTTTTCGTTTTTGACACATCACGTGATGATTTTGGCGTATTCTTTTTGAAACACCCTGTATATATATATACCTTGAGGTGGACCCTTTCGGCCAACACTTTCTCAAAAGCTGAACGAGGGAAAATTGGAACACAATTAAAATTAGATTTTATTGAAAATAAATTAACAACTAAAAACAAATATACTTTTTTTATGCTCTTTTTGGAACTTTGTATTTTGTTTTTAGTCGTTAATTTATTTATGATTAAAATCTATTTTAATCGTGTTTCAGTTTTACATCATCAATCGCTATTTACTAATGTGTCTTTCAATGTTTCCTAGGCGTGTGTGTGTGTCTGTATGTTTATATATTGGATCGGATTTCCTATCTTTTTCAACCGATTTCAACAAAACTTCACAGGACTACGTAAAATTACCTTGCGGTGGTTCTGACAACCCCCAACATTGGAAAAAACACAATCGTTTTTGCACGAAATCAATTTGAAAACACGATTAAGTCGCCAGAATGAAAGGGGGACAACTCATATCAAGTTATACTTATTATAAAACCCAGGTTGTTTGTGTGTGTGTGTGTGTGTGTTCGTTTATATATGGGATCAGATTTCCTACATTTTTCAACCGATTTCAACAAAACTTCACTTTTTTTTGGCAGGTAGTGTTTCTTATTGTCTTGCACACTTTTTTCTTTATTTTTACATTCAGAATGCTTTAAAAATTCCATTTACAAGGCAATTGTTTATAATAAAATTCTATTCAATTGGTAGACTCATAACGATTGAAAACAATGTTTTTGTTTGAGTTTGGGTTTTACCAATTCATAAAAAAAAAACAGAAAAAAAATAAAACTAATTAAGACATGCGTGTCCGTCAACCTTAAACAATAATCTTTGTCAATTTATTTTCAGTCTTTATGATGGTCGATACTTGATCTATCATTTACTGTTATTAGGTTGGTGCAAAAATAATGACGTAATAATGTCGTTTTTTGACGTAACGTCAAAAAACGACATTATTACGTCATTATTTTTGCACCAACCTAATACATCCCCGGGCAACGCCGGGCTCTACTGCTAGTATATATATATATATATATATATATATATATATATATATATATATATATATATATATATATATATTTCCTGAAATGTACGAACATATTAAACTATGTGTAACACATATAGAGACGTTTTTCTGTCTTTCTTCTTCATGGCTAATGCTAACCTCGAAGAAAGTGAACCGTGGTGCCTTCTTGGACTAACTTTCTCGGCTGAAATGAAGTGTAAAGACTGTATTGAATCCCTTGTTAGGTCAGCTGCTAAGAATGTTGGTACACTATGCCTTTCTAAAGTATTTTCTCTCTAGAAACTTTCTGACATCTGTATAAGTTGTAGTTTGAAAAAAAAAAAAAAAAAAAAAACTTACCTCATGGACGCCCGTACATAAAAAGAATCTCGTGCGGAAGCCATATTGTTTTTATGCTGACAAATTAACGCAAAATCACGGCCACCACGAGATTTGAGAAAATATAAATATGCAGTGTACGAAAGGGGGGGGAGGGGGAAGTTAATCTACAAATGACCAGACAATACGAAAAATGCAACATGTAAATAAATCTACAATTCATCAATGCTTAGAATATTACTACCACATATTTAGAAACTCTTGATAAAATCCAACGAAGAATCAGTAATTTTATTGGTGCTGACCTGGCGTCTCGCCTCTAGTCACTTTCCCGCCGTAAATTTGTTTTCCTATGCCTTTTCTTAAAAGCCAAAGACAAAAAAACAACAAACTTTCATCCTAATTGTTCGGTTCGGGTCTTGGCTATGGTACCTAGACTTTCTGAATATGAGAGCAGTACTAGATTGAGGGCAAGGCCTAATCAATTTACAGTTGAATTGGCTAGTTATAAGCGTAACCTCTGTGCTAACAGTTTGTTTCCTCTCAGAATTCACGCTTGTGCAACTCGCTTCCGGCTCCATGTTTTTCTGCCAATTTTGATCTTCAAAAATTTAAATGCAATGTCAATCGTTATTTTCTGTAATTCCAGATTACTCTTCTATTGTTCTCGCTCAATTTTCACTTGTGGAACTCTCTTCTGGCTTCTTGCTTTCCAGTCAACTTTGATCTTCAAAAATTTAAATGTAATGTTAATCGTTATCTCCTGTCTTCTTGATTACTCTTCTATTGTTCCCGCTCCTTAGTAATGTTTCTTTTTTCTTATTCTTCCACACACATTCGCCGGTTGTGTCTTCGTGACTTCACTGCTTTGCTTGGGTGAATTCAATTAAAACAAGAAAAAAATATAAACGTCAGAGAATTCGCATAAAATCAACTTCTGTAAGTGGCACAGGTGGAGCGATGAAACCTTGCGTATTTCCCCCAAAGTAGACGCACGAAAAATGTAATTAAAAATCGCTCTTAACGGTTCACTGGCAATAAGAACGACGACTGCGCATGTGCAGGATTGCCAAAGTAATATATTTCTCCGTAAAAGCCGACAGTTAAAACGCAAGTAATATTATCTTACATTTATTATTAGATAAAGTATTTTCAAATTTTACTTTCGTTTTTCGTGTATTTAAGCCATCTTAATTTCAGTTGCTTTTTACCGCATCTTCCGAGGCCGTGGTTCAACATCCGTCATCGCAGATCCAAAATAATGCATATTTCATCGATAAGACGCGAGCCGGGTTCCCTTTTTTTTTTTTGCTTGAGAAATATATTTTACCGCGTGAGCTGCTTTATTAATTAGGCCACATGGAATCGGCCACGGAAATTTCAGACAGAAGTTACATGAAAATCAAAAGGTAAGGTTGTTTGATTTGGTCTTAGACATTAGACATGGCACGTAGAACTAGAACAGTCTACCCCGAAAAAAATGGTTCCGTTGGACATTCCAAACACCTGAAGGAGGCGGTAGCGTACAAAGGCCGAAACGTTGTAATAAATATGGCGACAAAGATGAGGGCAATAGTCCGAATAATGTAAATAGTGTACATAATACCTCATCTTAGAAATATAGACAGATACTGAAAGGCCGAAACGTTGTAATAAATATGACGACAAAGATGAGGACAATAGTCCGAATAATGTAAATAGTGTACATAATACCTCATCTCAGAATTATAGACAGATACTGAAAGGCCGAAACGTTGTAATAAATATGGCGACAAAGATGAGTACAATAGTCTGAATAATGTAAATAGTGTACATAATACCTCATCTCAGAAATATAGACAGATACTGAAAGGCCGAAACGTTGTAATAAATATGGCAACAAAGATGAGTACAATAGTCCGAATAATGTAAATAGTGTACATAATACCTAATCTCAGAAATATAGACAGATACTGAAAGGCCGAAACGTTGTAGTAAATATGGCGACAAAGATGAGGACAATAGTCCGAATAATGTAAATAGTGTACATAATACCTCATCTCAGAAATATAGACAAATACTGAAGGGCCGAAACGTTGTAATAAATATGGCGACAAAGATGAGGACAATAGTCCGAATTAAGTAAATAGTGCACATAATAACTCATCTCAGAAATATAGACAGATACTGATTTGGTCTTGTTTGATTTATTTTGTTCTACGGCATATCGACATCTCAGTGGGTTATTTAATAACGGCAAGATTTTTAGAATAGGTTTCGTATGAATAGAATATGTTATTCTTTGTAAGAAATCGGTAGATTTGTCGATAAGTTTTCATTGCCATATTTTTGTAAAGAAAGTTTTTGTCGAGAGTCAAATGTATTGCTGGTAATATTTTTTTCGCAAGAAAATGTATTACTGGTATTTTTACGATAAAAATGTACTTTTATACTTTCATGATGTTTTGACGCCATTTTTGGGGGCTTCACTATTTACCCATAGCTGAGACCCTAACTGGTGTTACCACCCAGGGTCAGTGTGGACCTGGAAACGACAACAATGAAGAGGTGGTTCCACGCTCCTCAAATCCTCCCGATCAGAGGCCTTGCTGCCGGATGTAGTTTATCGTCATACCAAGGGAGCCAGGTAATGTTGCGATGACTGAATAATGAAGTTATGAATTTATATGAATCAAAGTTTCTGTAAAAAAAAAGAAAAAAAAAGAAATGTAAATGCTATTAGGGGTGATTTTGATTTTGGTTTTATGAGTAGCCTCTTGTGGCAAAACGCTTCGTTCCACAGCCGTGAACACGCAAGGGGTTACAGGATGTGAAGGAATTAGGAACATAAACATTAGCAATGAGTAGAAAGAGGAAAAGGTAATCAAGAGGACAGTAGATAGCGATTGACATTGCATTTAAATTTTCGCAGATTAAATTTGGCTGAATAGCATTGTGCCGGCAGGGAGTTCCACAAGCGAGAAGTGGGAGAAAAGAAATTATCTAAAAATTAATCCAATTTAATAGAATAAAGAATTAGAAAACAGAAACATTAATAATGAGCGGGAAGAGAAAAGAGTAATCAGAAGGATAGTAGATAGCGATTGACATTGCATTTAAATTTTTGCGGATTAAATTTCACTGAAAAGCACGAAGCTGGGAGGGAGTTCCACAAGCTATGAATTTATATGAATCGAAGCTTCTGTAAAAAAAATGTAAATGTTATTAAGGGGTCACTTTGATTTTGGTTTCATGAGTGGTCTCTTGTGGCAGAACGCCTCGATCTTCTTGTTTTTGTCATGGTAACCGTATACCATACAAAAATATTCGACAATCATTCTGAAAAATTAGTATTTTGTTTATATTTCTGAGATGCGGGATCATTTACATTATTTATATTATTCGGACTATTGTCCTCATCTTTCTCGCCATATTTATTACAACGTTTCGGCCGTTGTACGCTGCGGCTTTCTTCAGGTGGTTGGAATGTCGTATTGAACCCTTTATTTCGCTCACTGGGGTAGACTGTTCTAGTTCCACATGCCAGGTTTAATGGATGTCAGTTATCAGTTATCTCCTGTTAATTCCCCTCTGAAAGTTCGCCACTGCCTTAACCGGGTATTTGAGGACACAAGCACAGTGGATAAATCCAGTGACAAGATCCAAAGAGTGTGAGTTCAATGCCCGGCTAAGGCAATGGAGAACATTCAGAGGGAAATTAACAGGAGATAACTGATAACTGACATCCATTAAACATGGCACGTGGAACTAGAACAGTCAACCCCAGTGAGCGAAATAATTTGATAGTGTATTTTAAATTTATTCTTAACTGTCTTTATGATTAGTAGTGAGGTTGATAGATTAATCATTATAATTCAAAATATAGTGAATTTATATTTTTTCTCTGTCCTTGAGAATTGACAACAAAAATAATAAACACTATTTGTTTATTAAATTGTTTATTGGAATAGTTGGCAAAATATCGGCTAATTGCCATTAGATTCGAACTTTATAAAATGGTAAATAATAAGTATTTGTTTATTGTTGGTTCACATATCTTAATAATTTAGTAAATATTTATAATTTTATGAATAAAAATGGGTTTAACACAATTGTATTAGGTTTTAGAATTTTGTAAATATAGAATTATTCTTGTAAATAAACAATTTAATAAATAAAGAATGTTGGATATTTTTCTTGCGTAGTCTCAAGAATAAAAATTATATAAATTCACTTTAGTATCTGTCTATATTTCTGAGATGAGGTATTATGTACACTATTTACATCATTCGGACTATTGACCTCATCTTTGTCGCCATATTTATTACAAAGTTTCGGCTTTTCAGTATCTGTCTATATTTCTGAGATGAGGTATTATGTACACTATTTACATTATTCGGACTATTGTCCTCATCTTTGTCGCCATATTTATTACAACGTTTCGGCCTTTCAGTATTTGTCTATATTTCTGAGATGAGGTATTATGTACATTATTTACATTATTCGGACTATTGTCCTTATCTTTGTCGCCATATTTATTACAACGTTTCGTCCTTTCAGTATCTGTCTATATTTCTGAGATGAGGTATTATGTAGACTATTTACATTATTCGGACTATTGTCCTCATCTTTATCGCCATATTTATTACAACATTTCGGCCCTTCAGTATCCCTCTATAATTCTGAGATGAGGTATTATGTACACTATTTACATTATTCGGACTATTGTCCTCATCTTTGTCGCCATATTTATTACAACGTTTCGGCCCTTCAGTATCTGTCTATAATTCTTAGATGATGTATTACGTACACTATTTACATTATTCGGACTATTGTACTCATCTTTGTCGCCATATTTATTACAACGTTTCGGCCTTTCAGTAGCTGTCTATATTTCTGAGATGAGGTATTATGTACATTATTTACATTATTCGGACTATTGTCCTCATCTTTGTCGCCATATTTATTACAACGTTTCGGCCGTTGTACGCTCCGGCCTAGAACTAGAACAGTCTACACCAGTAAGCGAAATAAAGGGTTCAGTTCGACATTCCAACTACCTGAAGAAGGCCGGAGCGTACAACCTCCGAAATGTTGTATCAAATATATATATATATATATATGTAAATAGTGTAAATTTACTTTTATCATAAGTTTAGGGTTTATTAAAATTCTAATCATCACTTTTTAAATCAATAATCATTTCCAAGGAGTGACGGTAGTTAAAATTATAGCGGAGTCAAGGGAAGAACCTTTTTTTATTTACACTTCTTTTCGGGCATGATGGTAGACGTTTGTCAGGCTTTGTATTCTCTAACTGGCTTTGGGGTAAATAGCAGTGTGGACTTGGCTTTCCAACCTATGAGAAGGAAAACTCTAAATTTCAGATCATGGAGAAGGCAATGAGAAACCAATCAATTATCTTTCTCAAAAATGTTTGGCAATAGAATAGATAAATAATGTTTAATATCTTTGTTGTCAGTTCTTATGAACAAAAATAAATTGTATAAATTCACTTTTATTCAATTCGTCGCTTTTTTACAGCAGTAAACATTGCCGAGGAATGAAGGTAGCTTAAATAATAGCGGTGTCAACAAAAAGTCCGCCCTTTTTGCTCTCCCTTTTTTTGCCAAAAAAATTTTTCCCCCTGTCGGCTGGGCCATCAGAATACACTGACTGCACGTCTGGTAGAGGGTAAGACCTCCGCAATGAGGAGTCCTAGGCATGACGATAAATTAAATCCGGTAGCAAGGCCTCTGATCAGGAGGTTTTCTAGGAGCGTGGAACCAACTCTGGTGCGCCTAGGTCAACGCTGACCAGGGTTGCTAGAACCTGTTAGGGTCCCAGCTATGGGCATATAGTTAACCCCCCAAAATGGGGTCAAAACATTATAAAAGTTTAAAAATTGGTTTTAATAGAAGCAATACATTTTTTGAAAAAAATATCAGCAATACATTTCTGGGAAAAATTACTACTAGCAATACATTTCTGGAAAAATTATTACCAGCAAAATTATTAAAAATACACCTTTCTGGGTGTGTCGTCAGTGTTGTTGCTCCCATGTTAGTAGAAATTTCGGGGTCTAAATAAACAACAGACATCTTCGATTGGCGACCCAACCGAATATGATCAGTATTCGGCGCGCACCCAGAAAAAAAAATTTGCTACTAGTTTTAGGACGTGTTTTATATAAGTTCCCCCAGAAAATAGCAACTAAACAAGATTTCACTTGGGCTATTCGCTGTTATAAATCGGGTATGCTTGGTTGTACTGATCTTCCTACATGCGGCTAAGACGGGGTGTTTTTTGAAAGAAGAGAAGAAAACAAACCAATATATATATATATATATATATATATATATATATATATATATATATATATATATATATATATATATATATTAATAAAATAAAAACGATTTATTATATTGGCTCGTCTTACGATTTACATTTACTTACATTTCTGGAAAAATGATTACCAGCAATACATTTCTGGAAAAATGATTACCAGCAATACATTTCTGGGAAAAATTATTACCAGCAATACATTTCTGGGAAAAATTATTACCAGCAATACATTTCTGGAAAAATGATTACCAGCAATGCATTTCTGGAAAAAATTATTACCAGCAATACATTTCTGGAAAAATGATTACCAGCAATATATTTCTGGGAAAAATTATTGCCAGCAATACATTTCTGGAAAAATGATTACAAGCAATACATTTTTGGAAAAATGATTACCAGCAATACATTTCTGTGAAAAATTATTACCAGCAATACATTTCTGGAAAAATGATTACCAGCAATACATTTCTGGGAAAAATTATTACCAGCAATACATTTCTGGGAAAAATTATTACCAGCAATACATTTCTGGAAAAATGATTACCAGCAATACATTTCTGGAAAAAATTATTACCAGCAATACATTTCTGGAAAAATTATTACCAGCAATACATTTCTGGGAAAAATTATTACCAGCAATACATTTCTGGAAAAATTATTACCAGCAATGCATTTCTGGAAAAATTATTACCAGTAATACATTTCGGAAAATAAAAATATTACCAGCAATACAACTCATGGCTTCATGCTTTCCTGCCAAATTTAATCTATAAAAATTAAATGCAATGTAAATCGCTATCTACTGCCCCTCTCATTACTCTCTTCTCTTTCTTCTCATTACTAATGTTTCTGTTCCTAATTTCTCCACAACTTGTAACTCCTTGCGTCTTAGTGGCTGCACTGTCTTGCTTGGGGTGACACTGATTAAAAAAATAGTAAGTATTCAGTTAATGACTGTCTAACGTTTTCTACATGGAGACGGCGAATCTCACGTTTACCATGACGAAAACGAGAGGAGCAAGGCGTTTTGCCACAAGACACCGCTCATAAAACAGAATCTTTGATAAATTCATAGCTTCATAATTCAGTGATCGCAACATTACCTGGCGTCCTGGGTATGACGATCAACTACATCCGGCAGCAAGGCTTCTGATCGGGAGCGTTTGAGGAACGTAGAACCACCTTTATATTGTTGTTGTTCCCAAGTTCATCCTGACCGGGGGTGGTAGCACCTGTTAGGGGGTGCCGGCTGTGGGTAAATAGTGAACCACCAAAACTGGGGTCAAAAACATTATGAAAGTATAAAAATAGATTTTTATGGTAAAAATACCAGTAAGTATCTGAATCCTCGGGCTATCCCCTGATTTTATAAGAGCCAAACCAGGCCGAAATTTGCCACACTTCGTCAGGAGCTGCCCAGACCTCTCTTTCTAGTCTTGATAGAGTTTAAAACCGTCTCCGGTTCCCTGTGAGAGAAGAATTATTTTCTACCTTCCAACTTCTCTCTCAGATGCGGGATATGACGATTTTCTCACTGCTTTCTCGCTACAACGCTGGAAAGTGCTTGGTTCCGACAGGTCTTACCTGCACGGTTCGGACCCGCCATTCCCCTTATATAGTAGCACTCCCTCCGTATTCAATCGGCCAGAAGTATGATCAACACGAACTACTGTCCTTTGGAAGAGACTTCGTAGAGGGTGTTTCCTCGATCACTAGAATCTTAACCTGTTCAAGTCTAGAGTCAACCTTTATCTTCCCTTTCTACCCATATAACCTATCCCTTATCGTAATCTTCTACCTTGAGTGGCCCCTGGGCCTTGTACAGGTTGAATCTTACTGTAATATATATAACTTACTTGTACATTCTTTTTATAGATACATATATTTAAGTAAATGCTCTGTTTATAATAAACAGTATTAAAAAACATTTACCGGCCTGATTCCCGAGAAATTTTCATAAAAAGAATGTATAAACATTAAAAAATATCTTAAAATAATTGTCGGACTTTGTCCATTTCATAATGTGTGACGTCATATGTTTACATTTGGATACGCATTGAGAAGATATGAATGTACGTGAGTGAATTATGGAAAATTGTAGTTTAAAGACAGTAAAATCGACCTTGCTAACCGAACGGTCCTCTGTGGCCCAATCGGTTAAAGGCACGTCAGGCTATATGACGGTTCCTTATAGAATACAGGTTCGATTCCTATGACAATTTCTCGGACATTCAGCCTGGTAAATGTTATTTAATACTGTTTATTGTAAACAGAGCATTTACTTAAATATTTGTATCCATAAAAAGAATGTATAAACATAAAAATGTCTTAAAATAATTGTCGGACTTTGTCCATTTCATAATATATATATATATATATATATATATATATATATATATATATATATATATATATAGGATATCCTGTGTATATTTCCTATGAAGATCGAAAGTTTATAGTGAAATATGTGAATTGTTTATTATCGGGTTGATCGCGGATAGATGAAACTGTGATAAGCGGAACATCGGGTTAGGGAAACTTCTGCTATTGTTCTGCGAAACGTTGGTATTTTTTGGTTTTTAAGTTCATGGAAATAAAAATCAGGTAGAATTATATGACCTTTCCTTTCTTTTCGACATTATTTTAACGGCATTTTACCAATTTTTTTTTTTTTTAAATCATCTATGTGATTCGTATTCTGTTTGTGTTTTCTGCAATTGATATAAGATCGCTTATATTTCAAGTTTAAAATTCCGTAACAATTGTCTTCTAATGAACAAAAAAAAAAAAATAAATAAAAAAAATAAGCGGAAATGTTTCCTTTACAATAATTTTAAATTTAATTTTTTTTTTTTTTTTTTGTATTAGGCTTTCGGAGTTTTTCATGTATGTTTAATTTCTCTGAAACTAATTTCTTTTTTTTTTTTACTGAAAATTTTTGAAACGTTTCATGTGTACCTTCAGGGTAACAATTGCCTTGAGATATTTAGATTCTGAATAGATCTAATTATGAACTTAAAAAAAAAAAGAAGTAATTTTTTTTTTTTAGTTGTTTTTTTTTTTTTTCACATTTTCAAAATTTAAATGAATAACAAGAAAAAAGAAAAAAAAAAATTCAGTTCCTGTTCAATGATGGTAATTCTTAAACTAAATTATATGAAACAGATACAAAAAACAAACAAACATTGTTTCTTCTATTTCCGTGAGGCAATTATTTTTCACCTTAAGGAAGTGTTGACAAGACTCATGTACAAGAAGTTAGTGTCAGTCAGTTGATATGCGATATACATACCAGGTTGAGTCATAATTTCCGCTTTTGTTTATCAACCTTATTCCTCGAAAGACAAAGTACTATGACATTTTAGCCAATTATATATCAACCGTTACTAGCAACGTCAATTTTGCCGCATATGAGGCAGACCTTCGATGCGCATTCGGTAAAATCCTGCAGACTTTGGAGCTACAAAAAAAAAAAAAGAAAAAAAAAAAACTTTCGACGATATCTCGAATCGGAATTACATTAAAGAAAGTTATTCCGATTAAAACGTTTTCCAGCAGTCGAAAAAAGAAATAATCTGTTGGAGCAAGGTAAGGTGAATAGGTGTATAGGTGTCAACAAGGGTAGGTGAATAAGTGTATAGGTGTATAGAAGGTAAGGTGAATAAGTGTATAGGTGTATAGAATGTTAGGTGAATAGGTGTATAGAAGTATAGAAGGTTAGAAGAATAGGTGTATAAGTGTATAGAAGGAAAGGTTAATAGGGTATAGATGTAGAGAAGGTTTGGGGAATAGGTGTATAGGTTTATAGAAGGTAAGGTGAATAGGTTATAGGTGTCTACAAGGGTAGGTGTATAGGTATATAGAAGGTAAGGCGAATAGATGTAGATGTGTATAGAAGGTAAGGTTAATAGGTCTAGATGTGTATAGTAGGTAAGGTGAATAAGTGTATAAGTGTATAGAAGGTGAGGTGGATAGGTGTATAGAAGGTTAGGTTAATAGGTGCATAGGTGTAGAAAAGATTAGGAGAAAAGTTGTATAGGTGGATACAAGGTTTGGTAAATAGCGATATAGGTGCATAGAAGGTATATAATTATACACCTATTCACCTAATCTAATATACACCTATTCACGTTACATTTCACCTAAACTTCTATACACTTATTCACGTTAACTTCTATGCACATATTCACCTAAACTTCTATACACCTATTCACCTAACCTTCTATACACCTATTCAACTGACCTTCTATACACTTATTCACCTAACAGTCTATACACCTATTCACCTTACCTTCTATAAACATATTTACCTCACCTTCTATACACCTATTCACCTTACCTTCTATATACACCTATTCACCTCACCTTCTATACACCTATTCACCTAAGCTTCTATACACCTATTCAACTTACCTTCTACACACCTATTGAACTTACCTTCTATACACCTATTCACCTCACCTTCTATACACCTATTCACCTTACCTTCTATACACCTATTCACCTCACCTTCTATACACCTATTCACCTAAGCTTCTATACACCTATTCCCCTTATCTTCTATGCACCTATTCACCTTACATTCTATACACCTATTCACCTAATCTTCTATACACGTATTCAACTTCCTTGTATACACCTATTCCGCTAAACTTCCATACACCTATTCATTTAACCTTCTATACACCTATTCCCCTAACCTTCTATACACCTATTCAACTTACCTAAGGGCCGAAAAGTTGTAATAAATATGGCGAGAAAGATGATGGCAATAGTCCGAATAATGTAAACAGTGTACATAATACCACATCTCAGAAATATAGACAGATACTAAAGGTCTGAGATGTTGTAATAAATATAGCAACAAAGATGAGGACAATAGTCCGAATAATGTAAATAGTGTACATAATACCTCATCTCAGAAATATAGACAGATACTGAAAGGCCGAAACGTTGTAATAAATATGGCGACAAAGATGAAGACAATTGTCCGAATAATGTAAACAGTGTACATAATACCTCATCTCAGAAATATAGACAGATACTGAAGGGCCGAAACGTTGTAATAAATATGGCGACAAAGATGAAGACAATAGTCCGAATAATGTAAACAGTGTACATAATACCTCATCTCAGAAATATAGACAGATACTGAAGGGCCGAAACGTTGTAATAAATATGGGGACAAAGATGAGGACAATAGTCCGAATAATGTAAACAGTGTACATAATACCTCATCTCAGAAATATAGACAGATACTGAAAGGCCGAAGCGCTGTAATAAATATGGGGACAAAGATGAGGACAATAGTCCGAATAATGTAAATAGTGTACATAATACCTCATCTCAGAAATATAGACAGATACTGAAAGGCCGAAGCGCTGTAATAAATATGGGGACAAAGATGAGGACAATAGTCCGAATAATGTAAACAGTGTACATAATACCTCATCTCAGAAATATAGACAGATACTGAAAGGCCGAAACGTTGTAATAAATATGGCGACAAAGATGAGGACAATAGTCCGAATAATGTAAACAGTGTACATAATACCTCATCTCAGAAATATAGACAGATACTGAAAGGCCGAAACGTTGTAATAAATATGGCGACAAAGATGAGGACAATAGTCCGAATAATGTAAACAGTGTACATAATACCTCATCTCAGAAATATAGACAGATACTGAAGGGCCGAAACGTTGTAATAAATATGGGGACAAAGATGAGGACAATAGTCCGAATAATGTAAATAGTGTACATAATACCTCATCTCAGAAATATAGACAGATACTGAAAGGCCGAAACGTTGTAATAAATATGGCGAGAAAGATGAGGACAATAGTCCGAATAATGTAAATAGTGTACATAATACCTCATCTCAGAAATATAGACAGATACTGAAAGGCCGAAACGTTGTAATAAATATGGCGACAAAGATGAGGACAATAGTCCGAATAATGTAAACAGTGTACATAATACCTCATCTCAGAAATATAGACAGATACTGAAAGGCCGAAGCGCTGTAATAAATATGGGGACAAAGATGAGGACAATAGTCCGAATAATGTAAATAGTGTACATAATACCTCATCTCAGAAATATAGACAGATACTGAAAGGCCGAAGCGCTGTAATAAATATGGGGACAAAGATGAGGACAATAGTCCGAATAATGTAAATAGTGTACATAATACCTCATCTCAGAAATATAGACAGATACTGAAAGGCCGAAGCGCTGTAATAAATATGGGGACAAAGATGAGGACAATAGTCCGAATAATGTAAACAGTGTACATAATACCTCATCTCAGAAATATAGACAGATACTGAAAGGCCGAAACGTTGTAATAAATATGGCGACAAAGATGAGGACAATAGTCCGAATAATGTAAACAGTGTACATAATACCTCATCTCAGAAATATAGACAGATACTGAAGGGCCGAAACGTTGTAATAAATATGGCGACAAAGATGAAGACAATAGTCCGAATAATGTAAACAGTGTACATAATACCTCATCTCAGAAATATAGACAGATACTGAAGGGCCGAAACGTTGTAATAAATATGGCGACAAAGATGAAGACAATAGTCCGAATAATGTAAACAGTGTACATAATACCTCATCTCAGAAATATAGACAGATACTGAAAGGCCGAAACGTTGTAATAAATATGGCGACAAAGATGAAGACAATAGTCCGAATAATGTAAACAGTGTACATAATACCTCATCTCAGAAATATAGACAGATACTGAAAGGCCGAAACGTTGTAATAAATATGGCGACAAAGATGAAGACAATAGTCCGAATAATGTAAACAGTGTACATAATACCTCATCTCAGAAATATAGACAGATACTGAAGGGCCGAAACGTTGTAATAAATATGGGGACAAAGATGAGGACAATAGTCCGAATAATGTAAACAGTGTACATAATACCTCATCTCAGAAATATAGACAGATACTGAAAGGCCGAAGCGCTGTAATAAATATGGGGACAAAGATGAGGACAATAGTCCGAATAATGTAAATAGTGTACATAATACCTCATCTCAGAAATATAGACAGATACTGAAAGGCCGAAACGTTGTAATAAATATGGCGACAAAGATGAAGACAATAGTCCGAATAATGTAAACAGTGTACATAATACCTCATCTCAGAAATATAGACAGATACTGAAAGGCCGAAACGTTGTAATAAATATGGGGACAAAGATGAGGACAATAGTCCGAATAATGTAAATAGTGTACATAATACCTCATCTCAGAAATATAGACAGATACTGAAAGGCCGAAACGTTGTAATAAATATGGGGACAAAGATGAGGACAATAGTCCGAATAATGTAAACAGTGTACATAATACCTCATCTCAGAAATATAGACAGATACTGAAAGGCCGAAACGTTGTAATAAATATGGCGACAAAGATGAGGACAATAGTCCGAATAATGTAAACAGTGTACATAATACCTCATCTCAGAAATATAGACAGATACTGAAGGGCCGAAACGTTGTAATAAATATGGGGACAAAGATGAGGACAATAGTCCGAATAATGTAAACAGTGTACATAATACCTCATCTCAGAAATATAGACAGATACTGAAGGGCCGAAACGTTGTAATAAATATGGCGACAAAGATGAGGACAATAGTCCGAATAATGTAAACAGTGTACATAATACCTCATCTCAGAAATATAGACAGATACTGAAGGGCCGAAACGTTGTAATAAATATGGGGACAAAGATGAGGACAATAGTCCGAATAATGTAAACAGTGTACATAATACCTCATCTCAGAAATATAGACAGATACTGAAGGGCCGAAACGTTGTAATAAATATGGGGACAAAGATGAGGACAATAGTCCGAATAATGTAAATAGTGTACATAATACCTCATCTCAGAAATATAGACAGATACTGAAAGGCCGAAGCGCTGTAATAAATATGGGGACAAAGATGAGGACAATAGTCCGAATAATGTAAATAGTGTACATAATACCTCATCTCAGAAATATAGACAGATACTGAAGGGCCGAAACGTTGTAATAAATATGGCGACAAAGATGAGGACAATAGTCCGAATAATGTAAACAGTGTACATAATACCTCATCTCAGAAATATAGACAGATACTGAAGGGCCGAAACGTTGTAATAAATATGGGGACAAAGATGAAGACAATAGTCCGAATAATGTAAACAGTGTACATAATACCTCATCTCAGAAATATAGACAGATACTGAAGGGCCGAAACGTTGTAATAAATATGGGGACAAAGATGAGGACAATAGTCCGAATAATGTAAACAGTGTACATAATACCTCATCTCAGAAATATAGACAGATACTGAAAGGCCGAAACGTTGTAATAAATATGGGGACAAAGATGAGGACAATAGTCCGAATAATGTAAACAGTGTACATAATACCTCATCTCAGAAATATAGACAGATACTGAAGGGCCGAAACGTTGTAATAAATATGGGGACAAAGATGAGGACAATAGTCCGAATAATGTAAACAGTGTACATAATACCTCATCTCAGAAATATAGACAGATACTGAAGGGCCGAAACGTTGTAATAAATATGGCGACAAAGATGAAGACAATAGTCCGAATAATGTAAACAGTGTACATAATACCTCATCTCAGAAATATAGACAGATACTGAAAGGCCGAAACGTTGTAATAAATATGGCGACAAAGATGAAGACAATAGTCCGAATAATGTAAACAGTGTACATAATACCTCATCTCAGAAATATAGACAGATACTGAAAGGCCGAAACGTTGTAATAAATATGGCGACAAAGATGAAGACAATAGTCCGAATAATGTAAACAGTGTACATAATACCTCATCTCAGAAATATAGACAGATACTGAAAGGCCGAAGCGCTGTAATAAATATGGGGACAAAGATGAGGACAATAGTCCGAATAATGTAAATAGTGTACATAATACCTCATCTCAGAAATATAGACAGATACTGAAGGGCCGAAACGTTGTAATAAATATGGCGACAAAGATGAGGACAATAGTCCGAATAATGTAAATAGTGTACATAATACCTCATCTCAGAAATATAGACAGATACTGAAAGGCCGAAACGTTGTAATAAATATGGCGACAAAGATGAAGACAATAGTCCGAATAATGTAAACAGTGTACATAATACCTCATCTCAGAAATATAGACAGATACTGAAGGGCCGAAACGTTGTAATAAATATGGGGACAAAGATGAGGACAATAGTCCGAATAATGTAAACAGTGTACATAATACCTCATCTCAGAAATATAGACAGATACTGAAAGGCCGAAACGTTGTAATAAATATGGCGACAAAGATGAAGACAATAGTCCGAATAATGTAAACAGTGTACATAATACCTCATCTCAGAAATATAGACAGATACTGAAGGGCCGAAACGTTGTAATAAATATGGGGACAAAGATGAAGACAATAGTCCGAATAATGTAAACAGTGTACATAATACCTCATCTCAGAAATATAGACAGATACTGAAGGGCCGAAACGTTGTAATAAATATGGCGACAAAGATGAAGACAATAGTCCGAATAATGTAAACAGTGTACATAATACCTCATCTCAGAAATATAGACAGATACTGAAAGGCCGAAACGTTGTAATAAATATGGCGACAAAGATGAAGACAATAGTCCGAATAATGTAAACAGTGTACATAATACCTCATCTCAGAAATATAGACAGATACTGAAAGGCCGAAACGTTGTAATAAATATGGGGACAAAGATGAAGACAATTGTCCGAATAATGTAAACAGTGTACATAATACCTCATCTCAGAAATATAGACAGATACTGAAAGGCCGAAACGTTGTAATAAATATGGCGACAAAGATGAAGACAATAGTCCGAATAATGTAAACAGTGTACATAATACCTCATCTCAGAAATATAGACAGATACTGAAAGGCCGAAACGTTGTAATAAATATGGCGACAAAGATGAGGACAATAGTCCGAATAATGTAAACAGTGTACATAATACCTCATCTCAGAAATATAGACAGATACTGAAAGGCCGAAACGTTGTAATAAATATGGGGACAAAGATGAAGACAATTGTCCGAATAATGTAAACAGTGTACATAATACCTCATCTCAGAAATATAGACAGATACTGAAAGGCCGAAACGTTGTAATAAATATGGCGACAAAGATGAAGACAATTGTCCGAATAATGTAAACAGTGTACATAATACCTCATCTCAGAAATATAGACAGATACTGAAAGGCCGAAACGTTGTAATAAATATGGCGACAAAGATGAAGACAATAGTCCGAATAATGTAAACAGTGTACATAATACCTCATCTCAGAAATATAGACAGATATCTAAAGGCCGAAACGTTGTAATAAATATGGCGACAAAGATGAAGACAATAGTCCGAATAATGTAAACAGTGTACATAATACCTCATCTCAGAAATATAGACAGATACTGAAGGGCCGAAACGTTGTAATAAATATGGCGACAAAGATGAGGACAATAGTCCGAATAATGTAAACAGTGTACATAATACCTCATCTCAGAAATATAGACAGATACTGAAAGGCCGAAACGTTGTAATAAATATGGGGACAAAGATGAAGACAATTGTCCGAATAATGTAAACAGTGTACATAATACCTCATCTCAGAAATATAGACAGATACTGAAAGGCCGAAACGTTGTAATAAATATGGCGACAAAGATGAAGACAATTGTCCGAATAATGTAAACAGTGTACATAATACCTCATCTCAGAAATATAGACAGATACTGAAGGGCCGAAACGTTGTAATAAATATGGCGACAAAGATGAAGACAATAGTCCGAATAATGTAAACAGTGTACATAATACCTCATCTCAGAAATATAGACAGATACTGAAAGGCCGAAACGTTGTAATAAATATGGCGACAAAGATGAAGACAATAGTCCGAATAATGTAAACAGTGTACATAATACCTCATCTCAGAAATATAGACAGATACTGAAAGGCCGAAACGTTGTAATAAATATGGGGACAAAGATGAAGACAATTGTCCGAATAATGTAAACAGTGTACATAATACCTCATCTCAGAAATATAGACAGATACTGAAAGGCCGAAACGTTGTAATAAATATGGGGACAAAGATGAAGACAATTGTCCGAATAATGTAAACAGTGTACATAATACCTCATCTCAGAAATATAGACAGATACTGAAAGGCCGAAACGTTGTAATAAATATGGGGACAAAGATGAAGACAATTGTCCGAATAATGTAAACAGTGTACATAATACCTCATCTCAGAAATATAGACAGATACTGAAGGGCCGAAACGTTGTAATAAATATGGCGACAAAGATGAAGACAATAGTCCGAATAATGTAAACAGTGTACATAATACCTCATCTCAGAAATATAGACAGATACTGAAAGGCTGAAACGTTGTAATAAATATGGGGACAAAGATGAGGACAATAGTCCGAATAATGTAAACAGTGTACATAATACCTCATCTCAGAAATATAGACAGATACTGAAAGGCCGAAACGTTGTAATAAATATGGGGACAAAGATGAAGACAATTGTCCGAATAATGTAAACAGTGTACATAATACCTCATCTCAGAAATATAGACAGATACTGAAAGGCCGAAACGTTGTAATAAATATGGCGACAAAGATGAAGACAATAGTCCGAATAATGTAAACAGTGTACATAATACCTCATCTCAGAAATATAGACAGATACTGAAAGGCCGAAACGTTGTAATAAATATGGGGACAAAGATGAAGACAATTGTCCGAATAATGTAAACAGTGTACATAATACCTCATCTCAGAAATATAGACAGATACTGAAAGGCCGAAACGTTGTAATAAATATGGCGACAAAGATGAAGACAATAGTCCGAATAATGTAAACAGTGTACATAATACCTCATCTCAGAAATATAGACAGATACTGAAAGGCCGAAACGTTGTAATAAATATGGGGACAAAGATGAAGACAATTGTCCGAATAATGTAAACAGTGTACATAATACCTCATCTCAGAAATATAGACAGATACTGAAAGGCCGAAACGTTGTAATAAATATGGGGACAAAGATGAAGACAATTGTCCGAATAATGTAAACAGTGTACATAATACCTCATCTCAGAAATATAGACAGATACTGAAAGGCCGAAACGTTGTAATAAATATGGGGACAAAGATGAGGACAATAGTCCGAATAATGTAAACAGTGTACATAATACCTCATCTCAGAAATATAGACAGATACTGAAGGGCCGAAACGTTGTAATAAATATGGCGACAAAGATGAAGACAATTGTCCGAATAATGTAAACAGTGTACATAATACCTCATCTCAGAAATATAGACAGATACTGAAAGGCCGAAACGTTGTAATAAATATGGCGACAAAGATGAAGACAATAGTCCGAATAATGTAAACAGTGTACATAATACCTCATCTCAGAAATATAGACAGATACTGAAAGGCCGAAACGTTGTAATAAATATGGCGACAAAGATGAAGACAATAGTCCGAATAATGTAAACAGTGTACATAATACCTCATCTCAGAAATATAGACAGATACTGAAAGGCCGAAACGTTGTAATAAATATGGGGACAAAGATGAAGACAATTGTCCGAATAATGTAAACAGTGTACATAATACCTCATCTCAGAAATATAGACAGATACTGAAAGGCCGAAACGTTGTAATAAATATGGCGACAAAGATGAAGACAATAGTCCGAATAATGTAAACAGTGTACATAATACCTCATCTCAGAAATATAGACAGATACTGAAGGGCCGAAACGTTGTAATAAATATGGGGACAAAGATGAGGACAATAGTCCGAATAATGTAAATAGTGTACATAATACCTCATCTCAGAAATATAGACAGATACTGAAAGGCCGAAACGTTGTAATAAATATGGCGACAAAGATGAAGACAATTGTCCGAATAATGTAAACAGTGTACATAATACCTCATCTCAGAAATATAGACAGATACTGAAAGGCCGAAACGTTGTAATAAATATGGCGACAAAGATGAAGACAATAGTCCGAATAATGTAAACAGTGTACATAATACCTCATCTCAGAAATATAGACAGATACTGAAAGGCCGAAACGTTGTAATAAATATGGCGACAAAGATGAAGACAATAGTCCGAATAATGTAAACAGTGTACATAATACCTCATCTCAGAAATATAGACAGATACTGAAAGGCCGAAACGTTGTAATAAATATGGGGACAAAGATGAAGACAATTGTCCGAATAATGTAAACAGTGTACATAATACCTCATCTCAGAAATATAGACAGATACTGAAAGGCCGAAACGTTGTAATAAATATGGGGACAAAGATGAAGACAATTGTCCGAATAATGTAAACAGTGTACATAATACCTCATCTCAGAAATATAGACAGATACTGAAAGGCCGAAACGTTGTAATAAATATGGGGACAAAGATGAGGACAATAGTCCGAATAATGTAAACAGTGTACATAATACCTCATCTCAGAAATATAGACAGATACTGAAAGGCCGAAACGTTGTAATAAATATGGCGACAAAGATGAAGACAATTGTCCGAATAATGTAAACAGTGTACATAATACCTCATCTCAGAAATATAGACAGATACTGAAAGGCCGAAACGTTGTAATAAATATGGCGACAAAGATGAAGACAATAGTCCGAATAATGTAAACAGTGTACATAATACCTCATCTCAGAAATATAGACAGATACTGAAAGGCCGAAACGTTGTAATAAATATGGCGACAAAGATGAAGACAATAGTCCGAATAATGTAAACAGTGTACATAATACCTCATCTCAGAAATATAGACAGATACTGAAAGGCCGAAACGTTGTAATAAATATGGGGACAAAGATGAAGACAATTGTCCGAATAATGTAAACAGTGTACATAATACCTCATCTCAGAAATATAGACAGATACTGAAAGGCCGAAACGTTGTAATAAATATGGGGACAAAGATGAAGACAATTGTCCGAATAATGTAAACAGTGTACATAATACCTCATCTCAGAAATATAGACAGATACTGAAAGGCCGAAACGTTGTAATAAATATGGGGACAAAGATGAGGACAATAGTCCGAATAATGTAAATAGTGTACATAATACCTCATCTCAGAAATATAGACAGATACTGAAAGGCCGAAACGTTGTAATAAATATGGCGACAAAGATGAAGACAATTGTCCGAATAATGTAAACAGTGTACATAATACCTCATCTCAGAAATATAGACAGATACTGAAGGGCCGAAACGTTGTAATAAATATGGCGACAAAGATGAAGACAATAGTCCGAATAATGTAAACAGTGTACATAATACCTCATCTCAGAAATATAGACAGATACTGAAAGGCCGAAACGTTGTAATAAATATGGGGACAAAGATGAAGACAATTGTCCGAATAATGTAAACAGTGTACATAATACCTCATCTCAGAAATATAGACAGATACTGAAAGGCCGAAACGTTGTAATAAATATGGGGACAAAGATGAAGACAATAGTCCGAATAATGTAAATAGTGTACATAATACCTCATCTCAGAAATATAGACAGATACTGAAAGGCCGAAACGTTGTAATAAATATGGGGACAAAGATGAAGACAATAGTCCGAATAATGTAAACAGTGTACATAATACCTCATCTCAGAAATATAGACAGATACTGAAAGGCCGAAACGTTGTAATAAATATGGCGACAAAGATGAAGACAATAGTCCGAATAATGTAAACAGTGTACATAATACCTCATCTCAGAAATATAGACAGATACTGAAAGGCCGAAACGTTGTAATAAATATGGGGACAAAGATGAAGACAATTGTCCGAATAATGTAAACAGTGTACATAATACCTCATCTCAGAAATATAGACAGATACTGAAAGGCCGAAACGTTGTAATAAATATGGGGACAAAGATGAGGACAATAGTCCGAATAATGTAAACAGTGTACATAATACCTCATCTCAGAAATATAGACAGATACTGAAAGGCCGAAACGTTGTAATAAATATGGGGACAAAGATGAAGACAATTGTCCGAATAATGTAAACAGTGTACATAATACCTCATCTCAGAAATATAGACAGATACTGAAAGGCCGAAACGTTGTAATAAATATGGCGACAAAGATGAAGACAATAGTCCGAATAATGTAAACAGTGTACATAATACCTCATCTCAGAAATATAGACAGATACTGAAAGGCCGAAACGTTGTAATAAATATGGGGACAAAGATGAAGACAATTGTCCGAATAATGTAAACAGTGTACATAATACCTCATCTCAGAAATATAGACAGATACTGAAAGGCCGAAACGTTGTAATAAATATGGGGACAAAGATGAGGACAATAGTCCGAATAATGTAAACAGTGTACATAATACCTCATCTCAGAAATATAGACAGATACTGAAAGGCCGAAACGTTGTAATAAATATGGGGACAAAGATGAAGACAATTGTCCGAATAATGTAAACAGTGTACATAATACCTCATCTCAGAAATATAGACAGATACTGAAAGGCCGAAACGTTGTAATAAATATGGGGACAAAGATGAAGACAATAGTCCGAATAATGTAAACAGTGTACATAATACCTCATCTCAGAAATATAGACAGATACTGAAAGGCCGAAACGTTGTAATAAATATGGGGACAAAGATGAGGACAATAGTCCGAATAATGTAAACAGTGTACATAATACCTCATCTCAGAAATATAGACAGATACTGAAAGGCCGAAACGTTGTAATAAATATGGGGACAAAGATGAAGACAATTGTCCGAATAATGTAAACAGTGTACATAATACCTCATCTCAGAAATATAGACAGATACTGAAAGGCCGAAACGTTGTAATAAATATGGGGACAAAGATGAAGACAATTGTCCGAATAATGTAAACAGTGTACATAATACCTCATCTCAGAAATATAGACAGATACTGAAAGGCCGAAACGTTGTAATAAATATGGGGACAAAGATGAGGACAATAGTCCGAATAATGTAAACAGTGTACATAATACCTCATCTCAGAAATATAGACAGATACTGAAAGGCCGAAACGTTGTAATAAATATGGGGACAAAGATGAAGACAATAGTCCGAATAATGTAAACAGTGTACATAATACCTCATCTCAGAAATATAGACAGATACTGAAAGGCCGAAACGTTGTAATAAATATGGGGACAAAGATGAAGACAATAGTCCGAATAATGTAAACAGTGTACATAATACCTCATCTCAGAAATATAGACAGATACTGAAAGGCCGAAACGTTGTAATAAATATGGGGACAAAGATGAAGACAATAGTCCGAATAATGTTAAACAGTGTACATAATACCTCATCTCAGAAATATAGACAGATACTGAAAGGCCGAAACGTTGTAATAAATATGGGGACAAAGATGAAGACAATAGTCCGAATAATGTAAACAGTGTACATAATACCTCATCTCAGAAATATAGACAGATACTGAAAGGCCGAAACGTTGTAATAAATATGGCGACAAAGATGAAGACAATAGTCCGAATTAATGTAATAGTGTACATAATACCTTCATCTCAGAAATATAGACAGATACTGAAAGGCCGAAACGTTGTAAAAATATGGGGACAAAGATGAAGGACAATAGTCCCGAATAATGTAAACAGTGTACATAATACCTCATCTCAGAAATATAGACAGATACTGAAAGGCCGAAACGTTGTAATAAATATGGGGACAAAGATGAAGACAATAGTCCAAATAATGTAAATAGTGTACATAATACCTCATCTCAGAAATATAGACAGATACTGAAAGGCCGAAACGTTGTAATAAATATGGGGACAAAGATGAGGACAATAGTCCGAATAATGTAAACAGTGTACATAATACCTCATCTCAGAAATATAGACAGATACTGAAAGGCCGAAACGTTGTAATAAATATGGCGACAAAGATGAAGAC
>OZ010614.1:40171345-40221345 GCA_963932145.1 Acanthosepion lycidas
TCTCAGAAATATAGACAGATACTGAAAGGGCCGAAACGTTGTAATAAATATGGGGACAAAGATGAAGACAATAGTCGAATAATGTAAACAGTTACATAATACATCATTCTCAGAAATATAGACAGATACTGAAGGCCGAAACGTTGTAATAAATATGGGACAAAGATGAAGACAATAGTCCGAATAATGTACGTGTACATACTACCTGAGTTCTCAGAAATATAGACAGATACTGAAAGGCCGAAACGTTGTAATAAATATGGGGACAAAGATGAAGACAATAGTCCGAATAATGTAAACAGTGTACATAATACCTCATCTCAGAAATATAGACAGATACTGAAAGGCCGAAACGTTGTAATAAATATGGGGACAAAGATGAAGACAATAGTCCGAATAATGTAAACAGTGTACATAATACCTCATCTCAGAAATATAGACAGATACTGAAAGGCCGAAACGTTGTAATAAATATGGGGACAAAGATGAAGACAATAGTCCGAATAATGTAAACAGTGTACATAATACCTCATCTCAGAAATATAGACAGATACTGAAAGGCCGAAACGTTGTAATAAATATGGGGACAAAGATGAAGACAATAGTCCGAATAATGTAAACAGTGTACATAATACCTCATCTCAGAAATATAGACAGATACTGAAAGGCCGAAACGTTGTAATAAATATGGGGACAAAGATGAAGACAATAGTCCGAATAATGTAAACAGTGTACATAATACCTCATCTCAGAAATATAGACAGATACTGAAAGGCCGAAACGTTGTAATAAATATGGGGACAAAGATGAAGACAATAGTCCGAATAATGTAAACAGTGTACATAATACCTCATCTCAGAAATATAGACAGATACTGAAAGGCCGAAACGTTGTAATAAATATGGGGACAAAGATGAAGACAATAGTCCGAATAATGTAAACAGTGTACATAATACCTCATCTCAGAAATATAGACAGATACTGAAAGGCCGAAACGTTGTAATAAATATGGGGACAAAGATGAAGACAATAGTCCGAATAATGTAAACAGTGTACATAATACCTCATCTCAGAAATATAGACAGATACTGAAAGGCCGAAACGTTGTAATAAATATGGGGACAAAGATGAAGGACAATAGTCCGAATAATGTAAACAGTGTACATAATACCTCATCTCAGAAATATAGACAGATACTGAAAGGCCGAAACGTTGTAATAAATATGGGGACAAAGATGAGGACAATAGTCCGAATAATGTAAACAGTGTACATAATACCTCATCTCAGAAATATAGACAGATACTGAAAGGCCGAAACGTTGTAATAAATATGGGGACAAAGATGAAGACAATAGTCCGAATAATGTAAACAGTGTACATAATACCTCATCTCAGAAATATAGACAGATACTGAAAGGCCGAAACGTTGTAATAAATATGGGGACAAAGATGAGGACAATAGTCCGAATAATGTAAACAGTGTACATAATACCTCATCTCAGAAATATAGACAGATACTGAAAGGCCGAAACGTTGTAATAAATATGGGGACAAAGATGAGGACAATAGTCCGAATAATGTAAACAGTGTACATAATACCTCATCTCAGAAATATAGACAGATACTGAAAGGCCGAAACGTTGTAATAAATATGGCGACAAAGATGAAGACAATAGTCCGAATAATGTAAACAGTGTACATAATACCTCATCTCAGAAATATAGACAGATACTGAAAGGCCGAAACGTTGTAATAAATATGGGGACAAAGATGAAGACAATAGTCCGAATAATGTAAACAGTGTACATAATACCTCATCTCAGAAATATAGACAGATACTGAAGGGCCGAAACGTTGTAATAAATATGGCGACAAAGATGAAGACAATAGTCCGAATAATGTAAATAGTGTACATAATACCTCATCTCAGAAATATAGACAGATACTGAAGGGCCGAAACGTTGTAATAAATATGGCGACAAAGATGAAGACAATAGTCCGAATAATGTAAATAGTGTACATAATACCTCATCTCAGAAATATAGACAGATACTGAAGGGCCGAAACGTTGTAATAAATATGGGGACAAAGATGAAGACAATAGTCCGAATAATGTAAACAGTGTACATAATACCTCATCTCAGAAATATAGACAGATACTGAAGGGCCGAAACGTTGTAATAAATATGGCGACAAAGATGAAGACAATAGTCCGAATAATGTAAATAGTGTACATAATACCTCATCTCAGAAATATAGACAGATACTGAAGGGCCGAAACGTTGTAATAAATATGGCGACAAAGATGAAGACAATAGTCCGAATAATGTAAATAGTGTACATAATACCTCATCTCAGAAATATAGACAGATACTGAAGGGCCGAAACGTTGTAATAAATATGGGGACAAAGATGAAGACAATAGTCCGAATAATGTAAACAGTGTACATAATACCTCATCTCAGAAATATAGACAGATACTGAAGGGCCGAAACGTTGTAATAAATATGGCGACAAAGATGAAGACAATAGTCCGAATAATGTAAATAGTGTACATAATACCTCATCTCAGAAATATAGACAGATACTGAAGGGCCGAAACGTTGTAATAAATATGGGGACAAAGATGAAGACAATAGTCCGAATAATGTAAACAGTGTACATAATACCTCATCTCAGAAATATAGACAGATACTGAAGGGCCGAAACGTTGTAATAAATATGGGGACAAAGATGAGGACAATAGTCCGAATAATGTAAACAGTGTACATAATACCTCATCTCAGAAATATAGACAGATACTGAAGGGCCGAAACGTTGTAATAAATATGGGGACAAAGATGAGGACAATAGTCCGAATAATGTAAACAGTGTACATAATACCTCATTATCAGAAATATAGACAGATACTGAAGGGCCGAAACGTTGTAATAAATATGGGGACAAAGATGAAGACAATAGTCCGAATAATGTAAACAGTGTACATAATACCTCATCTCAGAAATATAGACAGATACTGAAAGGCCAAAACGTTTTAATAAATATGGGGACAAAGATGAAGACAATAGTCCGAATAATGTAAACAGTGTACATAATACCTCATCTCAGAAATATAGACAGATACTGAAAGGCCGAAACGTTGTAATAAATATGGCAACAAAGACGAGGACAATAGTCCGAATAATGTAAATAATGTACATAATACATCATCTCAGAAATATAGACAGATACTGAAAGGCCGAAACGTTGTAATAAATATGGGGACAAAGATGAAGACAATAGTCCGAATAATGTAAACAGTGTACATAATACCTCATTATCAGAAATATAGACAGATACTGAAGGGCCGAAACGTTGTAATAAATATGGGGACAAAGATGAGGACAATAGTCCGAATAATGTAAACAGTGTACATAATACCTCATCTCAGAAATATAGACAGATACTGAAGGGCCGAAACGTTGTAATAAATATGGGGACAAAGATGAGGACAATAGTCCGAATAATGTAAACAGTGTACATAATACCTCATTATCAGAAATATAGACAGATACTGAAGGGCCGAAACGTTGTAATAAATATGGGGACAAAGATGAAGACAATAGTCCGAATAATGTAAATAGTGTACATAATACCTCATCTCAGAAATATAGACAGATACTGAAAGGCCGAAACGTTGTAATAAATATGGGGACAAAGATGAAGACAATAGTCCGAATAATGTAAATAGTGTACATAATACCTCATCTCAGAAATATAGACAGATACTGAAGGGCCGAAACGTTGTAATAAATATGGCGACAAAGATGAAGACAATTGTCCGAATAATGTAAACAGTGTACATAATACCTCATCTCAGAAATATAGACAGATACTGAAGGGCCGAAACGTTGTAATAAATATGGGGACAAAGATGAGGACAATAGTCCGAATAATGTAAACAGTGTACATAATACCTCATCTCAGAAATATAGACAGATACTGAAAGGCCGAAACGTTGTAATAAATATGGCGACAAAGATGAAGACAATAGTCCGAATAATGTAAACAGTGTACATAATACCTCATCTCAGAAATATAGACAGATACTGAAGGGCCGAAACGTTGTAATAAATATGGGGACAAAGATGAGGACAATAGTCCGAATAATGTAAACAGTGTACATAATACCTCATCTCAGAAATATAGACAGATACTGAAGGGCCGAAACGTTGTAATAAATATGGCGACAAAGATGAAGACAATAGTCCGAATAATGTAAACAGTGTACATAATACCTCATCTCAGAAATATAGACAGATACTGAAGGGCCGAAACGTTGTAATAAATATGGGGACAAAGATGAGGACAATAGTCCGAATAATGTAAACAGTGTACATAATACCTCATTATCAGAAATATAGACAGATACTGAAGGGCCGAAACGTTGTAATAAATATGGGGACAAAGATGAAGACAATAGTCCGAATAATGTAAATAGTGTACATAATACCTCATCTCAGAAATATAGACAGATACTGAAAGGCCGAAACGTTGTAATAAATATGGGGACAAAGATGAAGACAATAGTCCGAATAATGTAAATAGTGTACATAATACCTCATCTCAGAAATATAGACAGATACTGAAAGGCCGAAACGTTGTAATAAATATGGGGACAAAGATGAAGACAATAGTCCGAATAATGTAAACAGTGTACATAATACCTCATCTCAGAAATATAGACAGATACTGAAGGGCCGAAACGTTGTAATAAATATGGGGACAAAGATGAGGACAATAGTCCGAATAATGTAAACAGTGTACATAATACCTCATTATCAGAAATATAGACAGATACTGAAGGGCCGAAACGTTGTAATAAATATGGGGACAAAGATGAAGACAATAGTCCGAATAATGTAAATAGTGTACATAATACCTCATCTCAGAAATATAGACAGATACTGAAAGGCCGAAACGTTGTAATAAATATGGGGACAAAGATGAAGACAATAGTCCGAATAATGTAAATAGTGTACATAATACCTCATCTCAGAAATATAGACAGATACTGAAAGGCCGAAACGTTGTAATAAATATGGCGACAAAGATGAAGACAATTGTCCGAATAATGTAAACAGTGTACATAATACCTCATCTCAGAAATATAGACAGATACTGAAGGGCCGAAACGTTGTAATAAATATGGGGACAAAGATGAGGACAATAGTCCGAATAATGTAAATAGTGTACATAATACCTCATCTCAGAAATATAGACAGATACTGAAAGGCCGAAACGTTGTAATAAATATGGCGACAAAGATGAGGACAATAGTCCGAATAATGTAAACAGTGTACATAATACCTCATCTCAGAAATATAGACAGATACTGAAAGGCCGAAACGTTGTAATAAATATGGGGACAAAGATGAAGACAATAGTCCGAATAATGTAAACAGTGTACATAATACCTCATCTCAGAAATATAGACAGATACTGAAAGGCCGAAACGTTGTAATAAATATGGGGACAAAGATGAGGACAATAGTCCGAATAATGTAAACAGTGTACATAATACCTCATCTCAGAAATATAGACAGATACTGAAAGGCCGAAACGTTGTAATAAATATGGCGACAAAGATGAAGACAATAGTCCGAATAATGTAAACAGTGTACATAATACCTCATCTCAGAAATATAGACAGATACTGAAAGGCCAAAACGTTTTAATAAATATGGCGACAAAGATGAGGACAATAGTCCGAATAATGTAAACAGTGTACATAATACCTCATCTCAGAAATATAGACAGATACTGAAAGGCCGAAACGTTGTAATAAATATGGCGACAAAGATGAGGACAATAGTCCGAATAATGTAAACAGTGTACATAATACCTCATCTCAGAAATATAGACAGATACTGAAAGGCCGAAATGTTGTAATAAATATGGGGACAAAGATGAAGACAATAGTCCGAATAATGTAAATAGTGTACATAATACCTCATCTCAGAAATATAGACAGATACTGAAGGGCCGAAACGTTGTAATAAATATGGCGACAAAGATGAGGACAATAGTCCGAATAATGTAAATAGTGTACATAATACCTCATCTCAGAAATATAGACAGATACTGAAAGGCCGAAACGTTGTAATAAATATGGGGACAAAGATGAAGACAATAGTCCGAATAATGTAAACAGTGTACATAATACCTCATCTCAGAAATATAGACAGATACTGAAAGGCCGAAACGTTGTAATAAATATGGGGACAAAGATGAGGACAATAGTCCGAATAATGTAAACAGTGTACATAATACCTCATCTCAGAAATATAGACAGATACTGAAAGGCCGAAACGTTGTAATAAATATGGCGACAAAGATGAAGACAATAGTCCGAATAATGTAAACAGTGTACATAATACCTCATCTCAGAAATATAGACAGATACTGAAAGGCCGAAACGTTGTAATAAATATGGGGACAAAGATGAAGACAATAGTCCGAATAATGTAAACAGTGTACATAATACCTCATCTCAGAAATATAGACAGATACTGAAAGGCCGAAACGTTGTAATAAATATGGGGACAAAGATGAGGACAATAGTCCGAATAATGTAAATAGTGTACATAATACCTCATCTCAGAAATATAGACAGATACTGAAAGGCCGAAGCGCTGTAATAAATATGGGGACAAAGATGAGGACAATAGTCCGAATAATGTAAACAGTGTACATAATACCTCATCTCAGAAATATAGACAGATACTAAGGGGCCGAAACGTTGTAATAAATATGGGGACAAAGATGAAGACAATAGTCCGAATAATGTAAACAGTGTACATAATACCTCATCTCAGAAATATAGACAGATACTGAAGGGCCGAAACGTTGTAATAAATATGGCGACAAAGATGAGGACAATAGTCCGAATAATGTAAATAGTGTACATAATACCTCATCTCAGAAATATAGACAGATACTGAAAGGCCGAAACGTTGTAATAAATATGGGGACAAAGATGAAGACAATAGTCCGAATAATGTAAACAGTGTACATAATACCTCATCTCAGAAATATAGACAGATACTGAAGGGCCGAAACGTTGTAATAAATATGGCGACAAAGATGAGGACAATAGTCCGAATAATGTAAATAGTGTACATAATACCTCATCTCAGAAATATAGACAGATACTGAAGGGCCGAAACGTTGTAATAAATATGGCGACAAAGATGAGGACAATAGTCCGAATAATGTAAACAGTGTACATAATACCTCATCTCAGAAATATAGACAGATACTGAAGGGCCGAAACGTTGTAATAAATATGGGGACAAAGATGAAGACAATAGTCCGAATAATGTAAACAGTGTACATAATACCTCATCTCAGAAATATAGACAGATACTGAAGGGCCGAAACGTTGTAATAAATATGGGGACAAAGATGAGGACAATAGTCCGAATAATGTAAACAGTGTACATAATACCTCATCTCAGAAATATAGACAGATACTGAAGGGCCGAAACGTTGTAATAAATATGGCGACAAAGATGAAGACAATAGTCCGAATAATGTAAACAGTGTACATAATACCTCATCTCAGAAATATAGACAGATACTGAAAGGCCGAAACGTTGTAATAAATATGGGGACAAAGATGAGGACAATAGTCCGAATAATGTAAACAGTGTACATAATACCTCATCTCAGAAATATAGACAGATACTGAAAGGCCGAAACGTTGTAATAAATATGGCGACAAAGATGAAGACAATAGTCCGAATAATGTAAACAGTGTACATAATACCTCATCTCAGAAATATAGACAGATACTGAAGGGCCGAAACGTTGTAATAAATATGGCGACAAAGATGAAGACAATAGTCCGAATAATGTAAACAGTGTACATAATACCTCATCTCAGAAATATAGACAGATACTGAAAGGCCGAAACGTTGTAATAAATATGGGGACAAAGATGAGGACAATAGTCCGAATAATGTAAATAGTGTACATAATACCTCATCTCAGAAATATAGACAGATACTGAAAGGCCGAAACGTTGTAATAAATATGGCGACAAAGATGAGGACAATAGTCCGAATAATGTAAATAGTGTACATAATACCTCATCTCAGATATATAGACAGATACTGAAAGGCCAAAACGTTGTAATAAATATGGGGACAAAGATGAAGACAATAGTCCGAATAATGTAAACAGTGTACATAATACCTCATCTCAGAAATATAGACAGATACTGAAGGGCCGAAACGTTGTAATAAATATGGCGACAAAGATGAAGACAATAGTCCGAATAATGTAAACAGTGTACATAATACCTCATCTCAGAAATATAGACAGATACTGAAGGGCCGAAACGCTGTAATAAATATGGCGACAAAGATGAAGACAATAGTCCGAATAATGTAAATAGTGTACATAATACCTCATCTCAGAAATATAGACAGATACTGAAAGGCCGAAACGTTGTAATAAATATGGGGACAAAGATGAGGACAATAGTCCGAATAATGTAAACAGTGTACATAATACCTCATCTCAGAAATATAGACAGATACTGAAAGGCCGAAACGTTGTAATAAATATGGGGACAAAGATGAGGACAATAGTCCGAATAATGTAAACAGTGTACATAATACCTCATCTCAGAAATATAGACAGATACTGAAAGGCCAAAACGTTGTAATAAATATGGGGACAAAGATGAAGACAATAGTCCGAATAATGTAAACAGTGTACATAATACCTCATCTCAGAAATATAGACAGATACTGAAGGGCCGAAACGTTGTAATAAATATGGCGACAAAGATGAAGACAATAGTCCGAATAATGTAAACAGTGTACATAATACCTCATCTCAGAAATATAGACAGATACTGAAAGGCCGAAACGTTGTAATAAATATGGGGACAAAGATGAGGACAATAGTCCGAATAATGTAAATAGTGTACATAATACCTCATCTCAGAAATATAGACAGATACTGAAAGGCCGAAACGTTGTAATAAATATGGCGACAAAGATGAGGACAATAGTCCGAATAATGTAAATAGTGTACATAATACCTCATCTCAGATATATAGACAGATACTGAAAGGCCAAAACGTTGTAATAAATATGGGGACAAAGATGAAGACAATAGTCCGAATAATGTAAACAGTGTACATAATACCTCATCTCAGAAATATAGACAGATACTGAAGGGCCGAAACGTTGTAATAAATATGGCGACAAAGATGAAGACAATAGTCCGAATAATGTAAACAGTGTACATAATACCTCATCTCAGAAATATAGACAGATACTGAAGGGCCGAAACGCTGTAATAAATATGGCGACAAAGATGAAGACAATAGTCCGAATAATGTAAATAGTGTACATAATACCTCATCTCAGAAATATAGACAGATACTGAAAGGCCGAAACGTTGTAATAAATATGGGGACAAAGATGAGGACAATAGTCCGAATAATGTAAACAGTGTACATAATACCTCATCTCAGAAATATAGACAGATACTGAAAGGCCGAAACGTTGTAATAAATATGGCGACAAAGATGAGGACAATAGTCCGAATAATGTAAACAGTGTACATAATACCTCATCTCAGAAATATAGACAGATACTGAAAGGCCGAAGCGCTGTAATAAATATGGGGACAAAGATGAGGACAATAGTCCGAATAATGTAAATAGTGTACATAATACCTCATCTCAGAAATATAGACAGATACTGAAAGGCCGAAACGTTGTAATAAATATGGCGACAAAGATGAAGACAATTGTCCGAATAATGTAAACAGTGTACATAATACCTCATCTCAGAAATATAGACAGATACTGAAAGGCCGAAGCGCTGTAATAAATATGGCGACAAAGATGAGGACAATAGTCCGAATAATGTAAATAGTGTACATAATACCTCATCTCAGAAATATAGACAGATACTGAAAGGCCGAAACGTTGTAATAAATATGGGGACAAAGATGAGGACAATAGTCCGAATAATGTAAACAGTGTACATAATACCTCATCTCAGAAATATAGACAGATACTGAAAGGCCGAAACGTTGTAATAAATATGGCGACAAAGATGAAGACAATTGTCCGAATAATGTAAACAGTGTACATAATACCTCATCTCAGAAATATAGACAGATACTGAAAGGCCGAAGCGCTGTAATAAATATGGCGACAAAGATGAGGACAATAGTCCGAATAATGTAAATAGTGTACATAATACCTCATCTCAGAAATATAGACAGATACTGAAAGGCCGAAACGTTGTAATAAATATGGCGACAAAGATGAGGACAATAGTCCGAATAATGTAAACAGTGTACATAATACCTCATCTCAGAAATATAGACAGATACTGAAAGGCCGAAACGCTGTAATAAATATGGGGACAAAGATGAGGACAATAGTCCGAATAATGTAAATAGTGTACATAATACCTCATCTCAGAAATATAGACAGATACTGAAAGGCCGAAGCGCTGTAATAAATATGGGGACAAAGATGAGGACAATAGTCCGAATAATGTAAACAGTGTACATAATACCTCATCTCAGAAATATAGACAGATACTGAAAGGCCGAAACGTTGTAATAAATATGGCGACAAAGATGAGGACAATAGTCCGAATAATGTAAACAGTGTACATAATACCTCATCTCAGAAATATAGACAGATACTGAAAGGCCGAAGCGCTGTAATAAATATGGGGACAAAGATGAGGACAATAGTCCGAATAATGTAAATAGTGTACATAATACCTCATCTCAGAAATATAGACAGATACTGAAAGGCCGAAACGTTGTAATAAATATGGGGACAAAGATGAGGACAATAGTCCGAATAATGTAAACAGTGTACATAATACCTCATCTCAGAAATATAGACAGATACTGAAAGGCCGAAACGTTGTAATAAATATGGCGACAAAGATGAAGACAATTGTCCGAATAATGTAAATAGTGTACATAATACCTCATCTCAGAAATATAGACAGATACTGAAGGGCCGAAACGTTGTAATAAATATGGCGACAAAGATGAGGACAATAGTCCGAATAATGTAAATAGTGTACATAATACCTCATCTCAGAAATATAGACAGATACTGAAAGGCCGAAACGTTGTAATAAATATGGGGACAAAGATGAGGACAATAGTCCGAATAATGTAAATAGTGTACATAATACCTCATCTCAGAAATATAGACAGACACTGAAAGGCCGAAACGTTGTAATAAATATGGGGACAAAGATGAGGACAATAGTCCGAATAATGTAAACAGTGTACATAATACCTCATCTCAGAAATATAGACAGATACTGAAAGGCCGAAACGTTGTAATAAATATGGCGACAAAGATGAGGACAATAGTCCGAATAATGTAAATAGTGTACATAATACCTCATCTCAGAAATATAGACAGATACTGAAAGGCCGAAGCGCTGTAATAAATATGGGGACAAAGATGAGGACAATAGTCCGAATAATGTAAATAGTGTACATAATACCTCATCTCAGAAATATAGACAGATACTGAAAGGCCGAAACGTTGTAATAAATATGGGGACAAAGATGAGGACAATAGTCCGAATAATGTAAACAGTGTACATAATACCTCATCTCAGAAATATAGACAGATACTGAAAGGCCGAAACGTTGTAATAAATATGGGGACAAAGATGAGGACAATAGTCCGAATAATGTAAACAGTGTACATAATACCTCATCTCAGAAATATAGACAGATACTGAAAGGCCGAAACGTTGTAATAAATATGGGGACAAAGATGAGGACAATAGTCCGAATAATGTAAATAGTGTACATAATACCTCATCTCAGAAATATAGACAGATACTGAAAGGCCGAAACGTTGTAATAAATATGGGGACAAAGATGAGGATAATAGTCCGAATAATGTAAATAGTGTACATAATACCTCATCTCAGAAATATAGACAGATACTGAAAGGCCGAAACGTTGTAATAAATATGGCGACAAAGATGAGGACAATAGTCCGAATAATGTAAACAGTGTACATAATACCTCATCTCAGAAATATAGACAGATACTGAAAGGCCGAAACGTTGTAATAAATATGGCGACAAAGATGAAGACAATAGTCCGAATAATGTAAACAGTGTACATAATACCTCATCTCAGAAATATAGACAGATACTGAAAGGCCGAAACGTTGTAATAAATATGGCGACAAAGATGAAGACAATAGTCCGAATAATGTAAACAGTGTACATAATACCTCATCTCAGAAATATAGACAGATACTGAAGGGCCGAAGCGCTGTAATAAATATGGCGACAAAGATGAGGACAATAGTCCGAATAATGTAAACAGTGTACATAATACCTCATCTCAGAAATATAGACAGATACTAAAAGGCCGAAACGTTGTAATAAATATGGCGACAAAGATGAAGACAATAGTCCGAATAATGTAAACAGTGTACATAATACCTCATCTCAGAAATATAGACAGATACTGAAAGGCCGAAACGTTGTAATAAATATGGCGACAAAGATGAAGACAATAGTCCGAATAATGTAAACAGTGTACATAATACCTCATCTCAGAAATATAGACAGATACTGAAAGGCCGAAACGTTGTAATAAATATGGGGACAAAGATGAGGACAATAGTCCGAATAATGTAAACAGTGTACATAATACCTCATCTCAGAAATATAGACAGATACTGAAAGGCCGAAACGTTGTAATAAATATGGCGACAAAGATGAAGACAATAGTCCGAATAATGTAAACAGTGTACATAATACCTCATCTCAGAAATATAGACAGATACTGAAAGGCCGAAACGTTGTAATAAATATGGCGACAAAGATGAAGACAATTGTCCGAATAATGTAAATAGTGTACATAATACCTCATCTCAGAAATATAGACAGATACTGAAGGGCCGAAGCGCTGTAATAAATATGGCGACAAAGATGAGGACAATAGTCCGAATAATGTAAACAGTGTACATAATACCTCATCTCAGAAATATAGACAGATACTAGAGGGCCGAAACGTTGTAATAAATATGGGGACAAAGATGAGGACAATAGTCCGAATAATGTAAACAGTGTACATAATACCTCATCTCAGAAATATAGACAGATACTAAAAGGCCGAAACGTTGTAATAAATATGGCGACAAAGATGAGGACAATAGTCCGAATAATGTAAACAGTGTACATAATACCTCATCTCAGAAATATAGACAGATACTGAAAGGCCGAAACGTTGTAATAAATATGGCGACAAAGATGAAGACAATAGTCCGAATAATGTAAACAGTGTACATAATACCTCATCTCAGAAATATAGACAGATACTGAAGGGCCGAAGCGCTGTAATAAATATGGGGACAAAGATGAGGACAATAGTCCGAATAATGTAAACAGTGTACATAATACCTCATCTCAGAAATATAGACAGATACTGAAAGGCCGAAACGTTGTAATAAATATGGCGACAAAGATGAGGACAATAGTCCGAATAATGTAAATAGTGTACATAATACCTCATCTCAGAAATATAGACAGATACTGAAAGGCCGAAACGTTGTAATAAATATGGGGACAAAGATGAGGACAATAGTCCGAATAATGTAAATAGTGTACATAATACCTCATCTCAGAAATATAGACAGATACTGAAAGGCCGAAACGTTGTAATAAATATGGCGACAAAGATGAGGACAATAGTCCGAATAATGTAAATAGTGTACATAATACCTCATCTCAGAAATATAGACAGATACTGAAAGGCCGAAACGTTGTAATAAATATGGGGACAAAGATGAGGACAATAGTCCGAATAATGTAAATAGTGTACATAATACCTCATCTCAGAAATATAGACAGATACTGAAAGGCCGAAACGTTGTAATAAATATGGGGACAAAGATGAGGACAATAGTCCGAATAATGTAAATAGTGTACATAATACCTCATCTCAGAAATATAGACAGATACTGAAAGGCCGAAACGTTGTAATAAATATGGCGACAAAGATGAAGACAATTGTCCGAATAATGTAAATAGTGTACATAATACCTCATCTCAGAAATATAGACAGATACTGAAAGGCCGAAACGTTGTAATAAATATGGCGACAAAGATGAAGACAATAGTCCGAATAATGTAAACAGTGTACATAATACCTCATCTCAGAAATATAGACAGATACTGAAGGGCCGAAGCGCTGTAATAAATATGGGGACAAAGATGAGGACAATAGTCCGAATAATGTAAACAGTGTACATAATACCTCATCTCAGAAATATAGACAGATACTGAAAGGCCGAAACGTTGTAATAAATATGGGGACAAAGATGAGGACAATAGTCCGAATAATGTAAACAGTGTACATAATACCTCATCTCAGAAATATAGACAGATACTGAAAGGCCGAAACGTTGTAATAAATATGGCGACAAAGATGAAGACAATTGTCCGAATAATGTAAATAGTGTACATAATACCTCATCTCAGAAATATAGACAGATACTGAAAGGCCGAAACGTTGTAATAAATATGGCGACAAAGATGAAGACAATAGTCCGAATAATGTAAACAGTGTACATAATACCTCATCTCAGAAATATAGACAGATACTGAAGGGCCGAAGCGCTGTAATAAATATGGGGACAAAGATGAGGACAATAGTCCGAATAATGTAAACAGTGTACATAATACCTCATCTCAGAAATATAGACAGATACTGAAAGGCCGAAACGTTGTAATAAATATGGGGACAAAGATGAGGACAATAGTCCGAATAATGTAAACAGTGTACATAATACCTCATCTCAGAAATATAGACAGATACTGAAAGGCCGAAACGTTGTAATAAATATGGCGACAAAGATGAAGACAATTGTCCGAATAATGTAAATAGTGTACATAATACCTCATCTCAGAAATATAGACAGATACTGAAAGGCCGAAACGTTGTAATAAATATGGCGACAAAGATGAAGACAATTGTCCGAATAATGTAAACAGTGTACATAATACCTCATCTCAGAAATATAGACAGATACTGAAAGGCCGAAACGTTGTAATAAATATGGCGACAAAGATGAAGACAATTGTCCGAATAATGTAAACAGTGTACATAATACCTCATCTCAGAAATATAGACAGATACTGAAAGGCCGAAACGTTGTAATAAATATGGCGACAAAGATGAAGACAATTGTCCGAATAATGTAAACAGTGTACATAATACCTCATCTCAGAAATATAGACAGATACTGAAAGGCCGAAACGTTGTAATAAATATGGCGACAAAGATGAAGACAATTGTCCGAATAATGTAAACAGTGTACATAATACCTCATCTCAGAAATATAGACAGATACTGAAAGGCCGAAACGTTGTAATAAATATGGCGACAAAGATGAAGACAATTGTCCGAATAATGTAAATAGTGTACATAATACTTCATCTCAGAAATATAGACAGATACTGAAAGGCCGAAGCGCTGTAATAAATATGGGGACAAAGATGAGGACAATAGTCCGAATAATGTAAATAGTGTACATAATACCTCATCTCAGAAATATAGACAGATACTGAAAGGCCGAAACGTTGTAATAAATATGGCGACAAAGATGAGGACAATAGTCCGAATAATGTAAACAGTGTACATAATACCTCATCTCAGAAATATAGACAGATACTGAAAGGCCGAAACGTTGTAATAAATATGGCGACAAAGATGAAGACAATTGTCCGAATAATGTAAACAGTGTACATAATACCTCATCTCAGAAATATAGACAGATACTGAAAGGCCGAAACGTTGTAATAAATATGGCGACAAAGATGAAGACAATTGTCCGAATAATGTAAACAGTGTACATAATACCTCATCTCAGAAATATAGACAGATACTGAAAGGCCGAAACGTTGTAATAAATATGGGGACAAAGATGAAGACAATTGTCCGAATAATGTAAACAGTGTACATAATACCTCATCTCAGAAATATAGACAGATACTGAAAGGCCGAAACGTTGTAATAAATATGGCGACAAAGATGAAGACAATTGTCCGAATAATGTAAACAGTGTACATAATACCTCATCTCAGAAATATAGACAGATACTGAAAGGCCGAAACGTTGTAATAAATATGGCGACAAAGATGAAGACAATTGTCCGAATAATGTAAACAGTGTACATAATACCTCATCTCAGAAATATAGACAGATACTGAAAGCCCGAAACGTTGTAATAAATATGGCGACAAAGATGAAGACAATTGTCCGAATAATGTAAACAGTGTACATAATACCTCATCTCAGAAATATAGACAGATACTGAAGGGCCGAAACGTTGTAATAAATATGGCGACAAAGATGAAGACAATAGTCCGAATAATGTAAATAGTGTACATAATACCTCATCTCAGAAATATAGACAGATACTGAAAGGCCGAAACGTTGTAATAAATATGGGGACAAAGATGAGGACAATAGTCCGAATAATGTAAATAGTGTACATAATACGTCATTTCAGAAACATAGACAGATACTGAAGGGCCGAAACATTGTAATAAATATGGCGACAAAGATGAGGACAATGTAAATAGTGTACATAATACCTCATCTCAGAAATATAGACAGATACTGAAGAATTAGATTATATCGTTGGTACTCTAACTCATTCTTTAAATATCTCAGGAGCGTCCAAAATAAACAGTCGCCTATTTCGAAAATTTGTTTTACCTGAAGCAGAAATTAAAATGGGTAACGAAATAAAATACAGTCGTCCCTCGCCATTTCGCGCTTCGACTTTTGCGGCTTCACACTGTCGCGGTTTTATCAGATCTTTTCATTCTTTCTTTTTATGAACCATGTCCTTTCAGGACGTAGGCGATCATGGCTCTCCACCTACCTGTATCCCTTGCAGCTCTCAACAAGTTCCTTCCCTCTGCTTCCTCCTCCAAACCACGTTCTGTTATCCACTTGCTTAGCTCGCCAGGTATGTCACGCGTTTTTACCCCTTCTCTCTCTTTCCCTCTATTCGACTCGTGAGTATGACCCCCCCCCCAAAAAAAAACAACCCCAAAACAAAAACAAAACTCATCGCCGTTCTTCGCTGCTTCGCTGCTTCGCTGCTAACTGCGGTCTAAAACGGGGTTGGAAAAAATTCTTACCCAGATCTCAGGAGCAGACACACAGCCGATCCTTCGGTTGATCGAGACAGCGAAAATAATACAATGTGCGTTCGGTTGTCCGAGTCAATTATACGCTCCTTGTATTAAAATTACTGTAGGCCTGTATATTCGAGCAACCCGCAAATCCTATCCTTTAACGCCAGCTGTAGCCGCTCGACCACTTCTTGTGTGTGGGCAAGAATTTTTTTCCAGGCCTGGGCCTGTATTATTCAAAGATTGGGTGTGCTGAAACCAAAGCAATCAGGACGTAGTGGTCACTGATTGGCTATTGTCGCGGGTGTGCTGTGGATCACTTGTTGGTGATGTGTTGGCTGCGTGTTGGTAGAAAGCAGTCCGCAAACAAAATTGTTCAAGAGATATTAAGTTGACAACAATCCGAATACAAAACAAAAAGTCAATATTATTTGATTTTAATAAAGCCAAATTTTGCTTTTTTGGCAACACAACCAAAACTACATACAAAGATAATTATGCAAATAGGATAATTGATTTCAAGGAGGTGCTGAATAGAAAACATCAAATGCTTTTTGTCCTTCCAAGGCATCAAGAATATTTATGTAAATGATTTAGAGGAACAGTAATCTTTGTTGTGCTGTACCATCTCTTCATTGTCGAGCACGTTGCGTTATTTTGTTAGCTTCACACTAGCCTAGGAAAAAAAACTTTGTGTTTTATATATATAGAGAGACAGATTTAGATGGCAACTGGTCTAGGAGGAAAGACAACTCTGAATTCAAAATCTGCTGAGGGTCCTTTGGGGACCTTGTGGCACGTAGTGCACCAGGTCTCTGTATTCGGCCCTTCAAAAAGGGTGGATGGTCCTGCACGAAACCTTCACCACTATAATCAAATCTTATGTGCCGTTGTCGGGCTGTCGGTTACCTGGGAACCGATCTGCTTGACCCTCATACGTCGAATTCGACAGGAGAGTCGAGTATATATTGTCTTTGTACAAACGACACTTGTTTTGTTCTTGTAGATTTTTAAAAATGATCTTTTATACAAGGATGCAATTTTTAAACTTTCTGTCGAAATATTGTTAGACATTTTTTAACTTTTCTTAAATGGTGCTCTTGTCTGTTAAAAAATATTGCAAGAGTTACGTCAATTTTATTCCTAATACTTTTCTTCTTCTTTTTCTTCTTTTTTTTTCTCCTTTTCCTTATTTTTCATCTTCTTTCTCTTCTTTTCTGTTTTCATCTTTTTTCATCTTTCCTCTTTTTTCTTATTTTTCTTCTTCTTTCTCTTTTTTGTTTTCTTCTTTTTTCATCTTTCCTCTTTTTTCTTATTTTTCTTCTTCTTTCTCTTCTTCTCTGTTTTCTTCTTTTTTCATCTTTCCTCTTTTTTCTTATTTTTCTTCTTCTTTCTCTGTTTTCTTCTTTTTTCATCTTTCCTCTTTTTTCTTATTTTTCTTCGTACTCTTGTCTTTTTCTTCTTTTTAATTTTTTCTTCATTTTCAAGCTTTTTCTTCTTCTTCTTCTTCTTCTTTTTTCTTTCTCTTCTTCTTCATTTTTCGTTTTCTCCCTTTTCTTCTTTTTTCTTATTTACTTCTTTCTCTTTTTCTTCTTTCTATTCTTTTTTCTTCATTTCCTTTTTTTCTTCTTCTATTGTTCTTCTTTTTTCTTCTTTTTATTTTCTTCTTCTTCATTTTTCGTTTTCTTTCTATTCTTCTTTTTTCTTATTTACTTCTTCCTCTTTTCTTTTTTCTCTTTCTTTTCTTTTTATTCTTCTTTTTATTCACTTTCTTCTTTTCTATTCTTTTTATTTTTCATTTTTTCTTCTTCTTTTTCTTCCTTTTCTTCTTTATTTTCTTCTTCTTTCTATTCTCAGCTTCTTTTTCTTATTTTCTTTCGTTTCTTCTCTTTTTACTTTTCTTCTTTCTATTTTTTCTTCTTTGTTTTCTTTTTCTTTTCTTTTTCTTCTTCTTTTTTCTTGCTCTTCTTTTTCATTTTTATTTTCTCCCTGTTTTCTCTTTCTTCTTCTTTTTCTCTTTCTTCTTCTTCTTCTTCTTCTTCTTCTTCATCTTCTTCTTCTTCTTCTTCTTCTTCACCCTTTCTTTCCTCTACTCCTTTGCGTTCTCATTTATCTATATCCTGATTCTTCTTCTCCTCCTTCTTCTACTTCTCCTTCTTCTTCTTCTTCTTCTTCTTCTTCTTCTTCTTCTTCTTCTTCTTCTTCTTCTTCTTAAGTCACCCCTAATTTCATTACTCATATTTTCATTTATGATAATTATTTATCTGTATTTTCTTTATATTATTATTGATAATCTTCTTCTTTTTCTTCTTCTTCTTCTTCTTCTTCTTCTTCTTCTTATAATAATAATAATAATTATTATTATTATTATTTTTATTATTAATTAACCAATATATTGCCAATTATTTTCTATCGTTTTTGCATCATTATCACCGCAGCAATTAAGCAATATTAATTTACATCTTTTCCTCAATGCAAACTGAAATTAATTTTCCACCGTCGCGCATTCAAATTCACCAAATGTCTCGCTGCACTCCAGTCAGTCTGAGGAGTGCATTCCATTCGCGAATGCCACACTCTACGCAAGGCAAATCCTTCATTTGCTTTGTCACAGAAACAAGGATTCAAACATCTTCGATGCTTCGCCATTAATAAGAAAAATGGTGTTGATTAGAACTCAGCAAAAATCACCGATACGAATGGCCGATAGAAAAAACGTGCATTTAATTTAAAAAGGTGATTACAGCGTAGACAAAAGGTTAATGGCGCGTAGCACTGGCCTACGCCCTGTTAAATGTTTCATTCTTTTTTCTTTTTCTTTACATTCTTATTTTCTTTCTTTCTTTGTGTAATATATTCAGCATTGTGGCAGGACCCAGAAAAGTGACGGTTGTCACGATCAAAGGGCACTTTCTCAGATGCGATAAAATGCCGAGATTGAATGTAAACAATCGCCGGTAGCCTATCTGTTAACGGCGCGGACAATCGATTCAAAACTTGTCAAGACTTTCATTACTCTATTCTTGCTTTTTGATATATCATTAATTTCTTTTTTCTTTTTTACTCTTTCTGACTGTAACATAATCAACATAGTGGTAGGATCCCAAAGGTTGATGGACGTGGTGATCAAAGGACATTTTATTATATTCGATAAAATGATGTTTTTAAATGCCCGAATGTGCCAATAGCCATTTTGGCGTGTAGAAACCAGAGACATAAGGCCAGAAATGGCTTCATAACATTTTCCACTGATCATTTTTTGCAATTTTTTTTTTCCATTCTTGTACAGATTTATCCTTCATTCTTTTTTTTTTTTGTTTTCGTTTGATAGACCCTGCATTAAGATTATCCTTTGGATTACTCCAAATATTCTCCCAAAATGTTTGTACTCATCAAATAGATGGTAGCTCTTTGACTTCTATAGCTGCTTCCTAATTTTCCTGTAAAACTTCTTGAGGTACGTTTGCAATATCTTATATTTGCTGTAAGAACCTACAGTGTTTTCATATCGTCATTTTCTCTGTTCCTTTAATTGCAGTTTCCCATTAAATGATTATTATTATTATTATTATTATTATTATTATTATTATTTCCTTTGATTTCTGGTGTGTACTCATTTCTTTCCGGGTTCCGCCGAGAGACCTAACGTTAGAAATGGCATCATAACATTTTACACGGACCAATTAAAAAAACAAAAACAACCCCCACCCACACACACACATACTTTACGAGGATTTAGCCCTTCGTAAGGTGTGAGCTGTAATCGTGAAACAATTTTTTGTATTTCTTTAAGGCATGGGCTTCCAGGAATCCCTTCAATGTATCTACTGGAATCATTTGCAACCAATCGGAGGGCTCCAACTACAACAGGTATTATAGATGTTCCCTTCTGCCATATTTTTTGTTATTATTATTATTTTTTTGATTTCCTTTGATTTCTGGCGTTTACACATTTCTTTCCGGGTCCCGCCCAGAGACGTAAGGTTAGAAATGGCATCATGGCATTTTCCACTGAGCAATTAATAATAAAAAAACCCACACACACGCACACATTTTACATAGCTAAAGCCCTTCTTTTGGTGTGAACTGTACTCACAGAAGGGGTGACAGAGAGTCTCCTTGAAAGATTCCACGTCGGATATTCAGACGGTTGGATATGGCAGTGCCCCCGGTGTGACTAAGGTATAGTTTGGTGTTCCGCATTCCCATGCTGTGCTTAAGGAAATTTAATACCACAGGGGAGACTTTGTACATTTCCAAAGTCTTAAGGATCCAAGAATGTGGAACACTATCAAAGGCTTTACGATAATCAATCCACGCTGCACTTAGATTTCTGCGTCGTCTCCTGCAATTTTCCAGGATCATTTTATTTATCAGAAGTTAATCTTTGCAGCCATATGAACCTCTTCTGTATCCTTTCTGTTCCAGCGGGAGAATGCTGTTTGTTTCGAAAAAGGAATAAGAACGGTTCGTCAGTAAAGACGTGATCAACTTATACGTTGTGGAAACACATGCTATCGGTCTATAATTTTTCGGGTCGTCTGTTTCAGTTGTTTTTGGTATGAGGTATGTAATACCTTCAGTAATCCATTCCGGGATTTTATTGGGATTATTTACAAGCGTTGATAATATTTTTGCAAGAATTCCATGGGGAGATGAGAGATGATACAGCCAGAAATTGGACAACTTGTTATTTCCTGGGGATTTCCAATTTTGGGATTTCGTTAGAGCTTGCCTAACATCATCTGTGGATATATTTTCCCATTCTTGCAGAGGTGTATCCAGCAGTGGTTCTTCTTCACGCCGTATCCATTCTGCATTTGGGTTATATTCCTTTGGACTGCTCCAAATATTTTCCCAAAATGTCTGTACATTATCAATCGATGGTGGCCTTTCGACATGTATAGGTGTTTTTCCAATTTCCCTGTAAAATTTCTTAAGATCTGTTCGGAATATTTTATTTTGGCGATAGAACCTACAACGTTTTTCGTATCGTCTTGTTCTCTGCGCTTTTAGCTAAAGTTTCTGTTTCAGCATTTCCTTGATCGATGGAATATCAATTAGGGATTTAATGCTATATTTCCGTTTGATCTTTTTGGATTTACGTGTGGAAATATTAGGGTTTCTGGTGAGCTCATCTAATATAGAAAGCTCACATCTGATTTGTTTTATTTCTCGTATCAGTTTGGTTTTCCAAGCTGGTTCTCTGTGTCTGTTAATTTTATTTATTGTCTTGACCCCAAGCTTCCGAGTCGCTGCTGGAGCTGTTGCGTATATGACGTTGTTAACTTCTGTGATGTTTCCCGGTGGTTTATCTGTTAACAGTGTTTCCGGGGCAGCATTGTATATTTTCACAATGTGCTTGTTGGAATTCGTCATATGGATTTTCGGGAGCTGGTCTCTGTCTGACAATTGTATGAAAGTTACTCTGCTGAGTACTTGGATGACGTCATTTTTCGCTTCGGTGATTTCAGCTTCGTGGTTTTCAAGGAATTCTAACTTAATGTACCTGGAGTCATCTTCAGCGACAATTTCTGGAGAACTGCAGGTTGTGTCTAAGGTAGGGTCTTGGGTTTCATTTCCTGGGAGATTATTTCGTATTTTATTCGCTTTAGCGTCCACCTCATCCTCTGTCGCATTCCTTATTTCTACATTCGTCTCAATAGAGTTTGAGTGATGGGTCATAGTATTTTGTCTTATATCTAATTTTATCTTATCTATTTCTGCCTTTGAGAGTCTGTTGTTTCGCATGATATCCCTACGGACATTGGCAAGCATGTTTGGATTGAGGTTAGGTCTTATATCATTTCCCACCATACTTCTCCATATTTGGTATGTTTGATTGGTGGTGTTCTTTGCTGGGTTTTCGACTGCAGTGAAGAAGGATGTCATGACTTGTCGATACTCTTCGCGGCTCCATTTCGTTCGTTTACTTTTTATTAGTCGTTTTGGTATTGAGTCACTTGGTCCAAGGTTGGCGATAATCCGGGTTTGGTGACGTAGTGTCTCTTCGTGTGTGGAAGAGTTTGTTCCAGTGACAGACTTTTCGTCCTCAGACTGGTTCCTCTCTGAGAGACGCGGCCCTTGTTGTCCCGGTTGACGGCCGATCCGGTATGAAATATTATTCGTATTTCATTGAAATTGGTAGAGATGTGTTTCAACCTTGACCGCCAAGGGGTAATTATGTTCAGGTTACCAGCTTTAGGACGAGTCTCGAAGAAGGTCCAAGAGCACGACCAAACAATGAGATTGTCGGTTTATTAATATCTCGAAGTTAAAAAGTTCATAACAGTGTATGGTATTCAGTTGGGTATTCAGTGGGGTAGACAAAACTAAGTTTTAACTTAGTATAAGGGCGATAATTAGAATTTAGTATATAGACTTCAAAAAAAAAAAAAAATAGAAAAAAAAGAAAAAAAAAGGTGAATTGAAAAGGAAAGAGTTAACTTGAGTCAAAAGGATTTAGAATCATATCAAACTACAGGAAAAGTATCATTCAAAGATGCTATATTTACCATTTCTTACAACTTCGGAGCATGGCACAAGTGACTTTCCACAAATGTTCAATTTTCCGTCGCCAACGACAGATACTTATCAAATTTTATGGGCTAGGCTGGACTTATACTACAGATTGGTAGGGGGGAATATCGAAGAATTCATTCAACAAAGGGGTAGGAGCAAGGGAATAAAAGTTATACTTTTCCGGTCATCTCTCAACCTACTTGCCGCTAAAAGTTATATTTTTAAATTTTCACTCAAAGAGATGATAGTCAAAGGGCAGAGCATTGTAGGAAAATTACAACTGTAGCCATGAAAAAAAAAAATAATACAATATGATCCCTGTCAATGCGGATACATACACATGTACATTCTATATATATATATATATATATATATATATATATGGAGGAGAGAGAGAGAGAGAGAGAGAGAGAGAGAGAGAGAGAGAGAGAGAGAGAGACAGACAGACAGATATTAGCAAACATGTACATATACACGCACCGACAGAGATATGGGATGCCTAGGGTAAGAGAAAAATTTACAAAAAAAGAGAAAAATGGACACGGATGTCCGCTTAAGGTCGGGTGGGGGGTGCTTAAAAATTGAAATACAAGTTAAAACAAACAAAAAGAAAAAAAAGGAGGAGAGAAAAGGGAACTGAAAAGGAAGGAATTAACTTGAGTCAAAAGGATTTAGAATCATATCAAACTACAGGAAAGGTTTCATTCAAAGATGCTACATTTACCATTTCTTACAACTTCGGAGCATGGCACAAGTGACTTTCCTCAAATTATTATTATTATTATTATTATTATTATTATTATTGCTTCATCTTCTTCCTTTGATTTTTCCTGCATTCTCATTTCTTTCCGGGGCCGCAGCCAGAGACCTAGGGTTAGAAATAGGTTCATGATATTCTAGCGAAGTCCCGCCGACCTAACATCTCATGTGCCTGTTTAACCCTTCCAAGTTTTACCAGGACGTAACACAGTGTCACGATAGAGAGTCGAATGGGGAGGGTTAATTCCGTTGCATCAACACATACATAAACCCAGCGGCTTTCTTTGTTCTGATCTTTGTGCCTTCACCGGCAAAAGCATTCTTGTTCTTTTTCATAGCACGGTTCCACCAACTCGATTTATCGCTTAAAGTGCGGACGGAAATTCGATCTTCACTGCACTGTGATCAAAGTACACAACGTGGGACAGAGCAGACGGTCCAACGAAGCGAACAACAGATAGCCACCATTTGCCTGTCGCCAATATTGATCTGCACAGGAGAGACCACGGGTAGAGCCGGACCAGCCGTGTTATATGTCTATAAAATGCTTTCGTGGCATGCGTCCTAAATAGAAAGGAGGGACTGCAGAATTTGATACTCACAGGTTGAATAGGGGGGAAAAAGAGACAAGGGAAAACAACGCATGACGTACCTGGTGGGCTTGAAGTGGATGGCAGAACGTGGTCTGGAGGAGTTGGCAGAGGCACGAAACTTATTGAGAGACACAAGGGATAGGGGGAAGCGGAGAGCCATGGTCGACTACCCCCTGAAAGGACACGGCAGATAAAAAGAAAGAATACAATGTCACGATAGATAGTCGAATGGGGAGGGTTAATTCCCTTATATTAGCATAAACCCATTGAAAATTAATCCAGCGGGTTTCTACGTCATTTGTTCTGATCTTTGTGCCGTTACCGGCAAAAACATTCTTGTTCTTTTTCATAGCACGGTTCCGCCAACTCGATTTAGCGTTTAAAGCGCGGAAGAAAATTCGATCTTTACTGCACTGTGATCAAATAACACAACGTGGGACAGAGCAGACGCACGTACGAAGCGATCAACAACCATCTTTTAATACTCCGCCAATACTGATCAGTGTAGGAGAGACCACGTATCGAGCCGAGCCGGCCGTGTTACATATCTATAAAATGCTTTTGTGGAGTGCGTTTCAAATAACCTCTGATAGAACTAAGTCCAGCCCCAAGCACGAGAATGGGCGAAAGCGGTAAAAGGAAGAATTTTTTGAGGTTAGGATTGGTTACATCGATAACCAGAAGAAATTGCTGATTTGAAATGAAATTTATTGACGAGAATTTATTGTTTGGGAAAAGAAAGGAATTTTAAAAACAGAGAGAATTTTTTATCGATGTGAAATTAAGTTTTGAACACAAAATTCTATTAACGTAAACCATAATTGTTGGGCAAGAAGTGTGTAAAAACAAAGTTATATTTGTTTTGGAATACCAGACCGATTTGTTTTAGGGTCGATGTCATGATTCCAGGATTGGAGAAAATAATGAATTAGTGAATTAGTGATGAGCTTGGAGGGGTAGTAACAGTTAGGCAAGATGCATATAAACCGAATGATCGGTTGAAACCGGCAGTAGAAGCCAACGTTGGAGAAGACTGAGACGAATCAGGAGTAACCTGCTGCTTTGGGTAGATGTAGCTCGATAACCCAGGAAGGCAGTTCATCTAGTGGAAGGAAAACTCTGATTTTAAACCTCCGCTGCCTTGCTGTCATATCCAAACACTGAAAAAGCTATGAAAGTAAATCCAGAAAGAAAGCCGGCAACTCCTGCAGCCAAATGTAAAATCCTGTATTCCTTTGGATATTGTCGGGAGGACCCAGAGTGGGATTGGGGCTATTTACTCCAGGTAATGCATGGGCTCTATATACTATTGTCTCGTGCTGCACTTTGGGATGTTCACCCCAGGTTCCCCACCAACGGACTGAATTTTGACCAAACTGGACTAAAGTTTTATTTCGAGAAATTATGGATACCTACTACTTATATATAAATCACGGTAATTGAATTTTTTTTTTCGTTTTCCGCCTTTTCGGATAACAAGGTAAATCTATATTAATGTAGATCTTCTAATTTTTGTTTTGTTTTACGCCTTGTCGGATAACGGGGTAAATCTATATTAACGTAGATCTTTGAATTTTTTTTTTTATTTACGCCTTTTCGGATAACGGGGTAAATCTATATTAATGTAGATCTTTGAATTTTTATTTTTGTTTTACGCCTTTTCGAATAACGGGGTAAAACTATATTAATGTAGATCTTTGAATTTTTATTTTTGTTTTACGCCTTTTCTGATAACGGGGTAAATCTATATTAATGTAGATCTTCGAATTTTTTTTTTTGTTTTACGCCTTTTCGGATAACGGGGTAAATCTATATTAATGTAGAGATTTGAATTTTATTTTTGTTTTACGCTTTTTCGGATAACGGGGTAAATCTATATTAATGTAGATATTTGAATTTTATTTTTGTTTTACGCTTTTTCGGATAACGGGGTAATTCTATATTAATGTAGATCTTTGAATTTTTATACTTGTTTTACGCCTTTTTGGATAACGGGGTAAATCTATATTAATGTACAGATTTGAATTTTATTTTTGTTTTACGCCTTTTCGGATAACGGGGTAAATCTATATTAATGTAGATCTTTGAATTTTTTTTTTTTTTTTTTTTACGCCTTTACGGATAACGGGGAATTCTATATTAATGTAGATCTTTCGTAAAGCGAATTTTCCCAAAAGCGAGTGCCGAGAAACCTCTTTTTATCATTTATTGAATAAATTACAAAAATTATTTTTATTAGCAATCATGACGATAATAGATGAAAAAAAGTAAAACTGAAAAATAGGCTAGGCTACCCGGTTTCGAACCCTGATCCACAGAGCTAAATCGAAGTTAATAAATTAAGTAGAAATGCGACTAAAAAAGATGGACAATATGTACTGAAAAAAAAAATATTGCTTAGATGGAAATTAGTTGCAGGCCCATGACGAAGTCATTCTGTTTACACAGAGAGGACTTCAAGGATAAAATAAAAATGGCCTCCAACACTTTTCAGTTTTATTTTTTATTTATTATTATCATGAGAAGTAATCAAAATAATTTTTGTCTTTTTATGGCAGTCATGAAATTAAGTACCACAAAACATATCTTTGAAAAAATTAACACGGCTTAAGGGTAGTTTAGGACGAGAAAGAATATATTCCTGTCCGTCGTGTTTTGTGTCTGCCTGCTTCGATGTCAAAGGTCGAGGTTGAACATGCGACACAATGCATAACTACATAGACTCACACACGTTTTCCACTTATGCGTCGAGGTGATGTCTCCCAGGACAGCGCTCGGAGTTACCTCCCTTTCTATCGCTTGCACGTAGGCGATCGGACAGGATCCACCGACTGCTCTTTTTATCACCACACCGCCCGTCGACAGCGATCGATGGCAGCATTTGAGCTTGTTTTAACTAATCTAATTGTCCGATAATCAATCCATCACGTCTACGCAAGCTACGCCTGCTTTTCATTCGACCTTTTAATTCGATTGAAAACCACCTTAAAATGGCTGCCAAATTGTCAATAGTCGAACGTTGCTAGAATTGAATTTGCCGAAGACAGACGAAATATAGAGACGAGCAAAATTTTGCTAAAACTCACTAAAACGCACACATACACAGGGATATATATATATATATATATATATATATATATATATATATATATATATTATAAGTTAATAGACTTAAAATATGGTTTTTCGCTACACAGTTCTAACCATGTTTCAAAAATGGAAGCTAAAAGCCCCTAATTTAATTTTGTACTTAAATTAAAGACATCACTTTCATTTCATCCTCAAGCGAATTTTGGAGTAACTTTAAAAATTACATGGTTTTAAATACACAGCCAAAACAAAATTCATGTTTCCAAGGTTACAGATAAATCTATTTTGCTAGACTAGGGGTGTCAGTATGTTCAATATGTTTATATTTTAATGTATCAGTTATTGTTACGTTTTGGTAGTGGGTAGGGGATGTATTTTTCAATGAAATCTAACATCCGTTAAAAGCGTGTCGTCTGGATTTTTTTTTTTTTTTTTTTTTAACGGCTAAAATTCTAACTGCATTTTTTTCTTTCAATATTTAAAGATTTTTGTCAGGTGTCTACGTCAGATTAATACTTTTTTTTAACTACGATTTGAAATATTTTTACTTTTAATTTTTAATATACTATATTTCTATCAAGAACAATTAAATGTAATTAGAATCCCTTACAGTTTGTAGAATTATTATCACATCAAGTTTTTTTTTTTTTTTTTTTTTTTTTTTAATTTTATACTTGTGTATTATTCAAGTAAAATTTCCATTTCTCTGATTAAGTAAACTTTAGGTATTTATTTAATTACGAATTAAAAGGAATTTTAGGTTAGAATTCATATATATATATATATATTTATTTATTTATTTATTATGAAATGGACAAAGTTCGACAATTATTTTAAGACATTTTTATGTTAAATACATTCTTTTTATAGATGGTATTTATCAATCCACCCACGGGGATCGAATGTGGCACAAGGCCTTTTTAATGTGGGTATCTCCGAGCCCGGAGGCCCAGCCAAAAATAAATAGCCATCACAAGCCGCCGAGGCGGGCCAACCTCCCCCAACGAAACCCTACCCTTCGGCGGAGCTTCGTCCGGGTTCCTCTCTGCAAGCAGAGAGTTCGACAGATACCCGACCCGGCAGCTCACAAAGCGCAGATACTACACTTTGATCCTAGCCACCGGGCCGAGCGGGTATTCTTTTTATTGCTACAAATATTTAAGTAAATACTCTGTTTATAATAAACAGTATTAAACAACATTTACCGGCCTGAATGTCCGAGAAATGTCCACAGAAAATATTCGTCCTCCGACGGGCTATATGACGGTTCCATATAGGATACAGGTTCGATTCCTGTCGGAGGACGAATATTTTCTTTGAAAATTTCTCGGACATTCAGATTGGTAAAAGTTTATTATAAAACAGAGCATTTACTTAAATATTTCTATCTATAAAAAGAACTTATAAACATAAAAAATGTCTTAAAATAATTGTCGGACTTTGTCCATTTCATAATGTGAGACGTCATATGTTTACATTTGGATACGCGTTGAGCAGATATGAATATACGTGAGAGAATCATGGAAGATTATATTTTAAAGACAGTAAAATCGACTTTGCTAACCGAACGCTCCTCTGTGGCCTAATCGGTTAAAGGCACGTCAGGCTATATGACGATTCCGTATAGGATACAGGTTCGATTCCTGTTGGAGGACGCATATTTTCTATGAAAACTTCTCGGACATTCAGGCCGGTAAATGTTGTTAATACTGTTTATTATAAACAGAGTATTTACTTGTATCAATAAAAAAGAATGTATAAAAATAAAAATGTCCATATATATATATATATATATATATATCGGAAATCAGCCAATCACGTTATCTTGGTTTCAATCTTTCTGTATCCTCAGGCGATCGGGCTAAATGATCTGCCAAGGCCTTGTTATTTAAATATAAACGAACAACGTGAAGTGTAATAGAAGGAGAAGAGAAAAGCATGACTATTAGAGGAGGACTAAATAAAATGTACATACTTTCATCCTGGTCCGTATGTAATGTAATGTCCACTAGATGGAGTGTGCATAACAGAAGGAATAATTTACAAAGCGGAAGTATAAGGTACAAATGTCCAGAGCAAAATATACGTGGGGTGTTCTGAAGGCTGTTTGAAGAAGAGATGGTATAACCACAATTCATCGTTGAAGCTAGAAAGCCTTAGGAATTGTACCACACTAGTCAGCCATGTGTGGGAATTAAAAGAAAAAGATCAACAAAGATAAGATCCGATTGCAAACTGAAAAATATAAAAAAACAAAAACTTACAGCAATCGTGGTGATATCTGCAAATTGTGCCATGAAGAAAAGTCAACAACAATAACACGACCAGACCAAAAAATTTACTGAGTGAAAGATCGGGAATAATGAGACGATGCATACACACTAAAAAAACCCTGAAACCAAGGTAGCGTGATTGGCTGATCTCTTAATTGTTTATACATTTAAAAGCTCTGCAGTTTAAATTTTATTTTCTTTATATGTAGCGAGAAATGAAAACACGAATCCGGTTTTCGATAATTTGGTTATATATTCATTGCTCAAGTTTTCGGCCAGACCAACCTATCTTTCTCTGGTGGCCATTATGTCCCTTCGCCTCTTCTTAGCGTCGCCGTGCCATAGCTAACTATGCAACAGTTGTCCTGGCGGCTCCTGTCTTCCCGCAACTCTGTGCTATATAAACCTACGAGCGGAAATTTCTAACTTCCCGCTAAGAGGCACTTGTTCTCGAAAGTTTTAATCCATTTTTTTCGGTCAGTTGGTGGCCGCTTTGAAAACCTTACTTTGCAATTTTTAATTTTGGTCATAAAAACGATAAACACTCTAGACTCAGTAAGATATATTTTTCTCAGATAGTCGTGTGTGTGTGTGTGGGGGGGATCTGTTTTAGCACGTCATCATCACTACACGTGTTTTGGTGTTGTATTTTCATTATTACCCCTGTGAAACTCATAATGGATGCCGTGTCGAATGTTTTCTTTACTTGGAGAAAACATCGGGTCGATATGAAAGCTTTACTTCAAATACGTTTTAACAGAGACTGAAAGAAAATGAGGCGCGTATTGGACGATAAATTAGGTACATTGAGTGGAAGACATTCGGTGAACGACGAAAGAGAGAGCATTCGTTACAACCTTATGTTCACACGAATTCGGCGTCACTCAAAGGAGTTGACTGAGTTTCTCGCTTTCAACCAAATCACGTGACGCGTTCTTCTACGTCTCCCTTGAAAGGTTCGTACAGCTCTTCCAGTTTTCAAGTTCTAAAATCTTCCAACAGTGTTCTTAATCTTTGATCTTAAAAAATAATATATATATATATATATATATATATATATATATATATATATATATATATATAAGCAAATATATGGATATAGATCCGACAGTATGAAGAAAAATATACGGAAAAAACAAACAAAAATCCTAATATGCAATTATGCTGTTTTAATTTGCAACTTTCTCTGTGTGTGTGTGTGTGTGTGTGTGTGTGTGTGTGTGTGTGTGTGTATATATATATATATATATATATATATATATATATATATATATATATATATATATGCATTTTTAATTGGATTAATTATACATTTTTAAATATACCTATATATATATATTTATTAAAGACATTTTTTATGTTTAACGTTATTTAAAAATGTCTTTAATAAATAAATTGTCGGACTTTGTCCATTTCTTAATGTATATATATATATATATATATATATATATATATATATATATATATATAGGTATATGTTAAAATGTATAATTAATGTAATTAAAAATGTATATATATATGCATATATATATATATATATATATATATATATATATATATATATATTTAAAATGTATATTTAAAAATGTATATTTATGTAACTAAAAATGTATATTTAAATGTATATTTACAAATGCAAAAGTTGTGGGTACGTGTCTCGAAACGGTTTGCGAAAGAATATATATATATATATATATATATATATATATATATATATATATATATATATATATATATATATATAACTTCGCAAGAAGTTTCGTGACACGTGCAGTATAATTATATATATATATATATTAGGTTGGTGCAAAAATAATGACGTAATAATGTCGTTTTTTGACGTTAAAAAATACGTCAAAAAACGACATTATTACGTCATTATTTTTGCATCAACCCAATATATATATATAAATACATGCACACACATATATATATATATATGTATATGTGTGTGTGTCTGTATTTAATTTCGCAAGCAGTTTCGAAACGTAACACGTACCTACAAGTTCTGCATTTTTTGTGTATACATTTTTATGATATTCTGCTGAGATTATTTTACTGATTTAAATAAAAAGGAAAAAAAAAACAAGATTAAGTTTTGAATATGAACTTTATATTCAGCCATTATTGTCGGCAAGGACAGCAATGAAGTTATCAATACGAATTCTCGGATTTACCTCCAATAATTGTTCAGCAAGTTAATGATTCGTTTTCTTCTTTTTTTCCCCCCTTCCTTCAATAAGTTCCTGCAATTCTTTAGTTTCCCAACTGTGGATTTTAAATAAAGGATCTTTGTCCTTGATCCATTTAAAAAAAAAAAAAAATACGATTCAATTATCAAGCGTTTGGTTGCTTAGGATTCGTTACTAATTTCTTCCCCGTATTACACACCGGAAGCAAATGGCAGCTAACGGACATCACTTCACTGACACTATTTACATTGTTCGAAGAATTCTCCTCATCTTTGTTGCCATACTCACGGTGTTTCAGCGGTTGCTCGCTCCGGCCTTTCTCAGGATCTGTCTATATTTCTGAGATGAGGTATTGTAATTATTTACACTATTTACACTGTCCGGACTGTTGTCCTCATCTTCGTTGCCATATTCACAACGTTTCTGTAGTTGTACGTTCCGGCCTTCCTTAGGATCTGTATATTTCTGAGATGAGGTATTGTAATTATTTACACTATTTACATTGTTTGGACTATTGTCCTCACCTGTGTTGCCATATTGGTAATATTTCGGCCAATGTACGCTCCGGCCTTCCTTAGGATCTGTATATTTCTGAGATGAGATATTGTAATTATTTACACTATTTACATTGTTTGGACTATTGTCCTCACCTTTGTTGCCATATTGGTAATATTTCGGCCAATGTACGCTCCGGCCTTTCTAAGGATCTGTCTATATTTCTGATATGAGGTATTGTAATTATTTACTCTATTTACATTGTTCGGACTATTGTCCTCATCTTCGTTGCCATATTCACGACGTTTAGGTCGTTCTACGCTCCGGCCTTTCTTAGGATCTCTTTATATTTCTGAGATGAGGTATTGTGATTATTTACACTATTTACATTGTTCCGACTGTTGTCCTCATCTTTGTTGCCATATTCATGACGTTTTAAATGTTTGTACGCTCCGGCCTTTCTGAGGATCTGTCTATAATTCTGAGATGAGGTATTGTAATTATTCACACTATTTACATTGTTCGGACTCTTGTCCTCATCTTTGTTGCTATATTCACGTCATTTCAGCTGCTGCACGCTCCGGCCTTCCTCAGGATCTGTCTATATTTCCGAGATGTGGTATTGTAATTATTTACACTATTTATATAACAGCTCAGTATTCTTTTCTTTTTTTACCAAAGAAATCCTCCTGTCTTGCAATACTCTGCCCAGGTTTTGGAATGCGTCCTTGGCGATCCCAATACGTTTATAGATCTCAGTGTCGCACTTACCGTCCTCTGACAAAACGGTTTCCAGATATTTAAACTTCCGCATCCTCTTTGATTCTAGTGTTCCCGACATGCAAATCGAATTTGGGGCTCATCCTTTAGCGTCCCTTTCTTGCCGTCTTTCATTGCAATGTAATTCTCTTTATAAAAAATAAAATATCGCAAAAATGCATTTTTTTTAACCAAACAGTAGCTGTTTATTTAAGGCGTTCTTAGGTCTGACTGTTTGATGACAGATTCATATTTATCTAATGTTGTTCTATCGTGTGTTTAGGCTGGAATAAGGTAAATAAAATTAACTGAGCGCCCTTTATATATAATTTTTAAGTAATTAATATTCATAAAAATTTAAGAGAATATTCTCCGTAATCTAATGTTTTAGCGAATTTTAAATATTTGTAGCTGTAAATTTACTATAGTTATCGCTCTTATTTTCTGATAATGTCATGTACGGTCGACCGTATAATAGAAAATCGGCACGTTCGGCATATAAAAAAATATTGGTGTGCAATGAACTCACCTTTTCAATTTATGATTACTAAATATAGATTTTAGTTAATGACAATAGCGCCTAAGCTATACAAATTAATACAGGCACTTAAAAGATTTCAAACTTTATTAATTATATTAGTTTGGTGCAAAAATAATGACGTAATAATGTCGTTTTTTGACGTTAAAAAATACGTCAAAAAACGACATTATTACGTCATTATTTTTGCACCAACCTAATATCTATCTACCAGTTTATTCATATCTATCTATCTACCAGTTTATTCATATCTATTAGGTTGGTGCAAAAATAATGACGTAATAATGTCGTTTTTTGACGTTAAAAAATACGTCAAAAAACGACATTATTACGTCATTATTTTTGCACCAACCTAATACCAATTAAAATTGTAAAAAAAAAAAGAAAATAATTATTTTAAAAATTCATTATTCATCGAAAATCTTTTTTTTTAAGACAATAGTATGCGTAATATATCGTGTTCATAAAAACAATTAAAAGCTTTTCTAATTAAATAATGTCTTAGTTTCATTGCATTTTTTATTTCATGACTCTGCGTATATTTTCAGTAAATGAGTTACTGTTTGAAAAGGTGATGATTTACATTCTCTAAAGATTCCTGTTTTAACTAATGTAAATATGAAGCGGGAGAAAATTTAATTTCTCGAAATATCATTAATTAAATAAGGGCGAGGGGTAACAGATGAAAAAATATATTTACCGTATTTGATGGCATATAAGACGCACGGGTATATAAGACGCACCCTAATTTCAGCCGAGCAAATCAAGAAAAAATTACTAATTATTAAAATTAGTAAAATTATTAGTAAATTGTAGAGCCTAGGCTATATTTATGGTTTATTATTTTGGTTAAGCAATCCATGATTACAATTAAACGAAAAATAATAGGGAAAAAAGAACACAAGTCTATAAAAACCTTATTATATCCTTTATAGGATCTGTACAACAGGCGTCTTGTAAACGTCTTATTGGAATAATTAGGATATAAAAATACTGATAATGCAACCAGAAGTTATCACAAGAAAAATATTAATGAAACAAATATATTACAAAAATATGATTTGAATTTATTGCATATAATTTTAGTGAAACAAATTACTAATATTAAACGTGATGAAATTAAAATGATGAATATTATCTATCGTAACACTTAATCTGCATAATAGCTTTTCAAATAATGACAATAGGTATATGAAAGTTACTCTAACGTCTAAGCTAATAGGAGTTGCCAGGTAGCTAATATCGGCCGACTATCGCGAATTTTAAAACTTCATATGGCATATAAGACGCAGGGGATATATATATATATATATATATATATATATATATATATATATATATATATATATATATATATATATATATATATATATTTCTACCGAGACTTTCAAAAAAAATTTTTTTTAAATGATTTCATTCGTTTGTGAATAAGTTCTGAAAGTTTCATTAAAATCCGACAATTACTTGATTTTTACAAGATTTTCAAAATCAATGTGTTTATTTCCGGAAAGAGGCGATAAATTTCCTAATACTAAAAATAATCTGACGTAAAAAAAAACAAGATTTTTAAGCAAAATTTCGAACATAAAAGAAAGGATTAAAAAACGGAATAAAATGATTAAAAAAAAATGGTGTTTCCTCGTAATAATAACGTAAAGATTTTGACGATAAAACTCAAGTTTCGGGCCTTTTTCATTATGTTATGCTTTTTTTTCAGCGAATTATAACAGGTACCTACTTTAGAATCGACCGGACACCCAATCATACAGAAAGAAAACACGGGATAAACCACTACTTCTGTTCAAAGACCAAGTAGGAGTGTTAACCGGACGATATTCTTGTTTTAGGCGGAGTATAGAGTTGAAATAGACTTTAGAAGGAACCGAAAACCCAAAGGAAACCACTACTCTTGTGCAAAAGACCGAGCATTCGCTGCCATATAAGAGGACTGATATTGATTAAGATTTCAGTACTCTTTTCTTTGTTTCTCTTGCTTCAAGTCTCTCCATCTGTGAGGAATGTCCAGTATTCACTGCCATATAGGAGGACTGATATTACGTAACAGTTGAATACTCTTTTCTTTGTTTCGGTTGCTTCAAGTCTCATCTTCATCTGTGAGGAGATTGTTCAGCATTCACTGCCATATAGGAGGACTGATATTACGTAACAGTTCAGTACTCTTTTCTTTGTTTCTGTTGCTTCAAGTTTCTTCCTCATCTATGAGGAGATTGTCCAGCATTCACTGCCATATAGGAGGACTGACATTACGTAACAGTTCAGTACTCTTTTCTTTGTTTCTGTTGCTTCAAGTCTCTTCTTCATCTGTGAGGAGATTGTCCAGCATTCACTGTCATATAAGAAGACTGATATTACATAACAGTTCAGTACACTTTTCTTTGTTTCTCTTGCTTCAAGTCTCTTCTTCATCTGCGAGGAGATTGTCCAGTATTCACTGTCATATAAGAAGACTGATATTACATAACAGTTCAGTACACTTTTCTTTGTTTCTGTTGCTTCAAGTCTCTTCTTCATCTGTGAGGAGATTGTCCAGTATTCACTGCCATATAGGAGGACTGATATTACGTGACAGTTCAGTACTCTTTTCTTTGTTTCTGTTGCTTTAAGTCTCTTCTTCATCTGTGAGGAGATTGTCCAGCATTCACTACCATATAGGAGGACTGATATTACGTAACAGTTCAGTACTCTTTTCTTTGTTTCTGTTGCTTTAAGTCTCTTCTTCATCTGTGAGGAGATTGTCCAGCATTCACTGCTATATAGGAGGACTGATATTACGTAACAGTTCAGTACTCTTTTCTTTGTTTGTGTTGCTTCAAGTCTCTTCTTCGTCTTTGAGGATATTGTCCAGCATTGACTTCCATATAGGAGGACCGATATTACATAACAGTTCAGTACTCTTTTCTTTGTTTCTGTTGCTTCAAATCTCTTCTTCATCTGTGAGGAGATTGTCCAGCATTCACTGCCATATAGAAGGACTGATATTATGTAACAGTTCAGTACTCTTTTCTTTTTCTGTTGCTGCAAGTCTTTTATTTGGATTTCTTACTCTTCAGCATGCAGCATACATCTGGTGATGCATCAATATTTCTTTCTGGAGCCAAATTTCAACTTTTTGAAACTTTGGCCTTGTGATTTGTTTATAGTTCTCGCAAATACAAGGCAAACTGGAAACTAGATTCTTGCATATAAAAACTTAGGTAAAAGTTATGCAAAAAAACAATCTCGCATTTCTATTCAGTAAATATTTATTTTCATCATGAAATTGCTTTGTTAAAATATTGGAAGTATTTCATATGTTAAATAATAAAACTTATACTTTTTCAAAAATCTTTAATGAAAATGTATTGTACTGAGCTACGCACCCGAGTACAACCAATTGTACTTTGTATCCCTTACTTGTTTGTACTTCTTCCCAAAATTTGGTTTCGATCGTTCAATGTATGGCTACTTTAGAGGTTGTGGCGGATAGACTAACAGAAGTCACAGAATTTTATATATAGATAGAAGTTCCAAGTATGTTTTACCAAGACGTCGTTAGAGTATCTGACTATATTTCTGAGATGAGGTATTATGTACATTATTTACATTATTCGGTCTATTGTCCTCATTTTGTTGCCATGTTTATTGCAACCTTTCGGCCGTTGTACGCTCCAGCCTTCTTCAGGTGGTTGGAATGTCGAACTGAACCCTTTATTTCGCTCACTGGGGTAGACTGTTGTAGTTCCACTTGCCATGTTTTAATGGATGTCAGTTATCAGTTATCTCCTGTTAATTTCCCTCTGAAAGTTCTCCACTGCCTTAACCGGGTATATATATATATATATATATTATTTTACTACCTATACTCGGGCGGTGTAAAAAAAAAATACGGATAATATAATTTGTATATAAAATATACAGGGAAAAAAGATCAGTAAAAAAAAAAAAAAGTAAAAACTAAAGACACCCGTGTCGGTTTAAAATAAAGTGACCCATTGAACCTTTTCAGACTAATATCTTACGCTGTCATGATATATTGAAACAATGGCTAGGTCCGCTGCTAGAAAAGTTGGTTCACTGTGTTGTGCTAGACATTTTTTCTCGTTAGAATTTATTTTATATATTTATAAGGCTACCATTCATCCTTTATTTGAATATTGCTGTTACATCTGGTCTGCTGCTCCTGCTGTGTATCTGCTTGATATTATCCAAAGAAGAATCTGCAGTGTTATTATTCATGACCTGGCATCTCGGTTTCAGTCACTTCCCCCAAACTCTGTAATGCTGTTTCACTCTGTTTTTTTTTTTGTTGTTTTTTTTCGATAAATGTTTTCATGGTAATTGTCCTGATGAACTCTCCTCTATGGTACTTTTGTACTAGGATCGTTCGTTTTCACAGACCAGCTCAAGTCTCGTCACGCGCCGGACGTAGATTTTGTCGCTCTACTGAGGGGAAAGTACATATTGTATTATTTTGTGTTTAAAAACTGTCAATTTTATGGATAGTTTAACTTTAATTTTTCTTCCGTTTTTTTTCTTGCTGTTAAGAAGTCTCCCGATTTTTCTTTTTCCGTTTTTTTTTTTTTTATTTTAATTTATTTTTCACCCTCCACCGACACTAAGTTACTTTTTTTTTTAAATTTTTGTTGCTAGTGTAACGTCTGGTTTTACTCGAGAATTGACTTAATTTTATTTTTCGTATAAATTGTATTTAATTTTCAGATTTGTTTTACTTTTCAACGCCCGCCTGTAAAGTATTTTTTTCCTTTCTGCATAATCTTCTGGTTTTAATTTTCTACTGATTTTTTTTTCCGTAAACAAATTGTAATTTTTTACTCAACAGCCAAGTTTTCTTTTTTCCATTTGTGTATTGTTCAATCTTTGTTTTTTAATTTTATTTTCGTGTTACGTCGGCCATTTTTGTTTAATTGGTAAGATTTTTTTTAAATCTTTCTTTTGTGGTAAGTTGTTTTATTTTGCTATTCTAATTTAAAAAAAAGAAAAAAACGTTTTTAAGTTGTTTTATTTAATTTTACGTTGCCTTATTGTGTTGCTTCAGTGAATTTATTCTTTTTAGTTTACACATCAAACATTTATCGTCTGTTTTTTGTTCTCGTTTCTACATTGTTAAATTTATTATTTTCCTTTTTTTTGTAGAAGGACGTTTTTAATTTGTGTATATTTTGAAGTTCACTTAAGATTTCACGTCAAACCTTTTTTGTTAAACTAGCTTGGGTGGCTCTTTTTTGTATTTTTTTGTTTGTCTCGTTTTTCATTTTTGTGTATTTGTTTAAGATTATTATTTTGGTATTTCTTTATTCGTATTATTTTTATTTTCCGTTTTGAAAAGAAAATTCCGTTTTTCTTAAAAAAAAAAGAGATATTAAAAACAAATAATGATAAAAAATGGCCGACAAATGTGTCAAAGAAGAATGACCTCACTCCCGAGAAAAGAGGCTGCTGAGAATGTAGCCATTACCAAAAATAATGAAAAAAAAAAAAAAAAAAAATTGAAAGAAAAACGTATGGAGGCCACGAATGACTAAAATCAAGAAAACGGATATGAGTTGCTATCTGAGGTCAACAGCAACAAAGACAACAAAGTAGCGCCCGGAAAATCGCACTTATGCTGGAAGACCCCACTGAAATGTATCATCAACATGACGGAGTTCCTCAAGGGAGCCAAGAGCTACGCACATCTTACCAAAGAAGATGGGCTGTTGGCAGATCTCGTGGACTTACAGAAAGTTGACAATATATTGTGTCAGTCTTTGTGGTCGATAAGTGTTCGCACAAAATTTGCATCACCACAAAAGACACTGTTGTTAAATCGTGGACGTCCATGGTGTGGTGGAAAATCTCAATGAATTATCAAAGGAAAGGTTTACTTCATTTGGGACGTACTGTTGCCCTCGCCTGCCAACTGTGAGGACGTCTCCAGTCGAGATTTAATTATAAAGACCTCATACTAAGAACTGAATATGGGGGGAGGACCAAGAGTCAGTATTAGAGGTCCCTCTTCATGTCTTCCTCATCATCTTCATCCTCTTTTGACCTCCCTATGGACATCAGTGTTCCTATATATTAGGTTGGTGCAAAAATAATGACGTAATTATGTCGTTTTTTGACGTTATACGCCAAAAAACGACATTATTACGTCATTATTTTGCACCAACCTAATATCTTATGTCTCATGCCTTAGGGGAGCACCTAGCCGCCTATCTGGCTCAATTTGGTCAGATACTCATTGCTATCTCCGACGGCCTGAACGGGGGAATGAAGCATCGAGATTATGTTAGATCGTAAAGCCTTCACTTCCATCCCCAACTGTCTGCCTGTAGATGGAAAGAAAATGTCACTTACTGTGACCAGCAGTAATCCCAACAAGCTAGAAGTGCAGAGAGACTGGTCACCTATTGTTACATAGGAATAAACTGTCGCTGACGACACTGGAGTTTGAACACAGATCACCAGAGAGCAAACACATACGATCCCATTTTGAATAAGCAGATCCCGTGATGGTAAAGGAAATGTATATATGGGAATTAGCGTGGCGTCTAAGTGTTCATTCTCCGAATTATTTCGGAAGTGCGCTGGTCAAACTCTCTGCCTCGGAGGCAGAGAGGTTCCCCAGGCAAGGCTATGCCGAAGTCTCGTCTCGGGAAACATCTACCCGACCATGTTTTTACGGGGTCTTTGGGGAATTTTTAGCCGAGCCTACGGCCTCGGATACCCCACAATAAACTTGGGCTTGCGCCACATCCATTCGCGTGGGTCGGTTAGAGAATATCTCACAATACGGATTACTATTCGGATCCCTATTCGGTGGTTTCTATTCGAGCGAGTATTATCGAGCAAGTACTATTAGTGCAAGTGTTATTCGAAGGCATCTGACACCAGTATTGTTCAACGGCGTTACTATAGTTGTATCTGCGATTACAAAGTCTCTACTACAGCGAGCATTACAAAATTGACAACGAGTGTTCGTTGGCATCACCAAAGTGTCAACAAGTGTTCGTTGACATCACAAAACCTAACGTCTTCCTGCCTAGAGAAGAAGGCCTAGTGAGTTCTGTCCCCCGCAGACCAATTTCCACGTTTGGCCGAATCTGTTATTTTCATCTCGCCAGCAATGGGCATGCTAGCGTCCAGGACCGGTGTGGTAAAATTCCCCGAAAAGCCGTTACTCGCCGCTTGTGCGGTTGCGGTGAAGGAAAGATCAAAGGGAAGCTCCAGGATGCAGGACCGCTATCCCCGGAAGGCCCATACAGGTAAAGGCACAAACAGCCTCACTCCGTCTGCCAGTTCCAGGGGCGATGTTCCGGTCAGCTAACCGGAGAACAGCAACTAAAAGACGAGTCTAGCTTCGAAAAATTCAAGAAGCTCAAAAAACTTAAAGTCATGTCGGATGAGAGGAAAAGAAAAACATTTATCCCTACAGCTGGCTCTTCCTCTTCGTCCCCGTCTTCCCTATCAGTCAAAGATCGACCCATGGCTCTTTTTCGAATCACAAAATCATTAAACCCCACTTATTCTAAAATGATAACTCTCAAAAGGGTACCTATTACTAAATTCTTCTCCCCCACCAAAAAAAGGCTAAACCTACCATAGCTCCCAATCCATCCCCTGCACAGACCCCCAGCTATTAACCAAAGAAAATAATTGAACACCCCAAAAGATAACGAAGTTCATGATAAGATTGGGCTGAAAATAAAATAAATTTTTAACACAGGGGAAGACGTGTGCCGAATGTCCAAAGACCAGGTGGACGGAGTTTTAACACAGTCCAGCAAAATAAAAGACCTGCAATTTCTTTTTAAACATTAAGCAGGTCAACAAATATGGATATAGAATCCCCCCAAGAAAAAAAAAAAACTTACCTCAAGCTAAGAGAATAATGTAAATAATGTAAGTAATCATAATCCCTCATCTGAGAGATCTAAGCAGATACTGTCTAAGGCCGCAGCGTATAACGGCCGAAACGTTGTGAATACGACAATGAAGATGAGGATAACAGTCCGAATAATATAATGTAAGTAATCATAATCCCTCATCACAGAGATCTAAGCAGATACTGACTAAGGCGGGAGCGTACAACGACCGAAACGTTGTGAATATGACAATGGAGATGAAGATAACAGTCCTAATTATGTAAATAATGGAAGTAATCATAATCCCTCATCTCAGAGATATAGACAGATACTGACGAAGGCCGGAGCGTACAACGACCGAAACGTTGTGAATATGGCAATGAAGATGAGGATAACAGTCCGAATTATGTAAATAATGGAAGTAATCATAATACCTCATTTTAGAGATATAGACAGATACTGGCTAGATGGAAGCGTAAGTGATATAACTGTTTGTATTTTCGCATATCTCGCTAGTGAAACCCACCCGTGGCTTCCTGCTTTTCAGCAAACTGGAAAAAAAAAAATTGAAGAATTAAACAAAATAATAAATAAAGAAATAAATATAAGTATATAAAAGTGTTAATTTTAAATTGTGCTGCGGAAGCTTTTCATTGGATAATTTTCTCAACACGTTTACATTGCGTTAGAATTCAATACAGAGAGAGAAATCAAAAGCAAATAAAAACAAAAAAAACAAAAAACAAAAAAAAACAAAAACACCGCGCATGCGTACATAAACAAAAATGGCAGAAACTCCAAAAAATGTGTCCCATCAGAAGATATATAGCGGAAAAAGGAAAAAAAAAAATAAATAAAAAATAATTGCAGGCTATTTGAACATTTCCGATCGGCATATCGCACGATTTAACTGGAAACGCAAAATTATTTTCAACAGAAATATTAATTTAAACACGAACACTTATGATAAAAAAAAAATGCGCAGAATTTAACTCCTGTACCACAGGGTATAAAACATAAACCCTTTCACACACAGATAATCATCATCATCCCCTTGACTTTTGTAATCGTAGGGCGGATCCGAATGCAGAAGCCAGACTTAACTCTTTTCCACAACGGTCTATCAACGGCAGCCATCAGCAATTCTGGTAGTCATAACAGTCCATTGTTTGACATTGTCCAACCAGTTTTTGCGTTGGCATAGTCTCCTACGTCCACATTCAACGGTGCCTTGCAAGATGGTCTCTCACAGGTTGGGCCTTGTAACGTGTCCAAACCACGCCATTTTTCTCCGTTTGACAATGGCGAGAAGAGGTTCCTGGTGGCCCACAAAACTTTTAACCTTTTTCGTCACAAAGTTATTGGATTTATGTTCCCAATAGAAGATGCCAAGGAGTTTTCACATACATTTGTTGTCCGACGCTTGGATCCTTCTCTCTATTTCTGTCAACAGTGTCCACGTTTCACATTCATATAGGAGAATGGAAACTACCAGCGATTTGTAGAGCCTGTACTTCGTTTAAAAGCTGATTTTCCTCCTCCAAATTCTTGTTAATTTGGCCATCGCTGCATTGGCTGCAGCAATCTGTGTGCGGATTTCCGTGTTCCAGGTAACAACATTCGACAAGCTTGCTCCCAAGTATTTAAAACTGGACAGTTCCTCCAGTGAATTCCCGTTCATAGTAATGTTGACACAGGTGTACCTGTTTGTGCAATTCAAATTTACTGGACTCCTTTCCATATGCTCCTGCTCTTTCAAAGTTTGTTCTGGTTATATGGGAATAAAGTGTCGCTGTCGAAACTGGAGTTTGAACACAGATCACCAGAGAGCAAGCACAGGCAATCACGTTTTGAATAAGCAGATCACGTGATGGTAAAGGATATATATATGGGAATTATCGTGTCGTCTAATTGGGCATCATTTCGATTCTATCCTCTATTACTATACGGATCACTATTTCTAGTCTATCCTCTATTACTATACGGATCACCATTTCTATTCTATCCTCTATTACTATACGGATCGCCAAATCTATTCTATCTTCTATTACAACACGGACAGCCATTTCTATTCTATCCTCAATTACTATACGGATCACCATTTCTATTCTATCCTCTATTATTATACGGATCACCATTTCTATTCTATCCTCTATTACTATACGGATCAACATTTCTATTCTATCCTCTATTACTATACGGATCGCCATATCTATTCTATCTTCTATTACAACACGGACAACCATTTCTATTCTATCCTCTATTACTATACGGATCACCATTTCTGTCCTATCCTCTATTACTATACGGATCACCATTTCTATTCTATCCTCTATTACTATACGGATCACCATTTCTATTCTATCCTCTATTACTATATGGATCACCATTTCTATTCTATCCTCTATTATCATACGGATCACCATTTCTATTCTATCCTCTATTACTATACGAATCACCATTTCTGTTCTATCCTCAATTACTATACGGATCACCATTTCTATTCTATCCTCTATTACTATACGGATCACCATTTCTATTCTATCCTATATTACTATACGGATCACCATTTCTATTCTATCCTCTATTACTATATGGATCACCATTTCTATTCTATCCTCTATTACTATACGGATCACCATTTCTATTCTATCCTCTATTATCATACGGATCACCATTTCTATTCTATCCTCTATTACTATACGGATCACCATTTCTATTCTGTCCTCTATTACTATACGGATCATCATTTCTGTTCTATCCTCTATTACTATACGGATCACCATTTCTATTCTAACCTCTATTACTATACGGATCAGAATTTCGTTTCTATCCCCTATTACTATACGGATCACCATTTCTATTCTATCCTCTATTACTATACGGATCACCATTTCTATTCTATCCTCTATTATCATACGGATCACCATTTCTATTCTATCCTCTATTACTATACGGATCACCATTTCTATTCTGTCCTCTATTACTATACGGATCATCATTTCTGTTCTATCCTCTATTACTGTACGTCCCACGTACGATTTCATTTTTGCTCTTTGGACTGTCATAGGTGAAACTCCTCTTTCACGTGCCAAATGTCTTATGAATTGAGTTGGATCTTTTCTAATTGATCTCTTTAGGTCTAAGTTGAAACGATGATCCCTCTTCCTGTTGTGACCTCCTGATCCAGTTTTCCTCTCTACTGTTCCATCTTTTTTAAATTTATTCTCCGTTCTCTTGATGGTTCTTAAATGAACTTTGGTTATGTGAAGAACGAAGTGTTAACTTGAAACTAAGAGAGGAACGAATATATCTATCTATCTATCTATCTATCTATCTATCTATATATATATATATATATATATATATATATATATATATATATAAAATTAGGTTCGTACTTCAAAGATACTCTTCCAAAGAAAAATTATAAATTGTACTAAAAATAAGATATACCTAAAAAATTAAATATATGTCCGATTTAGTTAATTTAAATTGATTTTAAGTAAGAACATTTTTATAAAATTTAATATTAAAGAATAAAAATATATTTAAAAATAAAAATATAATAAGATAAAATAAATTATATATTTTTAACTTTAAAGATAAGTTAAATCAAGTTATATTAAAAAAATCAACCATACAATGTTATATTTAAAAAACGTAAAAAAAAATAAAAAATAAAATAAACTTCCCTCTGGCTTTTCCATAAATACTTTCATGGTAATTGTTTTGATGAACTCTCCTTTATGGGAACTACTGAGGACATCATAGAGACTCTGAGGCATTGTGGTGACTGTAGTAAGAATGGTAAGTAAGAATGTGTTGTTTTGGTGAAAGGAACACTGTGATATGTTTGGGTCAGTATTTGTGGCTAGCCAAGTTCAAGATAAAACTGATTGAAGACAATTCTTCGCCTATCCCCCCTTTTGGCGTTGCGCCACATTTTTGTATCTTTACAAAGTAATTATTATTTACATTGCTCGAATTATTGTCCCCCTCTTTATTATCATGTTCACGGCGTTTCGGCTGTTGTACACTCTAGCCTTCTTCAGGTGATTGAAATTTCGAACTGAACCCTTTATTCCGTACACCGGAGTAGATTGCTCTAGTTCCACGTGCCATATCTCTTCCGGATGTCTCAGCTATCTCCCTTTAACTCAACTCACCAAGTTTTTGTTCAGCACTGCCGTAGTCAGGCATTGAACAATTTGGGTCTAGTCACCGTATGTTGGTCTGCAGTCGGAGATTCGTCTCCAGGTGTACGGGATCTACGGGGAAATTTTTGACCGAGCTTACGGCTCGGATACCACATATTAAATTCGGCCTTGTGCCATATCTGATCGCGTGGGGCGGTTGGTAGTTGGTCCTGCAATTGGAGGTTGGTCTCCAACTGTGCTGGTCAAACTCCCTGCCTCCGAGCAAAGACGATCCCTAGACGAGGCTATGTCGAAGGGCAGATTTTCGTCTCGGAAAACAGCTACCCGACTCCGTATTATATAGAGTATACTGGGAATTTTTGACCGAGCCTTTACATATATATATATATATATATATATATATATATATATAGAAAGAGAGATAGATAGATAGATAGATAATTAAAAAACAGGCATAGATAGATAGATATGAACAGAACAAGATATATGGAGATAAATATTGTACACACAGAGATAGACAGATAATGAATAGATTTCTATAGGTTGTCTGCTCATATCTATCTATCTATCTATCTATCTATCTATCTATCTATCTATCTATCTGTCTATCTATCTATCTATCTATCTGTATATCTATCTAAGTCTGTTCATTAATTATCTGTCTATATATCTATCTCCATATATTTCAGATAGATAGATGTGAAGAAACTGAGATATATGGCGATAAATATTGTACAGAATGAGATAGATAGATAGATATGAACACACACACACACACACACACACACACACACACACACACACACACACACACACACACAGAGGGTGCGATGGGTAAATTGTCGCCAATTTATATCTTTATTTTCGCCAAAAGAAAGTGCAACGATTCATCTTGTGTAGTTTGTTGCGTAGAGAACATCTATCTATCTATCTATCTATCTATCTATCTATCTATCTATCTATCTATCAATTTCAGTCTCTTCTTCTATCTATCTATCTATCTATCTATCTATCTATCTCTGGCAGTATTTTCTTTATCTATCTATCTATCTATCTATCTATCTATCTATCTATCAATTTCAGTCTCTTCTTTTATCTATCTATCTATCTATCTATCTATCTATCTATCTATCTATCTATCTATCTCTGGCAGTATTTTCTTTATCTATCTATCTATCTATCTATCTATCTATCTATTTCAGTCTCTTCTTTTATCTATCTACCTATCTATCTATCTATCTATCTATCTATCTATCTATCTATCTATCTCTGGCAGTATTTTCTTCATCTATCTATCTATCTATCTATCTATCTATCTATCTATATCTGGCAGTATTTTAATTATCTATCTATCTATCTATCTATCTATAGCAGTCTTTTCATTATCTATCTATCTATCTATCTATCTATCTATAGCAGTCTTTTCATTATCTATCTATCTATCTATCTATCTCAGCTTGTTCAATATCTTATCTCAATCTGTTCATTGTCTATGATACTATAACGAACAAATCGGAAACGTTTAGCAATCTAATATTTCAGTTTTACTAAAGCTTCGTCAGAGAATGGGTTGTGGAGAGAAAGAAGAAAGAAATTCTGGTATGTTTATTTCTGTGTAGTTTGATTTTCATTTGTTAATCAGGTTTCATTTGCATATGACTTGTTAAATAAACGTTAATATAATTTATGACGTTACGAATTCAAGGAGAGACAACACGTCTTGTCGAAGTTCTAAGTCATGAACAATTCCAAGCCTAACTAAAAAAAAAAGACTGTAAGTATTGCTTTATGTACGTACATATATAATGATTGTAGCTTGTCGATGTGAGATTCAGATGATAATGTACAAGAGATAGATGGATGAATAGGTATATAATGAACAGATTGACATAATATTGAACAGGTAGATAGATAGATATGAACAGCATGAGATAGATAAACAGAGAGCTAACTGCGATAGATAGATAGATAGATAGATAATGTACATATTGAGATAGATATTGAAGAAGCTGAGAAGGATATATATATATATATATATATATATATATATATATATATATATATATATATATATATATATATATATGTCTTATGATTTGGATCGTGATTACGATTCCAATGTAATAAATTATAGCCATGGAATATTAGTGTTTGAGCCTTATATATATATATATATATATATATATATATATATATATATATATATATATATATATATATATATTTGCTTCAATCCGGGATCGAAACCCACCTGATTTGAAATCAGTCAGATATGTCACCCCTAGGCAGTCGGAAGTGAATTTTAATATTTTTCTCTATACGAAATATACCAGCGGCTCAGAGAACTCAGTTCATCCTTGAAGAGTAATGCTTAATAGCTAATTGATAATGAAAAGACTGCTAGAGATAGATAGATAGATAGATAGATAGATATGAACAGACTGAAATACATACATACATATATATATATATATATATATATATATATAGATAGATAGATAGATAGATATGAACAGATTACGATAGATAGATAGATAGATAGATAGATACGAACAGACTGATATAGATAGATAGATACGAATAGACTGAGATAGGTAGATAGATAATGGACATATTGAGATAGATATTGAACTACATGAGCTCAATAGATAGATTGATAGATAAATATTAACAGAATAGAAGCCTCCATTATGATTTCTGCATAAGTCTTTAATGACAGAGACAGACTGTGATAGATGGATTGCCAGAAAAATAGATAGATAGATAGTGAACAGACTGAGATAGATAGATAGATAGATAGATAGATGGATAGATAGATGGATAGATAAAGAAACTGGAATAGATAAATAGATAGATAGATAGATAGATATTAACAGAATATGTCTCCATTATGATTTCTGCGTAAGTCTTTAATGACAGAGACAGACTGTGATAGATGGATTGCCAGAAAAACAGATAGATAGATAGATAGTGAATAGACTGAGATAGATAGATAGATATTAACAGAATATAAGTCCCCAATATGATTTCTGCATAAGTATTTTATGACAGACTGTGAGATATATATATATATATATATATATATATATATATATATATATATATATATATAGATAGATAGATAGATAGATGCAGACTGATAGCTAGCTATCCTGCATCTATCAAAGAACTGAATTATTTACATATACAAAATTAATAAAAAAAAAACTCCAAATGGTTTCTTGAATTCATTCTAATCTTTTATTCGTGTGCTCTGTGCCACGAACTACCAAAGTTGAAACATTCCACTTTCTTGTTTTCCGACAGACTTACAATGCGATATTAATTCAAAGGAACACAAAATCGAAGGATTTTAACCGCTCCAATCTATTCCAAAATAAATAAAAGAACAAAAATCCATCTATTCTGTTATTTGTTTTCCCTTTTTTTCCTCCTTGCAGAATTCTGTCTGTTTTATATATTTGTCTGTTTTTTTTTTTCCCGCTCGCATCAATTGTTGCTTTTAGTGGTTGTCAGGTTAGAG
>OZ010614.1:40226345-40263845 GCA_963932145.1 Acanthosepion lycidas
TAGCTGTATAACTCAAAAGGGATTTTCAGTGATTCTTACGAAAAATGGGGTTAAAATGATTAAACGACTTATCTGAAAACCTGCGAAAAAAAGAAACCCAATTAGTTTTGTATTTTGTTTTAGATATTAGATATTTTGTGGATGGACAATTTCGCGGTTACACGATTTGGACAATTTCGCGGTTACACGATTTGGACAATTTCGCTGTTACACGATTTGGACAATTTCGCTGTTACACGATTTGGACAATTTTGCTTTTTGCCGTTACCAATAAAATAAAAAAAAAACCCAGACGACATGCATTTAACGGATATCAGAATTCGTTGAAAAATACATCCCTACCCTACCTAAACATAACCCCTTTTTCAAACGTAACTAATAACTGATACAACAAAAGTTAATAAAAATGAACACGCTACCACCCCTTGTCTGGATGACTGGATTTCTCTGTACCCCTGGAAACAGTGAATTATGAATTTTCTGTGCCTTTAAAACTCAGTAAATTTAAAAAATAAGTTACTCCAAAATTTGTTTGAGAATGAAATGGAACTAATATCTTTAATTTAATTATCAATTTAAATTTGAAGCTTTTAGCTTCCATTTTTGAAACATGGTTATTACTGTGTAGCGAAAAAACATATTTTAAATCAGTCAATTTATAATATATATATATATATATATATATATATATATATATATATATATGAATGTATGCATATTGTGCGCGCGTGTGTGTATGCAGGTAGCTAGATAGATTGCCATAAAGCAACTGACTGAGATGAATAGATAGATGCATAGATATGCAGGAACAAACTGGGTTAGGTTAGATATATATGAACAAACTGGCCTTGCTAACTAACTAGTTAGCTCGATAGGCAAATATCCCCAGCACCTGCCCCAGACGTACAAAAGTACGACTAATTCGACTAGTGGCATATGTCTGTTAAAAGTTTGGAATTGGCATTGATAGCGCAGAGCCCAGTAAGCAGTCAATATAATTTGCGTTCTTCATCGAAATACAGACTCCCATTAAGTGCAAATGTATTGTTAAAATCACTTTGCTTTAGTATTAAAAAAAAAAAGAAAAAATAATGATAAAAATGCGCGTACGTTCAGAATTTTTGAGAAGGCTCCCCACCCATTAAATCGGTAGCTGACAGCGCCATTTAGTTGGAGTTAACGGCAAATACACTTGGACATTTTACTAATGGAGGCCCATAACGAAAGAAACGTGGGGTCTGTAATTTTGATGAAAGTTCAAGCTGGTGGGGAAAAGTGTGCCGTGATTACTTGTGTGAATCGGTCGAAATAATTTTAATGCTTAAGCAATTTGCTTTAATGTTTCCCATCTTTCTCGACAAGAAAGCAATTTCTTTTTAAATCTTTATCAAGGAGGTCGTACTCTTAATACGTTATGATCTATCTATCTATCTATCTATCTATCTATCTCAGTCTGTCCATTATCTATCTATCTATCTATCTATCTATCTATCTATCTATCTATCTATCTATCTATCTATCCCTAATTGTTCATCTATACATATATAAAGGTCAGTTGTCTGTATATGTGTGTGTCTGGTTAAAACTAAAAAATAAAAAAAAACTACAATAGTTATGATATAGTAAATATGCATACAGACTCATCCAAACCAGCATTTTTTAAAAAACAAAACAAAACATTATCATCATACGATTTGCATTTACGAAGATATTTTAAAATTAAAATGCATTAGAATGTATTCGAAGTTCTCAGAATTAAAAAAAGTAAAAACGAACAATAATAATTCTTATTCGAGTTTAGTGATTACCGTTCGTTTTTAATTTTTTATTCTGTTAAACGCATGTATGTATTTTTTTAAATTTCTATTCTCTTGAATTTATTTCAGATCTATAGTAAATAAAAGTGCATCTTAAAAACAATGAATATTAAAACAGCTAAGTAAATTTAAAAGAAGAAGAATATTAAAGACAATTATTTGACAAAAAGTTTAATATTTATTTATTGAAACATTCGGGCGTGTGTATGTCCGGCTACAAAAAATATACAAACTCAGTATCACCCGAAAGGGTAGGTATGTGTGTGTGTGTCTGTGTGTGTTTGTGCTATTGACTTATTAATATTTACGACCTTCTGATGGAAAATATTTTTTTTATTCAATCTTTAAGAAATAAACTTCATTGTTTTTTTGGTTTGTAACTAACATAAAAAGGAAATAATTTCCAATTAAGTTTTATTAAAGCAAAAAACTATAGCAAGCCTTATTTTTTCAAAAATTAATTTAAAATATAGTTAAATTAGTAAAACAAATATTTAATATGACTGAATCATGTTTGGATGTGCTACTTTTTATTAAAACAGTTTTTTTTTCTTTTCAAATACAAATACAATGCTGTTCGATAAAAGGGATTCACCTAATTTTATTTTTACAAAAAATATTTTTTGTCTATTGTTTTTGGAGTTAAAATAATTTTTATTCTTACTAATATAAAGACCCCTTCCCGACCACCTATGAAAAAAGTTTATTCATCCTAAGGTATTCTACTGATAATTATAGATTTGGATAAATGAGATTCAGGAAAAAACTCTGTGCAAAAAAAGTGACTCAGATATCACATTCTAATGATTAAACTGGTAAATTTAAAGAGCTTTTGACAAAATATTGAAAACTATTTTACGATACACTCAGAACAATATTCTAGAGAATTCTAGAATAGCTTAAATTAAATCTAGAGTATTTCAGAATATTCCAGAAAGCCTCATCCAGTATAAAAACAGTTTGAAATAGCCACTCAAGTCACTAACCAGATGAAAGGGTACAAACACGCATCAGAACCACTTAAGGCATCTATTATTGCCCTCTCAAAAGCAGGCAAGTCTACGAGAGAAATTGCAGAAATTGCTATAACCTCGCAATCAACTGTCTCTTGAGTGCTTAGGGCACATAATGATGCCACTCCTGCTCCAAGGAAGAAAATAAAGGGACGAAAGAAAAAGATTGATGATAGAACTGGCAGGGTAATCAAGAGAGAAGTTGCGGAGAATAGGACTATAACTAACCAAGAAATTGAAGCCAGTCTACGCGAAGAGCAAGGTGTTAGTCTTGCCTCTTCAACAGTCTGTCAGAACAAGGTTACAAATCTTGTTAGAACAAGGTTACAAATCTTGTTAGAACAAGGTTACAAATCTTAGAACAAGGCTACAAATTTTGTACACGAAGGTTTAAGCCGCTAATAAGCAAAGCCAACAAAGCCAAGAGACTTGAATGGGCTCAGTATTACAAAGATTTCACCGTAGAAGACTGGAAAAATGTCCTCTTCTCCGATGAAACGAAAGTTGAGCTAAATTCAAAGAATAAGGTGAGTCACTTTTATCGAACAGCACCATATATCTTAAAATTTAAACATTCAAAACTAAATTCAACAATGTATCTTGCTTCTACTCTCATTCAAAATACTTATTAATGTTTAAAAGTCAAAGTTTATTTACTTTAAAAAATCTAAATTCTCCTCCAAAATAAATAGTAAATAATTATTTTTCGAAGAACTAAGGCTCGCTTTGTTTGAAAAATGATTAAATTAAATATTTAAATATATCTCAATTTAAGTTTAACATTATTATTAATGATATATTTTTTTAAATGGTTAATGATCTTTTATCGAAGTTTGAAAACAACGTTTACAGAGTATTTATGTTAGTATTTAAATCGAAAAATAAAACGTCTTTTTGGATAAAAATATGGGGCTGCTCAGCCCCTTAAGACCCTCCCCCCTCACCTGAGTGTCGTATTAATAGTGTGATATTTTCCATAATTTAGTTATTTTGTAACAAACCAAAAAACAATGAAGTTTAATTCTTAAAGATTGACTAAAAAATGATTTTCCATAAGATATCTGAAAAATATCAATAAATTGTCAATAATAAAGCATTATTCAGAGATCTTCCGGGCAATGCCGCGTATCCCCGCTATCTATCTATCTATCTATCTATCTATCTATATATATATATATATATATATATATATATATATATATATATATATATACATAATTTAAATATAAAAACAGACCACTTTAAGGTTACATGTAATAAATTATTTCAACACAGCGCTTTTCCTCGCTTCGTTAATTTACATATGTTTAATACGGCCCGTCAAAAATGTGTAAATTTTCATTTTTTGTTTGGAAGTAAAGTCTGATGATCCGCAGTCCTTTTAAAAGGGCTGTGGTGAAATAATTTATTACATGGAACCTTAAAGTGGTCTGTTTTTATTTAAATTATTTGCTCTGGATTTACATTGAGCTCTCTGGATTTTATCCTCCTTAGGTTTACCCATACAGATTACCTAGTTTTTCATAAACTATATATATATATATATATATATATATATATATATATATATATATTTATTGTATGAATGACTCATGTAATTATAAATTGAACTGCACCTGTATTCGAAATTAAAATAACTGATCCAACGTGCAACTTTCGGATAATAAGTGTGACATTTCTGTAATTAATGAACAATATAGTTCATGCCACACTGACGGAAAACCTACCAGTAAAAAAGAATTCTCCTATTACTATATTTGTACAAAGACGCACAACCTTAAAATTTAAAATTCAAACTCAGCGTTGCGACCGCACGTTACAAAACAATAACACATTTCTCATAGCATTTTTCGGATTATATCTGTATTTTCGTTGTCCTCTTATTACTGAGAAGTAAAAACAAGAACAAATCTATTTCCATACCTGAGGATGCCTGTAGGACCAGACGAAAGCTTGTAAAAACTAAAAAGACCTTATGAAACTGAAATTTATAAACAGGGATCATATCATTCATATACAGGTTCGGGGTTGGTGTATTGAAATTGTGTTGTAGAGTAGTTTCACAGTGGAGGCTTGTAGTGATTTTCCAAGCGTAGCTCAGATGTGGCACAAGGCCGAAAGTATGGGGTACCCAGTGAGGATCGAACTCAGTACTCAGTCGTAATAGTTCTAGCGAGACAAGTTTGCTAACCATTACACCACCTCGAGGTGCCCACAGTGGAGGCTTGTATTTCACTAAGTGGGTCCTAAAAAGGTTCGACGTACAAAACGTTAGGAACTTGATATAATAGTTAATGACGCAGCAATCTAGTTGTGATGGTTGATATTTTAATGTCCGACATCGACTGACTCACCAACTCACTCTAGCTCCGTGGCGACTGCTGCTACTACTACTTATTATCTGTGGGAGAGTCTATTAACAATAGAATAGGTATGTTCAGGTATAACAAATTGTTTGCGAAGATGTATTCTCGCCATTTAAATCATTAACCTCTATATTTGTTTTTTGTATGAATGATTCATGTAATTATATATATATATATATATATATATATATATATATATATATATATATATATATTTAAAAAATGTTTTACATCGCGACACGGAAATGTTTTTATTTGAAAGCAGAATGGTATTTTATTGCAAAGTTAAGAAGCTGGGTGGAAACAAGATTTCAAAATTATATGGGTGTGTCCTGTTTGACCAATCAAATGAAAGGCCAAAGTTCAATCAGAAAAGTGAAAAATGTAGGTTAGAGGTTGGGCGTGTTATTTATGCTTGTCTATATAAACTGTCATTTTTAGACGTATTACCATTACTTCTGGTTAAGAATATAAGATACAATGAAATGATCGTATATATATATATTTATATATATATATATATATATATATATATATATATATATATATATATTGATAGATAGATAGATAGATAGATAGATAGATAAACAAACAACAATAACTTGATTTTAGCATTTTATTCTTTTAATTATTTTTGTATATACTTTAGAAATATCTTAAAGGTGCCATTAGTATGATTAAATCATTTTTATATATTATATTATATTGATTCTATATTACAATACTTATTATATTCACTGCGCCATAAGACATGACAATATTAAAATTAAAAATCGAGGAATTCAATAAATATTAAAGGTACCATTGTAAAATACTGTATATATAATTGTAGTATATATTTTTTTATAATTAAAATTCTATTAACTATATTTTAAACTAAACATTGTACAAAACCTACGGATTACATTTAGTTCATTCCGCTAATTTAATAGATCATTATTTTTTAGGAAATTTAATAATGTAGCTTTTCATGTAGATACACGGAACATGGGTCATTTAATGACATCCAAATTCTCGCTTTAAAAAAAAAAAAAAAAAAAAAAAAAAACTTTCCATTTTATTGTGGGGGTTTTACTGATTTCTTTTAAATATCCAAAATATTTTGAGAGGGAAGTTCGGTTACGGTAGTCATTGTTGTTAAAAGAAGAAATACGTTGATATCACCTTCGTTTAAAAGGGTTCTTTGTGCTTCCGATATAAAATTTCTTAACACCTGGGTTTTCAGTAGATGAAATGGTGTAATTGGTAAAACACTAGATTCTGTAAGACATTTATTTTACAATGGACAATTTATGGTATTTCTAGAATTACATAATTTATTATCAATATTATTGATTTCCGTTTTCGAATTACTATTATTTTTTTATCCCGGTTTAAGTCTTTCTTTAAAATTTTATTATTATGTTTTTTATAATTTGTTCTATTAGAAGCTCAAAGAACACTTGCAAATAAACTTTCCGGACATCCCAATATATATATATATATATATATATATATATATATATATATATATATATATAGGTTGTCCATAAAGTTCGTGTGCATTAAAAAATTATAACTTTATTTGTATTTGCGATAGAAATAATCTGTAAAAAATGTTATAAAGTTTAATGTACCTAGTTTTAAGTATAGCTAAAATAACTAATGTGATTTCAGGCATTACTGTAAATCAGTTGGCAAATGTTTTCCGTGAACTGCAAAATCGTAATACCCTTTGTATTGCTAATGATGGAGAACATGTGGAAACTTAAACAAAATTTAAATAAAACCCTAAAACATATATATTTACTTCTTTCTAATCCTTTTTTACAAATTATTTCTATCGCAAATCCAAATAAAGTTATAAATGGTTTAAAGTGCATACGAACCTTATGGACACCCTGTATGTATATATATATATATATATATATATATATATATATATATATATTAGGTTGGTGCAAAAATAATGACGTAATAATGTCGTTTTTGACGTTAAAAAATACGTCAAAAAACGACATTATTACGTCATTATTTTTGCACCAACCTAATATATATATATATATATATATATATATATATATATATATATATATATATATGGCTTAGTCTAATATAGTGTGGATAAAAATGAAGGCTAGATAGAATGTTTTGCTCCAATCCTCCTATCATGGAAGATGTCTTTTCTTTTTAGAACCGAATGTTATTGACAGAGAAGGATGTAACTCTCTCAGCCAAGCAGGCAATTTCCATCAATAGGAATATATTTCGTTTCCTAAAACATAGAATCAAAGAAAATAAAAGAATTGGAAAGAAATCGTGTCTTTACTTGGCTACACATCACAAAATATTTTATAGAAACTTTCAAAGGAATAAATAAATGAAAAATACTTTTATATCATCTCTCTTTTTTTTTTTTTTTTTTAATTTTCCCCACTGTGCCAAGAAAATTAATTTTTTTTTTCTTTTTTGTTTTATTTCTTCAGAAAACTAGTTTGGGACTAAAGCCAGTATTTGAAACGTTGACAAAATTTAAAATTAAACCTTTCTGTTTTATTTTTCTTCAATTTTTTACTACCAACAATAACAAAAAAAAAAAAAGGTCGCCAAATTTACTGAAAACACAAATCAAAACAAAAAGAAATTCTTCGTGTTCTTTATTCAAAATAGAAACAAACGAAACAGAAAATAAATAAGAGATCTTCCATTCTTTTTTTTTACCTCGTTCTGTAGAAAACCGGTTTCTATTTAAATATAATCTTGACAGTGACGTTCGAAAAATGTGGATCGATGCATTCTTTAAGTAATCGGTAGTGGGTACATTATTTTATTATGGCTTTAGAAACAGACATTTTGGTGCGTTCAAGAAAATTTGGGGACTTTTTTCCTTTTTTTTTTTTTGAGAGAGAGAGGTAGTTATAATTGTCCGAGGTTATTGACATTTTCGTATGAGAATTGAAACTGGAGTGACATCTCAAGGGCTGAGAAAGTGCCCTGTCCAGACTACATGCCCCCAACCCACACATCTCGGCCGTACCGACAAGATCCAAAAGAATACAAGCCATTATATTTGCTCCGTCTTGGCGGAAGGAGTTGCCGGCAACTTGTCAATATAGACAGCCAACTGCCTTCGGAGCTCCACTCAGGGTTTTCTGTCTGGATTTACTTCCATAGCCCTTTTTTGTGCTTCGGATATGACTGCAAAGCTGAAGAGGTTTAAAATCAGGGTTTTCCGCACATATATATATATATATATATAGAGAGAGAGAGAGATAGAGAGAGATATTTTTGATCTGTGTAGTGATCCCCACTTCACTTTTAGGCCTTCATGTTCTTCTCTCATCTTTTACCTCTCCCTATAGCTTTCATTTACATCTCACATTCGTCCCCCACTCTCATTCATACACACACTCTCATTAAATTTTATTTTTTATTCCCAGAGTTATTTGTTCTGATTTCTTTTTGAATTTGTAGGTCTGATGAATTGGATCGTAATTACGATACCAATGTAATAAATTATAACCATGGAATATATATATATATATATATATATATATATATATATATATATATATATATATATTGGGCCCTAGAGAGGCTGCCTTCCTGGGGCTGTTGAGCTCCATATAGACGCTGGTTATAAGGCGGCATTTTTTCGCCTTCGCCGATTCCTCGGTTTGGAGTGGGACTTAGTTGTCAGACACTATTTGAAACACAAGTCACGAAATCATTTTATAGGCAGTAGGGGCTTATCCCTACTATCGTCCCCTATAATGTCAGTACTATACGCCAAATAAGTTGAACTGCCAGTTTTTGTTATGCCAGATTGAAGAAGACGGCAGTAACAGTAAACCCAGCTTGTCACAGCCGACTAGTTTGGAGAATGCAGTCGAGACGTGAAGACAATTTGAAAGCTGGCGAGGCAATACAGTTTTGTGCTGACAGAGACGTGTATTAAAACCGTGCCTCGCCCTTCCTACAGCCCAATTCTTGCTCTCTGAGACTTTTAGTTGTTCCCCCACACTGAAGGAGAATCTCAGGGGTAGTTGTTTCGAGGACACTGGGAAGACGAAGGAGGCTGTGACAAAGTTCTTGGACATTTTGAATTTAGATGACTTTTGGAGTCGCTTGTGATGATTAATCATTGTCAACAAGAAGCACCTTTGAAAAAAAAAAAACGTTCTTATTCTTTATGCATCTAACAATGCGGTGTTGGTGTAAGAGCTTATAATTGCTTTAAAAATGGACGTTTTAAAAGTATGAGCTACATTCCAGATGTTTATAGATTTTTTGTTTTTTTTAAAGGAGGGGCAGTTCTAATTGTCAGAGATTATTGATATTATTTTACAGAATTTCGTCACAGAAATCTTTACGCAGTACCATCAAACAATGTATTTTTTTTTTTTTTTGATAAGTGTAGTTTTATTTATGCCAAAACTTTAAACAAAAACAAATTAAATAATACAATGGAACCTATTTTTCCGTATAGAATAGCAATAAAAAAGTAAAAGAACAAATTAATTATTAGGTTGGTGCAAAAATAAAGACGTCATAATGTCGTTTTGTGACGTTAAAAAAATACGTCAATAAACGACATTATGACGTCATTACTTTTGCACCAACCTATGATATAATAAAGCATTTTTTTTAAAAAAAATTAGAATTAAAACAAACAAAAATAAAAACGAATAATGCGCCAATTTTGCATCGTGTTTGAAAAGATTATGATTATTTACAAAATAAAACAAAATGCTGCTTTCTAGCATTAATTTTATTTTGTAGATAATCATGCTCTTTACAAAGTTCGAAATTTATTTTTGTTTGTTTTAATTTTAATTAAAAATATGCTTTATTATATTAATTAATTTGTTCTTTTACTTAGTCAATTATTGCCATTTTAGCATTTTTCTTGTTTGACACTTTTGTGATGTTAACAAACACTCGTTGTCACTTTTGTAATTCTCCTTGTAGTAGAGACTTTGTAATCGCAGAAACAACTATAGTAACGCCGTTGAACAATACTGGTGTCAGACGCCTTCGAATAACACTTTTACTAATAGTACTTGCTCGATAATACTCGCTCGAATAGAAACCACCGAATAGGGATCCGAATAGTAATCCGTATTGTGAGATATTCTCTAACCGACCCACGCGAATGGATATGGCGCAAGCCCAAGTTTATTGTGGGGTATCCGAGGCCGTAGGCTCGGCTAAAAATTCCCCAAAGACCCCGTAAAAACATGGTAATTAGTAATAGGTACCCTTTTGAGAGTTATCATTTTAGAAAGAGTGGGGTTTAATGATTTTGTGATTCGAAAAAGAGCCATGGGTCGATCTTTGACTGATAGGGAAGACGGGGACGAAGAGGAAAGAGCCAGCTGTAGGGATAAATGTTTGTCTTTTCCTCTCATCCGACATGACTTTAAGTTTTTTGAGCTTCTTGAATTTTTCGAAGCTAGACTCGTCTTTTAGTTGCTGTTCTCCGGTTAGCTGACCGGAACATCGCCCCTGGAACTGGCAGACGGAGTGAGGCTGTTTGTGCCTTTACCTGTATGGGCCTTCCGGGGAAAGCGGTCCTGCATCCTGGAGCTTCCCTTTGATCTTTCCTTCACCGCAACCGCACAAGCGGTGAGTAACGGCTTTTCGGGGAATTTTACCACACCGGTCCTGGACGCTAGCATGCCCATTGCTGGCGAGATGAAAATAACAGATTCGGCCAAACGTGGAAATTGGTCTGCGGGGGCCAGAACTCAGGAGGCCTTCTTCTCTAGGCAGGAAGACGTTAGGTTTTGTGATGTCAACGAACACTTGTTGACACTTTGGTGATGCCAACGAACACTCGTTGTCAATTTTGTAATTCTCCTTGTAGTAGAGACTTTGTAATCGCAGAAACAACTATAATAACGCCGTTGAACAATACTGGTGTCAGACGCCTTCGAATAACACTTTCACTAATAGTACTTGCTCGATAATACTCGCTCAAAAAGTAACCACCAAATAGTGATCAGTATAGAGAAATAGTATGGAGAATAGTATAGAGCCGGGTGTGAAAATAACAATTCTTTCAAATCATGATTACTCCTTTTCTAAGCGTGAGAATTCATATTTTCTTTTTATACTTGAAACCATTCAGCGTAGTTTTATCGTCTTCCAAAATCTGACATACTCTGCCGTTTGCACTTTTCTCCGGCTTCATCTCTGTTGCTCGAAATTGCGTCTAGATTTTGTTTTCTTCGTGATCTTCCACCTGAGGAGCAAACACAACTGTCCACCATCTGCAGCAGTCTTTTAACCGGAAGTGCCAATCATTCATTTTTATATGACATTGTTGCAGGTGATGAAAAAAAAAATGTGTGATGTCAACGAATACTTGTTGTCACTTTCGTAATGCTCGTTGTAGTAGAGACTTTGTAATCGCAGATACAACTATAGTACTTTGCATGTTAAATGATAAAACTTTCATTTTTTCTAAAATGAGAAGGGTACTGTCCATTTAAATATCCCATACAGCATCCCAAACGAGTCGACCATTCGAAGACAACGATCCTGCTTTCCCTCCCGAGGTCAATGGACTGATGATAAAGAGACTATGCTTATGACATTCAGTGCTGTAGAAAAGTAAGTGAAGCTCTTAAATAATATTTACAAAAAAATGTCTCTTCTTTCCAGATGATCAACAAATCTTAATTAAACTATATATAGTGTCGGGGAGTTTTAGTGGGAGAGAGGGCTGGAGATTTGATTCAGGTCATGAAAAAAGAACATTATTATTCGATTTTGCCAAAACATTGTGTACCATCTTCTATACGCATAACTGGGAGAAAAAGGCCTATCAACAAAATGAGTGAAAACATTTTCTAAATTATTTCATGTCAACGAACCTTCGTTTGGCACTTGTGTAATGTCAAAGTAGAAGCATTTTAATCGCAGATCAAACTAGAGTAACGCCGTTGAACAATACTGGTGTCAGACGCCTTCGAATATCACGTGCACTAATAGTACTTGCTCTATAATACTCTCTCGAATAGTAATCTGTATAGTGATCTGAATAGAGAAATAGTATAGTGAATAGATTAGAGAATAAGGGTCCGTATAATATAGAGGATAGACTAGAAATAGAGATCCGAATATTAATAGAGGATAGACTAGAAATAGAAATCCGAATAGTAATAGAGGATAGACTAGAAATAGAGATCCGAATAGTAATAGTGGATAGACTAGAAACAGAGATCCGAACAGCAATAGAGGATAGACTAGAAACAGAGATCGTTAGTCGTCAGCTACTTCCAACATATATCTATATCCTATGTTCAAACTCAAGTGTCGGCAGCGACACTATATTCCTATATAAAGGTTTTTAATTCCCTTCACTCCAAGCAAGGCAATAAAGCCACTAAGACGTATCGGATTTACAGAGTGCGAAGGGATGTAACAAAAAGAAAAGAAAAGGAGAGAGAACGATGAAAGAACACATATCAAGAATACAGATGATAATGATTGGCATTGCGTTTAAATTTTGAAGTTAAAAACCTGCTGGTTCCATGCTGTTCAAGAATGTGTCACTCAGGATGAGTAAAAGCGAATCCAACTGTTGGTGATCAGAAGACAACGTGGGAAGTAGAGAGAGAGAGAGAGAGAGAGAGAGAGAGAGAGAGAGAGAGAGAGAGAGAGAGAGAGAGAGAGAGAGCAATCCCAGACCTTCATTCCAAGTTCTAGTCTCAATTGTCACATCTGTAAAGTTCAAAAGGAAACCTTAAAATAGATAGATAGATAAAGAAGACACTGAGATAGATAGATAGATAGATAGATAGATAGATAGATAGATAAAGAAGAGACTGAGATAGATAGATAGATAGATAGATAGATAGATAGATAGGAACAGACTGGGATATATATGAACAGACTGGAATAAATAGATAGATAGATAAATAAAGAGAAGAGACTGAAATAGATAGATAGATAGATAGATAGATATGAACAGACGGGATATGAACAGGATCAGATTAGATAGAGATAGATAGATAGATAATGAAAAGGGATAGATAGATAGATAGATAGATAGATAGATAGATAGATAGAATAATGAAGAAACTGAGATAGATATGATCAGAAATAAACAGATATGAGCAGAGATAGATATGAACAAAAATAAATATAAATTGTTCAGATAGGTATGAAACGTATTAGACAGACCTACAGATAGATAGATAGATAGATAGTGTGTGTGTATATATATAAATTGATATATATATATATATATATATATATATATATATATGAATTGGCTGTGATAGATATATATGAATAATCTTACATCAATTCTTACAAAAAGTGACGCAAGAACACGGATTAATGTACAAACAGCGGGAAGAAAAAATATTGGCAAAATAAAATTTGAAAATGACTTGTGCATGGGAGTAGATCACCTGGATTTTAATGGAAGTTTCTTTCAGAATCCATCATGGCTACCAGGAATCTTTGGAAATGGATAACAGCTGGAATTTCAGGGGATAGCGAAACAAAACCCTCGCGTCTTCTAAGCGTGAAAAGAACACGGCTCTTGATCCCGTGTTTTCTTGTATGTCACCCTTCGAATACTATCAGGAATGGTTCTCTGAAGCTTCTGAAATGATGTCGAATCGAAAATGGTTAGCAAGCTACTCGTCAGAATCCATCTTAGACATTTATAAATGTACCATTCGTCCGTGCATTGGAGACTATCGACATGTCTGGTTTGCCGCTCCTGCTATATATCTCGAGATTCTTGACAAACGTGTCTGCAATGTAATCGATCCTGACCTGGCATCTCGGCTCCAGTCACATTCTTACCGTTGTGACGCGGCTTCCCCCCCCTGTCTGTTCTGCAAGTATTTTCGTGGCATCTGCTCAAACGAGATTTTTTTCCCTGGTGCCCCGACTGCATAAATTTTTTAGCGTGCTACTAGATTGGCAATTAGGTCCCACCGTTTCACTGCTGGACTAGTTAGATGCAGGCGCCACTTCTATTCCAACAGTTTCTTTTCTCGCACTTTCTTCCTGTGGAAATCCCTTCTCGACTTCTTGCTTCCCTGATAAGTACAATCTTCAAAAATGTAAATGCAACGTCGATCAACATCTTCTGTCTCTCTGAAGGTTGTTTATTCAGGGCCTTTTCCCCACTTCTTATTAAAGTCTTCTCATTCTCTTCCACTAAACACCTTACGTCTTAGTGGCGTTATCGCCTTGCTTGGGGAGGAATGATTAAAAAAAAATAAATAAGTGAATTAGAACAATGAAAGTCAATAAATAAGCGCAAATAATTTAGTGAACATATAAATATATGCATTCGTAGAATCGGGTCGAATAAAAGATACCTCTTTTTAAATGTAATATTTGATTATTAGACAGTGGTTCGAAAGTCTTGTCACACCTACATAATCTAATTTTCTATTTTAAGATGGCTGACACGAAAATGATGGCGTTCATACAGACCTTCTCGATGTGTGACAGCGTCAATGAAAGTGAATAAACTAAATCCAGTACATGGGCTTTGTATTACTGTATTACTTGTTCTTCTGTTGGTCTCATTATTTTTTGGTAGAAGGAGACAGGACTTTCGGAGCACCATTTAGATAGTTAAATATGAATAGACTGAAATATAGTACATCGTAACCCGGATATAAGAGACCTGAATATAAGAGAAACCCGGATATAAGATAGATTTTCTCTGGTCTTAAATTAGAGCCATACTTACCTAAACTAAATATACCAAACCCGGATATAAGAGAAACCCCGGATATAAGAGACTTCTTCTCCGGTCCCGACAACTCTCTTAAATCCGGACTGCACTGTAAATAGATAAAGAATGGACTGGGAGATAGATAGATAGATAGATAGATAGATAGATAGATATGAACAGAAAGAGATAGATAGATAGATAGATTGATAGATAGGAGTGAGTTTGGTCCGAAAGTCTTGTCTTCCTACATTGTATAATTTTCTATTTCAAGATGGCTGATACGAAAATGATGGCGTTCATACAGACCTTCTCGATGTGTGATAGTGTCAATGAAAGTAAATAAGCTGAATCCAGTACATTGTTCTCATTACTTTTGGGTAGCAGGAGACAAGCCTTTCGGAGCACCATTTAGAAAGCTAAAAAAAAGCTAGACTGAAATATAGATAAACAGATAAAGGATAGATAGTGTGGTCCGAAAGTCTTGTCATTCCTATATAATCTAATTTTCTATTTTAAGATGGCTGCCATGATAATGATGGCGTTCTATACAGACCTTTTCGATGTGTGACAGCGTCAAGGAAAGTGAATAAACTGATTCCAGTCCATGTGCTGGTAGTTAAAACAAAAGCGGTGTCAATGGAAAAAAAAAGTCCTTTTGATACTTGGTCTTTTTTTTTTCGGACACGAAGGTCCAAATTTACTGGAGATTCGTTCTGTCGACCAATGTCACTAAAGCCGAAGCCCAATTCTCGCTCACCTCGAAGAACGGATTTCTCTCCACGCATGCGCCCTTCTATTTCAAAAACATTCTCGACAAAATTTATTAGGCTTATCAGCATATCGAAGCACAATTATTTTCCCTTTTTTATTTTTTAATAATGATAAAAAAAATTGACAATATGGAAATTTTCAACCAATGAAATATAATCGCTAATTCTTCTTCTTAATATTATTTCTTCTTCTTCTTCTTCTTCTTCTTCTTCTTCTTCTTCTTATTATTATTATTATTATTATTATTATTATTATTATTATTTTTATTATTAATCGTATTTTTCTTCTTCTTTTTCTTCTTTTGTTTTCTTCTTTTGTTTTATTTTTCTTCTAATTTTTATTTTTTCTTCTTCATTTGTTCCTTCTTTTCCTTCTTCTAATTATTATTATTATTATTATTATTATTATTATTATTATTATTATTATACTTCTTCCTCTACTTCTTCTTTTTCTTCTTCTTCTTCTTTTTCTTCTTCTTTTGTCTTTTTCTTCTTCTTTTTCTTCTGTTTCTTATCTTACTTCTCATTAATCTTCTTTTTCTTCTAATTTTTATCTTCTTCTTCTTTTTCTGTTCCTTCTTTTACTTGTTCTTCCTCTGTTTCTTATTCTTTTTCTTCTTCTTCCGCTAAATCTTACTTTTCTTCTTCTTTTCTTGTTTTTCTTCTTTTACTTCTTATTAATCTTCTTTTTCTTCTAATTTTTCTTTTACTTCTTTTTTTTCTTTTACTACTTCTTCCTCTACGTTTTCTTCTTCTTTTTCTTCTAATCATTATTTTTCTACTTTTTCTTCTTCTTCGTCTTCTTTTTCATTTTTCATGTTGTTTTTTCTTCTTCTTCGTCTACTTCTTGCTCTTCTTGTTCTTCTTTTTCTTCTTTTTTCCCCTTTTTTTTCTTCTTCTTTTCCTTTTTCTTCCTACTTTAAGTCGACGTCAGTTTCCGCCATATTTACTTTCTCTATATCTCCTCAGTCGAAGGCGAACAGTTGCAAACAACAATCATTTCTTTTCTTTTCTTGCTTTCAAATAAATTGGGCAAAAGCACGAAAAATAAACTAAAACTAAAAGTTAATGTCGTTTGTTAATGAAATAAATAATAAAACAAGAAACAAAAACAAAGCATATGTAATTAGAATCTTTCAAAAAAAAATTAATTACCATGGACGAAAGCGAATTGTTCAAATATGGCTAATTTTTCGGGCGAGAAAAAAATAGTGTGATTTCAAAGAACAAAACTAATAATTGTTTTTTTTTTGTTTTTTTTTGCTGTCGTCTTGGCTTACTTTAAAATGGAAAAAAAAATGAACTGATTCAGCTAATAATTTGAAAAAGCCAAGCATCGTAAAAGATAAAGTTTGTCAAATAATTTCTTCATCGATTTCTTCCCGCAAACCACTGTTCTGGGGAACCGACTCCCAAGAGGATGTTTCCTCGATCACTACAATCTTAACCTGTTCAAGGCTAGAGTTAACCGTTATATTTCATCCCTATACGCCAAAATGTCTACCTAACGTACCCCTCTCCTTCGAGTGACCCCGGGCCTTCTAAAGGGTGAACCATACTGTAAAAATATAACAGGACCTTATTCAACTGAGAGCAATTTAATTTATTCGAATGAGAAATGATGGAGACGCCGTTATCATAAATATATTAGCGTTTCAAATAGAAAGGCTGGGACGATTATACTTTGGGGGAGAAAAATACACCCGGAACGTCTTTATCGCAATAAGTTCATTGTAGGAAAGTCAGGAAAGTTATGGTCGTAGCTTGAATTCGGCTAACTCGAATTCTACGTCAAAGCGTTTCACTGTTGAAAATAAGACAAAAAAGGAGATAAGTTTTAGCACAACCAATCCGTATTTAAAAAAAACAACTTAAGTCTTTCTATCTATCTATCTATCTATCTATCTATCTATCTATCTATCTAATTCTGTTAATTATCTATCTCAGTTTGTCCGTCATCTGTGTGTGAATATATGTGCGTGTGTTTATGTGTTTGTGTGTGCTTGTTCATTATCTATCTATTTATCTATTTTTCTGTCTATATTTCTCATCTCTCTGTATATATATATATCTGTATTTTTCCTTATCTATCTATCTATCTATCTATCTATCTATCTATCTATCTATCTATCTATCTATCTATCTAATTCTCTTAATTATCTATCTCAGTTTGTCCGTCATCTGTGTATATATGTGTGTTTGTGTGTGCTTGTTCATTATCTATCTATCTATCTATCTATCTATCTATCTATCTATCTATCTATCTATCTATCTATCTATGTATCTATCTATCTATCTATCTATCTCAGTCTATTCTTTATCTATCTATCTATCTATCTATCTATCTATCTATCTATCTATCTATCTATCTATCTATCTATCTATCTCAGTTTGTTCATTATCTATCTATCTATCTATCTATCTATCTATCTAATTCTCTTAATTATCTATCTCAGTTTGTCCGTCATCTGTGCATATATGTGTGTTTGTGTGTGCTTGTTCATTATCTATCTATCTATCTATCTATCTATCTATCTATCTATCTATCTATCTATCTATCTATCTATCTATCTATCTATCTCAGTCTATTCTTTATCTATCTATCTATCTATCTATCTAAGCTCTCTCTCTCTCTCTCTATATATATATATATATATATATATATGTATTTGTTCTTTATCTATCTATCTCAGTCTGTTCATCTATCTATTTTCTATCTCTCTCTCTCTCTCTCTCTATATATATATATATATATATATATATATATATATATATATATATTTGTATTTGTTTCCTATCTATCTATCTATCTATCTATCTATCTATCTATCTATCTATCTATCTATCTATCTTTGAGTTCCAGGGACGATTATTCTTTTATAACTAAAAGTGACCCGCGGCATCTTTATTCCGAGGGTACCCTATATGAAATATTCATAAAATTTACCCTCCACCCCGAACAACTTTTCCACCGGATGAAGTTCACAAAATCTTTCTCTTAAAATTCAAATTAATAACACCACTAAGGGAATCGTCCACCCAAATTCCAGACCCCAATTTCTGCACAAATGTAACATTAACGCATAGAAAGCCGAAAGGCATCGAATAATGGTTCAATTAATTCATATGAATAAAAGATTTTGTTAAAAACCCAATGGAAATGTCATGAGTGGCATGGTGTTGGTTTGAAATCTACGAGAAATATCTACTGGCGGAACATCTCCCAGGAAAATTCTTTAAGCAATAGTTAGTGGTGAGAATAACAGTTTCCATCCCGCCAACGTTCGGCTTTCATTGACCAACCAGCGATACTGTCGGTTCGAATTCATAAAAGCCATTCCCTTAAAACCTTTCTAGTGCGGAATCGGAGAGCCGAGTTCGAATTCCAGTCGAGTCCATTACATTCACTTACGTGCTAATACCCTTGGGAAAGAATGAATCCTCTTCTTCTCTCTCCATGAGTAAATGAGTTTCAGTCAACAAACACGATAGGAGGAGGCACGGTGGAGTAATGGATAGCGGCTTGGATTGAGGAATCAAAGAGCCAAGTTCGAATTCCAGTCGAATCCATTACATTCACTTACGTGCTAATACCCTTGGGAAAGGTATGAATCCTCTTCTTCTCTCTCCAGCTATGAGTAAATGAGTTTTAGTCAACAAACACGATAGGAGGAGGCACGGTGGAGTAATGGATAGCGGCTTGGATTGAGGAATCAAAGAGCCAAGTTCGAATTCCAATTGAATCCATTACATTCACTTACGTGCTAATACCCTTGGGAAAGGTATGAATCCTCTTCTTCTCTCTCCAGCTATGAGTAAATGAGTTTTAGTCAACAAACACGATAGGAGGAGGCACGGTGGAGTAATGGATAGCGGCTTGGATTGAGGAATCAAAGAGCCAAGTTCGAATTCCAATTGAATCCATTACATTCACTTACGTGCTAATACCCTTGGGAAAGGTATGAATCCTCTTCTTCTCTCTCCAGCTATGAGTAAATAGCAGGACAGACAGAGTTCTATAGCCTTGGATGGCAACTGGCCTACTGCGGTGAAAAAAATCTGCCTCGCCAGTCATGTATCGAAAGGCAGTGTATCCCGCATGGCAGTTAGGACCAATAACATTGCAAATTCTTCCTCGGACTTCATAAAAAATCTCTAAATGCATAGCAGAAGCAACAGACCAGATTCAGCGACAACATTCAAAGCATGGACGTATGGTAGACTTATAGACATGTAAGATAGATTCTGGCAAGAAAAAATTGTCTAGCACAACAGGAAGCAACTTTCTAGCAGCAAAACTAGTAATTGATTCAATAAAAACTTTTCCCTTGTTTTTGACAGTTCCAAAAGATACTACTGGTGTGAAATTTATAATAATAATAATAATAATAATAATAAATCCACAATCTCATTGTTTGGGCGTGCTCTTGGACCTTCTTCGAGACTCGTCCTAAAGCTGGTAACCTGAACAAAATTACCCCTTGGCGGTCGAGGTTCAAACGCAAATCTCTACCAATTTCAATGAATACGAATAATATTTCATACCGGATCGGCCGTCAACCGGGACAACAAGGGCCGCGTCCCTCAGAGAGGAACCAGTCTGAGGACGAAAAGTCTGTCACTGGAACAAACTCTTCCACACATGAAGAGACACTAGGTCACCAAACCCGGATTATCGCCAACCTTGGACCAAGTGACTCAATGCCAAATCGACTAGTAAAAAGTAAACGAACGAAAATGGAGCCGCGAAGAGTATCGACAAGTCATGACATCCTTCTTCATTGCACTCGAAAACCCAGCAAAGATGTAATATTTTTTTTTTTGTCAGTGGAAAGTGTCATGATGCCATTTCTAACCTTAGGTCCTTGGGCGGAACCCGGAAAGAAATGTGTAAACGCCAGAAATCAAAGTAAATAATAATAATAATAATAATAATAATAATAATAATAATAATAATAATAATAAAACCTACTGAATATAAAACTCGGAATGATACTGTGGGTCAATATCTGCACTGGAAAATCTGCAACTTTTACGGCAAGGAAACTGCAAGAAACTGCTATGAACACCATCCAGACCCCGTTACAGAGATAGGATCAGTAACAAATTTATGGGACTTTACAATACACACAGACAGAACAATCAAAGCTAATCGTCCAGACATCGTGATCAAAGACCACAAGAACAGAATGTGCTTATTGATATGGCAGTTCCTGCAGACTGTAATGTATCTTTGAAGATCTTCAAAAAGCTTTCAAAATACAAGGAACTTGAAGTGGAAATCTCAAAATGTGGCAGACAAAGACATCAATAATTTCAGTTGTAGTTGATCCAACCACAAATGGAATTATTGATAAGGGATTCCCTCGGTTGGATTGGAAAAAAAGATCCAATAGACTCATTGAAATGAGCTCATGTCTGAAAGATATACAAAAAAAAAAATACAGTCATAAGTACAGCTCACATTTTACGAAGGGATTTATGTATGTATTTTGAATCTTCAGGGCCTTAGACTTAACACGAAAGCCTGCATCAAGAGCCTTGAGGAAGCAGTGCTGCTCTGGGTCAAGAGGGTGGCCGCTTGAAGACCGTATGTCTGACAACAGGACTCTGCACCAGGTCATGCAAGCAGGAGAACCCAGACATGGCTGTGAGACAATTTCTGTATCACCCTTTACATCTGGCCACCTAACTCCCCAGACTTCAAACCCCTTTTATTATTATTTGTGGTGTGCAGTTGAGGGAGAGACCAGCAAAACTCCTTCTAACACCAAAGATGAACTGAAGGCAAGGATTATGGCAGCATTCAACAACTTAAACAAGGAGACCATCCAGAAAAGTTACAGGAGATACCGAATCGTCATTGTGGCAGCCGGTGGCCATTTTATTGAATAAATTTAGTATTTCAAAATATTTTTGTGCAATTTTTGTAAATATATCTGTTAAAATGAGACGTCATTGGTATTTTCATTTTTGCGAAATTCAGACGACGATTTATCCATCGCACCCCCTCTCTCTCTCTCTCTCTATATATATATATATATATATAGGATTGTCGTGAAACCTCCGTGTGTACAAATTAAAAATGAAGGAAAGAAACACGATTTGAGGTAAAAACTTTGTAAACAAAATTTAATGAATAAATAAATAGATTAAATTAAATAACGAAGAGAAAATAGTTTAAAATATTTATTGAATATTAACACCAAATACAAATCGTCACAGTTTCGCAGACAGAAAAGAAAAAGAAAAGAAAAATAATCAAAACTGTGAAAATAACTAAAACAATAAAAATAAGGACAACAGTAGAAGGCTTTGAATGTTGATTGGAATTCCCACCGAAATCAATGGCGAATAAAGAGAGAGAAGCGAATTAAATAAATGCGAACGAAAGAAAAAAAAATAAAAAAAATAACCCCGATTTAGCATCAACATTAAAGTCATAAATAAGTGCCAGACAAAAGACACTTTAAAAGTCAAATAAAACACGCCCCCCCATAACCCCAAAACAAAAATTAAACTGTAAAAAAAAACCCCATCAAAATGTCAGAGGTAATGTTAATGGTGATATTAGCCGCTTCCTTATAAAGAAACATTTGGCATTCATTGATAGTGCATCTAATGAAAGCATTAATATATATATATATATATATATATATATATATATATATATATATATATATGTGTGTGTGTGTATATATATATATATATATATATATATATACATATATATATATATATATATATATATATGTGTGTGTGTATATATATATATATATATATATATATATATATATATATATATATATATATATTTCTATTGAAACAACTTTTAAGAAAAATAGGTTTCTCACGTCCAGTAGCTGTTATCGATCCTTCCGTTCTTGATGAGGTTCCATGATTTGGATGTCTCTCACATCCGAAGTTCACTCAATGAAAAGCGTATCTTCAATCGACTGCCATTGTTTTTTTAATTCGAACATAAGACCTTTTGTCTTTTTTTTTTAATTCGAACGTAAGACCTTTTGTCTATTTTTTTTTTAATTCGAACGTAAGACCTTTTGTCTTTTTTTTTAATTCGAACGTAAGACCTTTTGTCTTTTTTTTTTTAATTCGAACGTAAGACCTTTTGTCTTTTTTTTTAATTCGAACGTAAGACCTTTTGTCTTTTTTTTTTTAATTCGAACGTAAGACCTTTTGTCTATTTTTTCTTCTTTAATTTTACATTTATACGAACATTTCGCATTTTGTATATTTTAAATCGGAATCATAACGCGTATATAGTGTATTTATAGTGTTTTTTCTCTTGATCATCGCCATATATCGTTTGTATAGTATTATTATTTTATTAGTTTGTCATCGGTTTTAAGCGATACATATATATATATATATATATATATATAAATATAATATGAAGCTTCGTTAATACTTGATGTACTCCAAGATCATTTCGTCGTCTATTATATTCAACGACTTCAAATTTGTATATAGTTTAAATCAATGTTAAGGAATATTATACTGCTTATTGTACTTTTATTTTATTTTTAATTTCATTTTTGTATGTATGGGAAATATATATGTATATATATATATATATATATATATATATATATATATATATATATATATATACGCCATGTTTATGGACAATTATTATCTTAATTTTGCGAATACATCTATTCAAAGTTAACATGCAATAAGGTTAAGAAACAGGCTAAACGATAAAATATGATAATAGGGTTGAGTTCTAGTATCCCCACCAAAAGAAAAGAAAAAAGTACAAATAAAATAAAGACGGAAAATAATTAAACCTTAAAATACTTAAGGAAAAGGGTAAGATTTAGGAACATTAAGATTACCTCCTCAGTTATCCATCGAAACTGCAATCCAACGAAATAAGAAAAGAAGCCAGTCCCCACCGCGGGCCATTTAAAAGATAGTTCGCGCAGCGGATTGGTTGTTACAAACATCCAATCGGATGTGCGGAATATGTGGTCTTTCTTCCTCTTATTCTTTAAAAAGGCCAGAGTAGCTGTTAGCGTTTAATCAGAAGGAGGAATCAGGGATTGATCTCCCCTGATTGGGTCGATTTGGTGTTGGGGAGAATGATGTTGAAAGACCCGAAACTCCCTGATGAACCAAATCAAAACATCACTGACGACCCCCTTGCACGCCTCCTTAAAAGTGTATTTTCGAATTAAATATGCTGAAAAAAATAAATGCTCGAACCATTATACCATTCTAGGAAGCGTCTCGCTCCCTCGGACATGCTTTCATCTTTCTAGGTTGCCATTACACATTCCTGTCTTTTGAGACTTCCAAAATCGTTTGCGTGATCTTGTGAAGGAAAAATTAATTTTCTCTTCCATGCCTTGTCTTTCCCGAAGACGCAACATCACAATCCTATCGTTACTCTATCGCCACACTATCGCAAGCCTATCCGTACACTATGTCCATCCTATCGCTACTCAATCGTAACCCAAATGCTACTCTATTGCAAGCCTATCGTTATTCTATCGCTACTCAATTGCAAGACTATCGTTACTGTATGGTAAGCCCATCTTTACTCTATCGTAAGCCTACCGCTACTCGATCTTAAGCTTATCTCTGCTCTATCGCAAGCCTATCGCTACTTTAACGCAAGCCTATCGATACTCTAACGTAAGCCTATCACTATTCTAAGTAAAGTCTAACGCTATTTCTATCGCTACTCTATATCAAGCGTATAACTACTCTATGGCAAGCCTATCGCTATCCCATTGCTTCTCTATAGCAAATCTATCTCTAATCTATCGTAAGCTTATCGCCATTCCATTTCAAGATTGCCTCTACTATATCGCAAGCCTATCAGTACTCTAACAAAAGCCTATCGCTATTTCTATCGCTACTCTATATCAAGGCTATTGCTACTCTATTGCAAGCCAATCTACTCTATCTCAAGCCTATCGATATTTCTATCGCTACTCTATATCAAGCCTATCGTTAATCTATCGTAAGCCTATCGCTACTCTATGGCAAGCCTATCATCACTCTACTGCTATTCTGTCACAAGCCCATCTCTATCGCAATACTATCCTTACCTTATATTCATCCTATCGCTATCTCAACCCTATCCCTACTCTATAGCAAGCCTGTTGCTACTTTACAGGAAACTTGTCTATATTCTATCGCTACTCTATCGCAAGCATATCACGACTCTCTGGCAAGACTATCGCTATTCTATGGCTACTCTATATTAAGCCTACCGCTATTCTATCGAAAGTTTATGGCAAGACTATCCCTCAAGCTTATCACTTACTCCATCGCAAGCCTATTGCTACTCTATGACTACTCTATATCAGGCTTATAGCTACTCTATTGTAAGCCTGTCGCTACTGTATGGCTAGAGTATCGCTATTCAGTCTCAAGCTTATTGCAATTCTATGTCTATTCTATCGCAAACCTACTGCTACACTATCTCAATCCTATCGCCACCCGATCACAAGCCTATCGCTACTCTATTTCAACGCTATAGCTACACTATAACAAGTCTATAGCTACTCACTCGTTACTCTATCGCAAGCCTATCGCTACCCCAACGTAAGCCTATCGCTATTTAATTTCAAGCCTATAGCTACTCTAATACAAGCCTATTTCTACACTGTCGGAAGCCCTTCGTTACTTTATGGCAAGACTATAGCTAGTCTATGGCAATCCTATCGCTACTTTATTGATACACTGTCCCAAGCCTATCTCCACACTATCTCAAGCTCATCGTTATTCTATTGCTAAACTGTCTCAAGTCTATCGCTAGACAATCGCAAGCCAATCTCCACTCTATGGCAAGCCTATCACCACTATATTGCTACTCTGTTGCATGCCTATCACTACTCGATCGCAAACTTATCCGTACCCTATCTCCAACCTATCACTAATCTATATCCAACCTATTTCTAATTTATCGTGTGCCTATCGCTATTCTACATCAAGCTAACCGGTGCATTATTGCCACTTTATTACAAGCTTATCGTTTCTCTATCGTAAGCGTATCGCTACCCTATCTCAAGCCTATCGTTACTCTATCACAATACTATCGACACTCTATAGCTGGATTTAACCAACGCCTTAAATCCACTGTGCCATGTATCCATGTGACAGGACCCAAAAAGAGTGTGAGTTCAATACCCAGTTAAGGCGGTGGAGAACTTGGAGAGGTGAATTAACAGGAGATAACAGATAACTGACATCCATTAAAACATGGCATATGGAACTAGAACAGTGAGCGAAATAAAGGGTTCAGTTCGACATTCCAATCACCTGAAGAAGGCCGGAGCGTACAACGGCCGAAACGTTGTAATAAATGCGGCGACAAAGATGAGGATGAGGACAATAGTACGAATAATGTAAATAGTGTACATAATACCTCATCTCAGAAATATAGACAGATACTGAAAGGCGGAAACGTTGTAATAAATATGGCGACAAAGATGAGGACAATAGTCCGAATAATGTAAATAGTGTACATAATACCTCATCTCAGAAATATAGGCAGATACTGAGAGTCCGAAACGTTGTTATAAATATGGCGACAAAGATGAGGATAATAGTCCGAATAATGTAAATAGTGTACATAATACCTCATCTCAGAAATATAGACAGATACTGAAAGGCGGAAACGTTGTAATAAATATGGCGACAAAGATGAGGACAATAGTCCGAATAATGTAAATAGTGTACATAATACCTCATCTCAGAAATATAGGCAGATACTGAGAGTCCGAAACGTTGTTATAAATATGGCGACAAAGATGAGGATAATAGTCCGAATAATGTAAATAGTGTGCATAATACCTCATCTCAGAAATATAGACAGATACTGAAAGGCCGAAACGTTGTAATAAATATGGCGACAAAGATGAGGATAATAGTCCGAATAATGTAAATAGTGTACATAATAACTCATCTCAGAAATATAGACAGATACTGAAAGGCCGAAACGTTGTAATAAATATGGCGACAAAGATGAGGACAATAGTCCGAATAATGTAAATAGTGTACATAATACCTCATCTCAGAAATATAGACAGATACTGAAAGGCCGAAACGTTGTAATAAATATGGCGACAAAGATGAGGACAATAGTCCGAATAATGTAAATAGTATACATAATACCTCATCTCAGAAATATAGACAGATACTGAAAGGCCGAAACGTTGTAATAAATATGGCGACAAAGATGAGGACAATAGTCCGAATAATGTAAATAGTGTAAATAATACCTCATCTCAGAAATATAGACTTATACTAAAAGGCCGAAACGTTGTAATAAATATGGCGACAAAGATGAGGATAATAGTCAGAATAATGTAAATAGTATACATAATACCTCATCTCAGAAATATAGACAGATACTGAAAGGCCGAAACGTTGGAATATGGCGACTAAGATGAGGATAATAGTCCGAATAATGTAAATAGTGTACATAATACCTCATCTCAGAAATATAGACAGATACTGAAAGGCCGAAACGTTGTAATAAATATGGCGACAAAGATGAGGACAATAGTCCGAATAATGTAAATAGTGTACATAATACCTCATCTCAGAAATATAGACTTATACTAAAAGGCCGAAACGTTGTAATAAATATGGCGACAAAGATGAGGATAATAGTCAGAATAATGTAAATAGTATACATAATACCTCATCTCAGAAATATAGACAGATACTGAAAGGCAGAAACGTTGGAATATGGCGACTAAGATGAGGATAATAGTCCGAATAATGTAAATAGTGTACATAATACCTCATCTCAGAAATATAGACAGATACTGAAAGGCCGAAACGTTGTAATAAATATGGCGACAAAGATGAGGACAATAGTCCGAATAATGTAAATAGTGTACATAATACCTCATCTCAGAAATATAGACAGATACTGAAAGGCCGAAACGTTGTAATAAATATGGCGACAAAGATGAGGGCAATAGTCCGAATAATGTAAATACTGTACATAATACCTCATCTCAGAAATATAGACAGATACTGAAAGGCCGAAACGTTGTAATAAATATGGCGACAAAGATGAGGATAATAGTCCGAATAATGTAAATAGTGTACATAATACCTCATCTCAGAAATATAGACAGATACTGAAAGGCCGAAACGTTGTAATAAATATGGCGACAAAGATGCGGACAATAGTCCGAATAATGTAAATAGTGTAAATAATACCTCATCTCAGAAATATAGACTTATACTAAAAGGCCGAAACGTTGTAATAAATATGGCGACAAAGATGAGGATAATAGTCAGAATAATGTAAATAGTATACATAATACCTCATCTCAGAAATATAGACAGATACTGAAAGGCCGAAACGTTGGAATATGGCGACTAAGATGAGGATAATAGTCCGAATAATGTAAATAGTGTACATAATACCTCATCTCAGAAATATAGACAGATACTGAAAGGCCGAAACGTTGTAATAAATATGGCGACAAAGATGAGGACAATAGTCCGAATAATATAAATAGTGTACATAATACCTCATCTCAGAAATATAGACTTATACTAAAAGGCCGAAACGTTGTAATAAATATGGCGACAAAGATGAGGATAATAGTCAGAATAATGTAAATAGTATACATAATACCTCATCTCAGAAATATAGACAGATACTGAAAGGCAGAAACGTTGGAATATGGCGACTAAGATGAGGATAATAGTCCGAATAATGTAAATAGTGTACATAATACCTCATCTCAGAAATATAGACAGATACTGAAAGGCCGAAACGTTGTAATAAATATGGCGACAAAGATGAGGACAATAGTCCGAATAATGTAAATAGTGTACATAATACCTCATCTCAGAAATATATACAGATACTGAAAGGCCGAAACGTTGTAATAAATATGGCGACAAAGATGAGAACAATAGTCAGAATAATGTAAATAGTGTACATAATACCTCATCTCAGAAATATAGACAGATACTGAAAGGCCGAAACGTTGGAATATGTCGACAAAGATGAGGACAATAGTTCGAATAATGTAAACAGTGTATATAAACATAGACGGAACACGCAATATTATTTTAACGGAGCCGAATCGTCCCACTTTTCCCCGTGTCCCTAATGCAAGAAGAAACTTTCACTCAGAAATCTATTTTTTTTCCTCACGGAACTTTGTGAAACAGACACACGCTCGGTTCCTTCCCTGGGCGCATCAATCTTTATATTTTACAAGTTAAGGATCAATCGCTATCTATTACCATTATTCTCTTAATTTTAAGTCCTTAGCACCTTTTCTTTCAATGATATCGCACACCTGATTCTGTATTACTGCTTTGACAGAAAGGCACTACTTTGAGTGGCTCTTGTGCTTTGTGTTGAGTGAAACTTAGTGCTAAAGTAATAATAATAACAACAACAATATTAATAAGAAGCTAAACTGTTGTATTACTATTTTGACGGCAACCAACTAAATTGAGTAGCTATCGAGCCTTTAACTGATGGAAAATGACTAATAAAAATTACTAATAAACCTAACGTTTGTATTACCATTTCCTTAACCCACTACATTGATTGGCTCTTGAGCCTTTTGTTGCTGGAAAATTACTGTTGAAAATTAATAATAACTCTAACATTCGTATTACCATTTTGACTCTAACTCACTACATTGATTGGTTCTTGAGCCTTTTACTGGTGGAAAATTACTATTAAAATTGATAATAAACCTAACGTTTTTATTACCATTTTGACTGAAAGTCGCTACATTGATTGCCTCTTGAGCCTGTATTGGTGGAAAATTACGATTGAAAATTAAAAATAAAGCTAAGTTTCCTATTACGATTTTGTCTGTAACCTACTACATTGATTGGCTCTTTGGCCTTTTACTGGTGAAAAATTACTATTAAAAATTAATAATAAGCCTAATTACTAATCGTATTACCATTTTGACTGTAACCCACTAGTTTGATTGGCTTTCGAGCCTTTTATTGGGTGACAAAATATATTCCAAACGTTTGTATTTACTTTTCAATGAGGTTTCTTCTTTTTTGGCATCATCCTAACAGGATGCAAATGGGGTTATGTCTGGTGAATATCGTCCTCAAATGACAAAGTCTAGTTTAGCTCGAAACGAAATTACGTTAATAGAAACAACCAGAAATAACTGGAAAAACAGTTTTTGCAATTTGTCTTATGAGATATTTTCAACTCCGGTGCGTTTGATATTTTTTAACACCAAATTTGCCCTTCATAAGAGTCGGTAGCTAAAAACTGATTTTAAAATCGAATTTTTATTCTAATTCCATTTCCATATAAGACAGATAAGATCACAATCTTTATCCAATATTTAGAATTTAGAATTTTTTAAACTATTTTCACCATTTTTGTATTTGTATATACATACATACATATATATATATACATACATATATATGTATGTATAGACATTTTTTTATGCTTATACGTTCTTTTTATAGATACAAATAATATGCTCTGCTTATAATAAACAGTATTAGCGAGATTTACCAGCCTGAATGTCCGAGAAATTGTCATACAAAATATTCGTCCTCCGACAGGGATCGAACCTGTATCCTATCACGGGACCGTCATACAGCCTGACGTGCTTTTACCAATTGCACCACAGAGGAGCGTCCCGGTTAGCAAGGTCGGTTTTATTGTTTTTAAACTACAATTTTCTATGATTTTCTCTCGTACATTCATATCTGCTCGATGCGTATCCAAATGTAAACAAATGACGTCACACATTATGAAGTCCGACAATTATTTTAAGACAATTTTTTCATGTTTATACGCTCTTTTTATAGATGTCGAGCAGATATGAATGTACGAGAGAAAATCATGGAGAATTGTAGTTTTAAAACAATGAAATCGACCTTGCTAACCGAAACGCTCCTCTGTGGCTCAATCGGTAAAGCACGTCAGGCTATATGACGGTTCCGTATAGGATACGGTTTCTATGTTCATAAATTAGTCTGTTCATACCTATATATCTCAGTTTGAATTCCTCTGTCTCGGTTTTCTTCATATCTATCTATCTATCTATCTATCTATCTATCTATCTATCTATCTATCTATCTATCTATCTATCTATCTATCTCCTTCTGTTCAATTCTATCTATCTATCTCATTCTGTTCCTTTCAATCTATCGCTGTTCATTATCTATCTATCTATCTATCTATCTATCTATCTCGGTTTGTTCTTAAATTAGTCTGTAAATATCGATATATTTAAATCTGCTTATATCTCATTATCTATCTCTGTCTCAGTTTGCCCATATCTATCTATCTATCTATCTATCTATTAAAAACTATTTTAAAAATGTGTTGTTTTGCAGTTGGCTTCTTTTTTGCTCGCCGAGCTACAAAGTAGGAACACCAAGGCTGACGTATAAACTCGGTGTGCACGAGCTGATCTTCTCTTGACTCGGCTAGTGCAGGAAAGGAAATCGTGCGTGTAGAAGACAGAAGAAATGATTCCTCTTTTTACGTTCCAGTTAGATTAACCCCTAGGGGCAAAGATATGAATACATCCCATCAATTAGGTCCTCTCAACGATTATACCAGGCTTTCAGCTCCCAACGCAAATCTGATCATTTTTTTTTTAAACCAGTGTCACCCCAAGCAAGGCAGTACAGCCACTAAGACGCAAGGGGTTACAGGTTTATGGAGGAATTAGGAACAGAAACATTAGTAATGATGAGAAAAAGAAAAGAGTAACCAGGAAGACAGTAGATAGCGATTGACATTGCATTCAAATATTTGCAGTTGGCTGAATAGCATGGAGCCGGAAGTGGGGGTCACAAACGAGAAGTGAGGTAAAAGAAATTATCTAAAATCATTAATCCAATTTAATAAAATAATCAATTAGGAACAGAAACATTACTAATGAGCGAGCACAGAAAAGAGCAATCGGGAGGACAGTAGATAGCGATTGGCATTGCATTTAAATTCTTGCAGTTTAAAGCATGGAGCCGGAAGGGAGTCCCATGGAGGAGAAGTGCGAGAAAAGAAACTACATCTAGCTAGCTCAACTGTACGAATTTATCGCAATACTAGACTTGCGGCGTGATCGCATCAATTAACTTACACGCACGCAAACACACACACACACAGACATATATATATATATATATATATATATATATATATATATATATATATATATATTGGAGTAAATTCAAAGAAAGTATTTATAAAAAAAAGGCAGAGAGAGGCAACCTTACAGCGGTGGGCAACTGACTGAGACCGAGTTGCCATATCGGGACTAATAATGTGGCTGATTCTTCCTTCTTTGCATCTTATCAAGGAGCTCCAGGTAAATCGCAGGGGCACCTGACCATATATGGTAGCAATATTCTCAACATGGACAAATGGTAGATATGTAAGAGAGACTTATAGATATTCAGGAGAGAAGAATTGTCTCTCCTGACACAGTGAACCAAGTTTCTTATCAGCTGATCTCGCGATAGATTCAATATAATCCTTACACTTCATGCCAGCTGAGTCACTTTTTTTTTGAGGATAGCCATGCTGAGGGGAGGCTGAGAAGAGGGAGGTCTCTCAGCTGATTAATGAACAGAAGATTAGTTTTGGAGACGTTAAAATTGACAAGCCATCATTTGCCCCAGTTAACGACGGTCTTAAGGGGTCGTTTTGTACATTTTGAGCTTGTCGGACTGATCAGCCTTCGTATTGAGGCAGGGGTAAATGATAGCGTCGTCAGCGTAGATGCCAAATTTGAGAGCTGATGTCATCAGACAGGAAGGTCGTTAATGATGATTAAAAACAGAGTAGGCCTAAAGATGGAGCCCTAGGTGACACACGCGTTAGTACGAAAGGATGTAGACGAGTGGTCGTTCAGGAGAACTTTCATTTCACGATTTGAGAAGAACGACCGTATCAGCTCCAAAATGTGCCAAGAGATACCGTACGTTTTCAGCTTGTGGAGAAGACCTGAATGCCAGACCCTGTCAAAGTCTTTCGAGATGTACAATGCCACTTCCCGACTGTCACCGTTGTTACCTAAAGCATGACAGACTCTTTCCGCAATTATCGTTAGTACATCAGCAGTTGGCCTGGAGAAACGAAAACCGTACTGCTTGTCTGAGAAAAGGCCCTGTGATGAACCAATTCAGCATTGGTTAGGGCCTCTAGGAGTTTCCCCAATGCAGACGAAAGGCTAATAGGCCGATAGTTGGATGTGTCGGGCTGCTCACAAAATTTCTTAAAAACTGGAACAACAGGCGATGACTTCCAGCAGACAGGAAAGCAGGAGGTGTTATTCAATGATGACGGTCGTCTTCGAGTATAGAATCCAGAGGTTAGCAGTGAATATTTCGAAGACAGTAGGAAAGCGTTGTTCAGGTTGGCCGTGGATATTTTGGTAAAAGGTAGCAGAGCATAGTTCGTCCTTCTGTTTCTCTTCGCCTGACAAGCTGGACTGGACATTCGGGTAGAGTGAACAAAAATGGCCGCCTTTATACACGACGGATTGAATGTTCTACGTCTTCTGATTGGTTAACCTTCTATTGGTGGACTATAAAGTGAGTCAAGGCATTTGGACTAACTCATTATTTACATAATATATACAAAAAAACTGCAACAGGAGTCAGTCAGGCATTTATTATACAGTTTAGAGAGAACAGGAGACAGTTCGGGAACACACTCTTTAATGACCATTATAGAGATACCATCGGGTCTACATACTTTAGATTAGAGATGATAGCGGAAACCACGGAAGGGGTTATATGCATATCACTCAGCAGAGAATCAGTTCTAAATGGGAAGTTAGGCAGGGATACTCCAGATAAGCATGAGGAGTATTTACAGGCAAAACATTCAGCTTTATCAATGAAAATTGATTGAAGATAGTGGAATAGAGACCTTGAACTTAGTACCCTATTACAGAGACGCCAGTAATCACGAGAGCCTAAGTTTTTAGAGGCTATACGGTGCCTCATCCTCTCATCAAAACGGAGACTTAGCTCCTTTTAGTACTTGCGTACATTTGTTACGAGCAGTAGCAAATAGATATCTGTTATAACGAGAGGTGTCGTGCTGGTATAGCCGGAAATAGTGCTTCCTGTGTGTTATGGCGGCCGAGCATGCTAATGCCAGCCGTGGAAAGGATTGCGGTTTTCACCTGGTATTTCCAAGAAAGGATGAAAGCATCTATTTGACTCAAGAAGCCCCAGTGGCGCAATTTTCAGTTGGGAGGTTGAAGATGTCAGTCCAAGGTGCGTCACGAAGAAAGTTCCCAAACGAGTCCCAATCAGCGTGCTGGTTACGGAAATAGGTCTTTTAGAAAGGGGATACCTGTTTAATGGGTGTTTGGAAGGAGATATTAGCTACGACAAAGTGGTCCGAGTTACCAAGAAGAAAGTACTGTAAAGGTGTGCAAGAGCTAGGAGAAGTAAGAAATTGATTCAGTAGAGAAGTTTGTTGCTCAGCTTGACTTTGGGCGAGGGATTGGGCAATGGAAAAATTTAATGTCTGTGTACCGGCAAAATATCAGTACCTTTCGAATGTTTTAGCCACGTGTTGTGGTGAGCGTTAAAGTCACCGAAGACGGAGATATTCGCAGATTGGATGGAGAAAAAGTGCCTTTTCTATACTGTCAGCAATTGCGTCTAATATACTGCAGTCTTGATAAGAAGGGGAGCGATAAAGGAAAAAAGAGATAGCTGAAAGAGTTTAGTAGCGAAAGACGGAAGCACATGAAACATTATTCCGCGACATTCGGGAGACACTTCCCTGTCCATCGAAAGATTATCCCAGATGTCAACACCAAAGCCAGGCATATGAATACCGGAGCTTTTCCAGCGAAGGGGAAGATACCCTGGAAGCAAGAATTCATTGAAAGGAATGGAAGAATTCAAAGGGTTGAGATATCTGGCGAGTGTTCCAGGAGAAAAGCTGGACCAGATACCACGAATATTATTTCATGATGACTCTCGCTGGATTTCGCAAATAATTTCGATTATTCCCAAATTTATTTCCAAGTTATAAAAATTGTTATCATACAAAAAAATTCGTCGCCAAAAAAATCAATTCACTTATCTGTTTTATATCTGTAAACTGCATAATTATTTAGTTGATCATCAAAGTTAGTTTTATGGTAAGTGTTGTCTTTGAGTTTCTCTTATCTGGTTTATAACAGAAAACACTATAGAATTCAATTTTGCAGTCGATGATCGTTTTATGGTTAGTGCAGTTTTTGATCTTCCCTTATCTGATTTATGTCCGAAAACTGTATATAATTTAGTTTTATGGTTTACTGTTGTCTTTGGTCTTTCCTTATATGATCTATATCTGAAAAGTGTATATAATTTAGTCTTATGGTCGATGTTACTTTAATGGTTAGTGTTGTCCTTGATCTTCCCTTCTGTGATTTATATCCGACAACTTTACATAATTTAGTTTTATGGTTAATATTAGTTTTATGGTCTCTGTTAGTTTTATGATTAGTGTTGTCTTTGGTCTTTCATTATCTGATTTATATCCGAAAACTGTATATATTTTAGTTTGATCGGCAATGTTAGTTTTAAGGTTTGTGCTGTTTTTGACCTTCCCTTGTCGGGTTTAAATCTGAAACTACATAATTTAGTTTTATCGTAACTGTTAGTTTTATGATAAGTGTTGACTTCGGTCTTCCCTTATATGATTTAAATCCGAAAACTCTACGTAATTTAGTTTTATGATCAATGTTAGTTTTATGATTAGTATTGTCTTATGTCTTAAATTAACTGATTTGTATCTGAAAAATTTTTATAATTCAGTTTTATGGTCTCTGTTAGTTTTATGATTAGTGTTGTCTTTGGTCTTTCATTATCTGATTTATATCGGAAAACTCTGTAGAATATTGTTTTATCTTCAATGTTTAGTTTTATGATTACTGTTTTTTTTTTTCGTCTGCCCTTATCATATTTATATGAGAAAACTTTATGAGTGGTGTTGGCTTTTCTATTCCCTTATCTGATTTATATCTGGGAACTTCATATAATTTAGTTTTATGGTCAATATTAGTTTTATGATTAGTGTTGTATTTCGTCTACCTTATCTGATTTGTATCTGAAAACTGTATATAAATTACTTTTATGCTCAATGCATTTTAATTGTTAGTGTTCTTTCATCATCTCTTATCTGGTTCACAATCCGAAAATTGTACATATTTCATTTTTATGGTCAATGTACTTTTTTTGATTATATTTTTCTTTGGCCCTCCGTTATGTGATTTTTTGCGAAAACTTTATACAATTTAGTTTTATGATCAATATTAGTTTTATGATTAGTGTTGTCTTTGGTCTTCCGTTATCAGATTTGTATCTGAAAAAAAGTTATTTCGTCTGAAGAACTATTGTAATGCTAATAATTATTCTGAACTCTGTTGAAAGTACCAAATCATTCGTTTTTTACGGCGATATTTATTTCTTATCTAGGAATATGACCAATTTATTCCTATTCGACCTTCATTTAATACAGATTTTTGGATACTTTTTTTCGGGTAGCATATGTTGAAAGGCCTGTTTAATACTGAAAATCCTATAAAGCTACAAACATTTCCAAACGACTACCATTTTTGTTAAGTCGAACAACGCCGAGGTTAAAGGTTGAAAACGCTCACCGGTGTGTGATATCACCCATGTAGGGAATTCTCTGATAGACGAGAGGAGGAAACAAATAATTTAGAATAGATACATTTTTCTCCACTCGTTGATTCTGGTACATATTTGAGCGATGAAGATCATTGAATTGTGTGTTGCTTGGATTTAGTGACGAACTGTGAGTCTGGCGGGAGAAAACGAAGTCGAACAATTCAAATTTGGTATCAAGAGCAGGTAAAAAAGGGGGAGAATAAATTCTAGGAAATATTTTCATATTTTTTTTTGTATAAATACTTCAGTTTTTGATTCCTGCACGAGATATAACAATCTCACCAATTTCAATTTTCTTTATCTATCTATCTATCTATCTATCTATCTATCTATCTATCTATCTATCTATCTATCTATCTATCTATCTATCTATCTATCTCATTCTCTCCTCTTTATTAATCTATCTAACTATTTATCTATTTCAGTCTGTTCATATATATCCAAGACTTTTCCTATCTATCTATCTATCTATCTATCTATCTATCTATCTATATATATATATATATATATATATATATATATATATATATATATATATATCAGTCTCTTCTTCTATCTATCTATCTATCTATCTATCTATCTATCTATCTATCTATCTATCTGTGTATCTTTCTGTATAACTATCTATCTATCTATCTATCTATATACATCAGTCTCTTCTTCTATCTATCTATCTATCTATCTATCTATCTATCTATCTATCTATCTATCTATCTGTCTAGCCCAGTCACTTCATCTATCTATCTATCTATCTATCTATCTATCTATCTATCTATCTATCTATCTATCTATCTATATATATATATATATATATATATATATATATATATATATCAGTCTCTTCTACTATCTATCTATCTATCTATCTATCTATCTATCTATCTATCTATCTATCTGTCTGTCTAGCCCAGTCACTTCATTTATCTATCTATCTATCTATCTATCTATCTATCTATCTATCTATCTATCTATCTATCTATCTATCTATCTATATATATATCAGTCTCTTCTACTATCTATCTATCTATCTATCTATCTATATATATATATATATATATATATATATATATATATATACCAGTCTCTTCTTCTAACTATCTATCTCAGTCTATTAAGATCTATCTATCTATCTATCTATCTATCTATCTATCTATCTATCTATCTATA
>OZ010614.1:40276345-40278845 GCA_963932145.1 Acanthosepion lycidas
TAGACTGAGATAGATAGATACATAGATAGATAGATAAAGAAGAGACTGAGATAGATAGATAGATAGATAGATAGAAAGATGAGAATAGACTGAGATAGATAGATAGATAGATAGGTACATAGAAAAAAGAGGAGACTGAGACAGATAGATAGATAAAGTAAAGACTGAGATAGATAGATAGATATCTATTTCAGTCACTTCATTTTATTTATCTATCTATCTATCTACTATTCCAGTCTGTGTATATACATCCCAGTCTGTTCCTATCAATCTATCTATCTTTCTATGTATGTATGTATGTATGTATGTATGTATGTATGTATGTATGTATCTATCTATCTATCTATCTATCTATCTATCTATCTATCTCTCTCTCTCTATATATATATATCAGTCTCTTCTTCTATCTATCTATCTATCTATCTATCTATATATCTATTTATCTCTATTTCTAAATTTCTATCTATCTATCTATCTATCTATCTAAGTCTATTATGAATTATCTATCTATCTATTTTTCTGTGTATCTATCTATCTATCTATCTGTCTATATATCTATCTATCTATATATCTATCTATGTATCTATCTATCTATCGCAGACTATTCTGATCTATCTATCTATCTATCTATATATCTATCTATCGATCCATATATATATATCAGTCTCTTCTTCTATTTATCTATATTTCTACTTATCTATCTATCTATCTATCTATCTATCTATCTATCTATCTATCTATCTATCTATATATATATATATATATATATATATATATATATCAGTCTCTTCTTCTATCTATCTATCTATCTATCTATCTATATATCTATCTATCTATCTATCTAGCCCAGTCACTTCATCTATCTATCTATCTATCTATCTATCTATCTATCTATCTATCTATCTATCTATCTATCTATCTATCACAGTCACTTTATCTATCTATCTATCTATCTATCTATCTATCTATCTATCTATCTATCTATCTATCTATCTATCCCAGTCTCTTCTTTATCTATCTATCTATCTATCTATCTATCTATCTATCTATCTATCTATCTATCTATCTATCTATCTTTGTTCAAAATGTAGCTAGAGACGATATTTAACTCTGTGAAGAATGGAAAGTGGAATGTGCTTACTCCTACCCATATCTGGCAACAGTACTTCATTTTTCAGCCTGATCTGTCTCTTGAACAGGTAAAGCATTGTAGAGGATCCAGATACCTACTAGAGCGGTTCAGGCAACCGTTCATTTTATTCCCAGCATCTTTAACGATGCATCGTATGTACGAGATCCTCGAGGTCTGGATTGATTTTAAGTCCCAATAGTCACTGAATGAACATTCGTTCATCATCCCAATAGACACTCAAGATATAGGGCCTCCCTAAGGGAAAATCCATTCGTCATGATTATAGAAAGTTCTGAATGTGCTTAGTGATGATGGAACATCACTAGTTTGATTTTTAAATCATTGAATATGACCGCCATTTTTTCCCTTATTGAGCAGTCAGGGCAAAGGCCGGAGAGATCAGCTGTCAAGCTCTGGACATCTAATTGTAAGAAAAAAACTATTAAAATATTAACTCCATGAAAAATGGAAAGTGAAGATTGGTTAGCCCCTACCCATATCTGGCAAGAGTACTCCATTTTTCGGCTTGATCTGTCTCTTGAAAAGATAAAGGATTGTAGGAGGGATAGAGTACTTACTGGAGCTGTACACGCAACTGGCCATTTTATTCCCAGTTTCTTTAGCGATGGATCGTATGAACGAGATCCGCTTGAGGTTTGGGTTGAGTTTAAAGTCCCAATACGTTCGATCTATCATATTAGGTCACGTCAAGAATTACTTAATGCTTCCTGTTCTTTAACTATGGAGAAATTGCCAGGCCGAGCGCCGTTGTGTAAGTCGGTCTGCATGCAGGAAGGCTAATTTGCCAAGAAAAAAACCCAAAAAAAAACCAACAAACTAAAAAACTACAAATTGGCAGACACTTTGTTTGTCTCCATTCGCTACGAAAGAAGGAAAACGTGTGGAATCCCGTTAACAATTGCAACCTCCCCCCAAAAAACAAAAAACAATACAAAAACACCACCTAAAAAAAAAAAGAAAAAAAAGAAAAGAAAACAACCCCCCCACAAAACAAACAAAGAAAAAAACAAAAAAGAAAACAACCCCCCAAAAAAACAACAAAAAACAAAACAAAAATCAACAAAAAACAAAAACAAAAAAATTAAAAAAAGAAACAAAAAAATCTACAACTTGCTAGACACTTTGGTTGTCTCCACTCGCTACCAAAGAAGGACAACGTGTGGAATCCCGTTAACAATTGCACCCCCCCCCAAAAAAAAACAAAAAAACTAAAAAAGAAAACAACCCACCCCACAAAAAAAAAACAAAGAAAAAAACAAAAAAGAAAACCAAAAAAAAAAAACAACAACAAAAAACGAAAAACAAAAAATAAATAGATTTAAGTAATATAACTAAAATCTCAATTCT
>OZ010614.1:40283845-40316345 GCA_963932145.1 Acanthosepion lycidas
ATGAATATATATATATATATATATATATATATATATATATATATATATATATATATATATAGATATATATATATATATGTAAGCAAATATATGGATATAGATCCGACATTATGAAGAAAAATATACGGGAAAAAACAAACAAAAATCCTTATATGCAATAATGCTGTTTTAACATATTAACATTAAAACAGCATTATTGCATATAAGGATTTTTGTTTGTTTTTTCCCGTATATTTTTCTTCATATATATATATATATATATATATATATATATATATATATACAAACATATGCATTAAACAACAAATTTACAGGTGACAAAGATATTAACATTTGTGTTTGAACGTAAAGAGTTTATATTTTGGTGAATGTTCGTACGAACGTGTGTGTGTGTTTCATGGTGTTTTCACACAAGTGGGCAAAAACGCTGATCTCTGTTTTTTAAATGTGTCCGCTGAAATGCAAAATCAAAAAGAGAACCAGACAAAAGGTCGCCCAGTATTTATAGAATAGGGAAAGAGACCCCTAGTGAACAATTAGGAAATTAAGGAGGAGATAACTCTGAAATGGTGTTCATAATCATTATACGGCGTTTTTTGTCGGATGCGGTTATAATAATGTTTTTTTTTTTGTTTTTTTTTTTCATGAACATTTTTTTTTAAAAATTGCATGTATCTTCTGGGTAGTGTAGTCTCAGTTGTATTCGTGATGGAGTTTCTTAATATGTCATGTATGGAACCTTTTTCATAAAATGTGAAATTGTAGTTCTTCGTTAAGCTAGAGATTGTGTCATTTTTTTTTCTTTTCAGACCTGTGGTGACGAACTTTAAACCCAAACTTAAAGCTTCCGTTTCAATGGCAGAAAGTGTGAATGTTGAGATATTGTGGATAAGATTTGGATTGTCGATCACCTTCCATTTCCTATTTGTGCATCGATTGTGGAGTTTGAATTTTCATTGATTTTGTTGTTCGCTGTTAATCGATTTTGTTGTTCGCTGTTAACGTTCGATATTGTTCCTTGCAACAATTCGGCTTCGGAATTTGAGAGGCTGTTTTTAAAACGTAGCATTCCCCCCCCCCCATAGATGTTATTTAGTCGTTGGTGAGTATTTTCTTTATATTTGAGATCCTCTGCGCATGTCAGGAAGTAGTCGAGAATGTGTTTTGGGGGAGGATATCATTTGTATTATGTAATACTTTAAAACTACTCCTACGAACGACATTTTTTCCGCGATGAAATTTAGTAAGAAATTCCTTTTGTTACGTAAAGATTAGCCGGATATTAGAATGTGTTTTTCCGTGGAAATATAATGTTTCCGTCTCTTTGATATGGTTTCAATGTTCAGACAAATTATTAATTGAGTATGGATATGAATCCGACAAAATGATAGGATAATCTTTACACACAGCACAATAAGAAATAGCCAATACAAACCTTTAATTAGCACTTCTTTGCTTTTTATAATTTTTTAATCATTTCTAATTTGATCTCTGACGAAGTTTTAATAAAGAAAGAGAAATATGTTAGATTAATATCTGTTTCCTACTGGTTCTTTATACTATCTATACTCTCTCTCTCTCTCTCTCTCAATATATATGGCTTTGTCTCAGTCATATCTATATATCTTTGTTTGATTGTCTCTGTCCATCTCTGTCTCGGCCTGCCCATATCTATCTATCTATCTATCTATCTATCTATCTATCTATCTATCTATCTATCTAACTATCTATCTATCTATCTATCTCTTTGTCTCGGTTTGCTCTTAAATTATTCCGTGCATATCTACACATTTAAATTTGCTTATATCTCTCAGTCTGTCTCCCCACCTCTCTCTCTCTCTCTCTATATATATATATATATATATATATATATATATATATATATATATATATATATATATATATATATATCGTTTCGTCGCAGTGTGTTCTTATATTCATCTGTTCAAATCGATATATCTTTTTTTGATTGCCTCTGTCCATCTCTGTCTTGACCTGCCCATATCTATCTATCTATCTATCTATCTATCTATCTATCTATCTATCTATCTATCTGCTTCTCTATATCTGTTCTTATATCAATCTGTTTTCCTTTCCCTTATCTATCTATCTATCAATCTATGAAAGTTAAGCATGATCGAGCTTGGTCAGTACGTAGATGGGCGACCTCTTGGGAATACCAGATGCTGTAAGCTTGGATGTAGGGGGGATGTTATAGCGATGGGTTGATTCATGCCACGTGAGTGGGGTGCACGAACGAGGGCGGACACGTGCAAGCTTAAATTACTGCTAATTTACAATTACTGAGAACATTTTTAGTAAGGAACTTGTTAGTAATGTCCAGTAATAATATGTAATATTAGGAAGCATCTTACAATTATTGACTGATTTCCACAAATGCATATGTTCAAAGAAAGAACAAAAATGCAGAAAAATCAATTTATTTACCATAAATTAGACATTTTTTAGAGAATATTGCAGTAATAATGAATTAATTTGTTTATGCCAATTGATTACAAAATATATATTTGTATAATACAACCAGAAAGAAATTTCAGCATTTTACAAAATCGCGTATCAACAATGTCTGAAAATACTTTACAAAATATGTGAACTTCAAATAAACAATAAATTTCATAATCTTTACAAAATTTGTGATTTTTGCTACATGTACAATTTGTTTCATAGAAAAATTATTTATTTTGCTATGATACAATAACAGATATTAGCAGTACACATAGTTTTAAGAATTAAAATCAATTTACATTAACAAGAACAAAACATTAATTGACGGTATAATTGGGAGAGTTAACCAATTACAGATATATAAAAAGATGAAAAATTGAACCCCCCCCCCCACCAAAAAAAAATATCTGATATACCTGTGGTATCAAGTGGAATTTTTAAATTACCACAATCTACTTCTTTCAAAAATGTTTATATTGTTGATAATCAAAACAAATAATATTAAAAATTTCCTCCTCCACTGGACAATATTTTCTTGTAATATAGCCATATATGTGACATTTTAATAACTTTAGGGATCCTAGATTTAAGGTGTGGTAAATTATCAAATGTTTTGCATCCAGCAAAAGTCCAAATTTTGAGCAATTATGGCCTGGATCAAAAGTTGCATACCATTAACATATTCTTTTAGTTTTTTTCTTAGCAATTTTTAAATTATTAAGATAAAGAATTGCTTTATTGATTTGTGACCAGTGCTGAAACGTAGGTATTGAGAGAAAAATTGTTGTATATATATATATATATATATATATATACATATATTATAATTATTTAAAAAAAAATATAATTCCCTCGCTACATAAGAGTTCTCATGTTTTAAAAACGAAAGCCGAAACCTTCAATATAATTATTAAAATTAAATTGAATTAAGGTATCAAGCCGTGTTTAATTCCTAAATTTTCGCCTGAGGATGAAACAGGACTTGATACCTTAATTCAATTTAATTTTAATAATTATACTGAGGTTTTCGGCTTTCGATTTTGAAACATGAGAACTCTTATGTAGCGAAGGAATCATATTTTCAAAATAAATAATTATAATTTAAGCTCTACTTCTGTATGGAGCACTGTTTTTTTTTAAAATAAAAACAAAAATACTAAAGAACTCCGGATTATTTAGCTAACGTGTTCTTTCCTATTTTTCTACTTCCCTGCACACACACACATACACACACACACACACACACACACACACACACACACACATATATATATATATATATATATATATATATATATGCCAGTATGGTAACATAACACTTTTTGACCATTTTTAGAAAAAATTGGGGTACTAAAGTTAAAAAAAATTAACTAAACTACTATTTTGTAAAAATTACATGGTACTTCTAAAAAGTGTATGAAAATTATATTCTAATCTATGGAGGCTTGCGACTTTGGAATTTAGGTATCAGAATTAAAAATTTAAAATTTGTATGAATATGGGAATTTTTAGAGACTAAAATGGATTTAGAAATACCAGAACCAAAGAATTTGGGATTCAGACATGGGAATTTTAGAGTTTTGGAAAATTAATTTTTGGATAATTGTATTTGACGGGACAGGGAGCGTATCACTCGTCTCCTCCTCCTTGAAATACGGTTACCTAAACAAAATTAAATAGTTTATTATTTTTAAAGTATATTTTTTTTAAAATCTACTGGAAAACTATTAAACTGGTTAATTTTGTAATTTGTTTTACAGTTTTAACAACAAAATGCTAGTAAAATTTTAACATAAGTTTTTTTTAAATACTCGTAAAATTTTTTTTTTTTTTTCAAATTTAAATCAATATATTCGTTGTTATGAAGAATAATATCAGAAACAAAATATTGATTTTTTTTCTTCAAATGGGTAAAATTTCTGTATAGAAAATATGAAAATTTGCAGTGTAAAAATTTACATTTATTTTTTTTTTGTCTTTTTACAAGAGATATCAACATACTTCACGTGTTATAAATAAAACACAAATTATTCATTAAAAAAATGAATTTTATAATCCAAATATTCATTACTAGCAGTAGAGCGCGGCGTTGCCCGGGGATGTAACAGTAAGAGATGGATCAAGTATCGACCATCATAAAGACTGAAAAATAAAATTGACAAAGATTATTGTTTAAGGTTGATGGACACGCATGTCTTCATTAGTTTGTTCTTTTGTTTTTTGTTTTTTGTTTTTTTACGAATTGGTCAAACCCAAACTCAAACAAAAACATTGTTTTCAATCGTTACGAGTCTACCGATTGAATAGAATTTTATTATAAACAATTGTCTTGTAAATGGAATTTTTAAAGCATTCTGAATGTAAAAATAAAGAAAAAAGTGTGCAAGACAATAAGAAACACTACCTGCCAAAAAAAGGTGAAGTTTTGTTGAAATCGGTTAAAAATTGTAGAAAATCCGATCCCATATATAAACAAACGCACACACACACACACACACACACACAGAGACAAACAACCTGGGTTTTTATAATAAGTATAACTCGATATGAGTTGTCCCCCTTTCATTCTCGCGATGCCTCTTAAACGTGTTTTCAAATTGTTTTCGTGCAAAAACAATTGTGTTTTTCTAATTTTTGGCGCTGTTAGAACCACCGCAAGGTAATTTTACGTAGTCCTGTGAAGTTTTGTTGAAATCGGTTGAAAAATGTAGGAAATCCGATCCAATATATAAACGAACATACACACACACAACCTGGGTTTTATAATAAGTATGATTACGAAGAATAAAATCGTAAAGAAAAAAAATTAAATTAACTTTTTGTAACAGAATTCTTAATAATGAGATTTTTTTTTTGCGAATTTCGCTGTTTAAAATAAACGGAAAAGGTAAAATGAGAACGACAACATTGACATGATAATGTCGTCTCTTTTACATCTTTAAGGTATATTTTTAAGAATGGTTGTAAAATATTAAATTTATTATTGAATTAAAGTTTCGACATTAACTTCATGTGATAGATTTTTATTATGTGACATTTTTTCATTAATTTTTCAGTAAAAAAAAAAAAAAAATTATAATTTTTTATTTTTTTTAATGTCCTCCATTACTACGACATATGTCTTCTGTAAATAATTACGAAAGACACAAAAGTTCAACATACTTTTAAAAAAAGATACCTGTCAAAGAAAAAAACATAAATTATTCATAAATTATTTTTTTAGTTAATATGATCATTGTTGAAGAAAAAAATAGACATTCAATTTAAATTAACTTTATGTGTCGAATTCTTAACTTGTGAAAGTCGAATCGTAAAAATTTGTTTAAAGATAAAATATGCAACATTCGAATAAAATAAACAAACATTATACTTACTGATGTAATGAATATGCATACACCTGGGTTCCCCCTCACAGTAATATGATTGGCTGGTGTCAGCCATAAATACAGACTGATGTGGAGGTACATGGTTGACGTCTATTGGCTACGCCTATTGCCTACCACTACGACGAGGACCAGTCCATTACGGTTACCTGCTAGATTGTCCTACCTGGTTACAGTAGCCAACAACCACTTTGCTACTTTGAACAAATATATCCCTTTCCGGGACATATCACTCATCTCAGTATCTTAAATAATAAATTTAAGTTAACTCAAAGGCAAAACGTAAAAATTTCTTTAAAAAAAGAAAATTCTTGATCCAATTCCAGCAACGATCTTTCGCGTGTTAAACGTCCGCCCCCAGTCACCTTAACTTGATTTCGAGGCCTGAGTTAAAGATCGCCTTGATATATATATATATATATATATATATATATATATATATATATATATATATATATATATATATATATATATATATATATATATTAAAAGGAAGAGAGAAGTCGAAAACGTTTTTGGTTGTAATGTGGATTTTTAAAAAATATATTATGCTTTATTTTCCATAATTTTGCTACATGTGTTTCCGGTCTCGCGAACTTCATCATACAAAGAGTGGATATTTCCACATATTATTAAAAGGAATTAATTTTTCTTATGTTTTTCGATGTTAAACATTCTCAATGTTAAACATTCTCTTTTTTCATTTATGTTAGTGACACAAATGTCTTTCTTGAACTGGCAGTGAGAAAGTTCTGCGTGAAGGGTAATAAAACAATTAAGATTGGTCCGAGAAAGGGGAAGGAAAGACATCTGTATTCTTATCTTTTAATGACCCCTGTGTGTTCTTCTATCTATTTCCATTTTTAATGTATATAAGTATGTATGTGTGTGTATGTATGTGTGTATACTAATTCCTTATAATCAGACAGTATGTATGCATGGAGAGGGAATGCGCATATACATACGCATAGTAATATATATATATATATATATATATATATATATATATATATATATATATATATATATATATATGCACATATTGGAAAAAAAACACGCACACCCTACACAAGATAGGAAGTGTGTGTGTATGTGTATGTTTGTGTATGTATGTGTGTATATATCTTATACTAAGACAGTATGTATGTATGTATGTATGTATGTATGTAGAAGGAATATACATATACATAAATATGCTGACAAAAACACACAAAATACAAAAAAAAATATTCTCATCCATTGAAATCCAAATATTGAAAAGATATCTATAGTATTAAAAAATGAATTTAAGACAAGATGGAGACTAAAGCAAAGCTCCTTCAATAATATTAGAAACAGAAATCAGACATCCCTATCTAAATATTTTTGGCATTTAAAAGAAACACCAGCAGTAAAATGGAAAATAATAAATAGAACATGAACTTGTAGAACCTGGGATGACCCATGCCCTTTATGTCTACATGAAAAACTACACATTATCAAGTTTCTAAAAAACGAAAATTTATTAAATCAAAGAAATGAAATAACATTTTTTTGCAGACATCACCAAATATTCGCCGTAAATAATTAGCATTTTATAAATGGATAAAAATTAATAATAGTTTCCCCAATACCATATAGAAAGTACAAAATACCAATTAACAAATTCAATTAAAACAATAGGTTTAAAAATACACCCCGATCCTAATCTTAAGGTCTCTTTAGGAAAACCACCACCACCAAAAAAAAAAAACAACAAAAAACAAACAACGACAAATAAATAAATACCAAAAATTAACAACAACATCAGAGTTTCAGCTGATCGTAATAAAAAAAAAAACGCAGCCTCTGATAAAATTAGCGATTGTAATCTGACAAAAAACCCAACCCAAGCTTACACGACTCCCAAAACTTGACATATAAGAAACACCATTACTTTCATCAAAGCAGAGACCCCTTGATAATCAAAAACTAACCCTAGATTACCCTTCCATTCCAAAACTATAAATGAGTAAAACGTTTCGTTGCTTAGTTATTCCGAACATCGCTTGAGGATGAAACTGTCACCCAACAATTAAGGTTTAATATTGAAATATTGAAACTTGAATACGGGTGATCAGTTTCGAAATATAGTAATTTCTGTGTCGCGATAGAATTATATTTTTAAAAAGTAATTTTATACACGCACATACATATATATGATCGACTCTCCCGTCGAGATTCGACGTATGAGGGTCAAGCAGATCAGTTTCCAGGAAACCGACAGCCCGACACCGGCACATGAGATTTGATTATAGAGGTGAAGGCCTCGTGCAGGACCATCCACACTTTTTGGAGGGACGAATACAGAGACCTGGTGCACCGAATGCCATAAGGTCCCCAAACGACCCTCCGCAGGTTTTTGAATTCAGAGTTGTCCTTCTCCTAGACCAGTTGCCATCCAAGGCTATAGAACCCAGTCTGTCCTGCTATTTTACCCATAGCTGGAAGGAGAAGAAGAGGATTCATACCTTTCCCAATATATATATATATATATATATATATATATATATATATATATATATATATATATATATTAGGTTGGTGCAAAAATAATGACGTAATAATGTCGTTTTTGACGTTAAAAAATACGTCAAAAAACGACATTGTTACGTCATTATTTTTGCACCAACAAAATATATACCTAGTTACCTAGTCTAACAACAAAATTGTCCAAATCGTGTAACAGGAAAATGGTCCAATTGTTAGATTAAGATCTGAACCTGGGTATCTTAGAAATGATTAAAGATATCTTAGTGGAATTCTTCGAAGTTCTTATAGAATATTGAACTGTACTTTGAACAATAAGAATGTATTTAACTTAAGTTGAAATTATGATCCCTCCTGCTGTTGTGACCTCCTGATCCAGTTTTCCTTTCTACTGTTCGCTCTTTTTTTTTTTAAATTATTCACCGTTCGCTTGATGGTCCTTGAATGGACTTTGGAAATGGAAGCCAGAGTATGAATGTTGGTACCATTACTGAAGGCCTGAATGATCTTTTTCCTCTCACCATTGCTCAATTAGGAAGACATAGTGTGGACTGACACAAAACTATTTTAACCTTTTCTATTTCTAACTGAATAACTCAAATGGCTTTTCAGTGATTCTTACGATGAATGGTCTCAAGATGGCTAAACGTCTTATCTTAAAACCCGGAAGAAAGATACCCAATTACTTTAGTGGTTATTTAGATATTAAACATTTTGTGGGATGGATATTTATGGTATTATATGATTTGAACAATTTTGCTATTACACCATATATATATATATATGTATGTATGTATGTATTGATGCATGTTACATTAAATAATAGAGACCTAGATTTTCCGGAATTGTTTACACAGCCAGGCGTGTTGTTTTAAATGCCTAAAATGTTAGCCATTTGCAAAAAACCAACATAGTTTATAAATTCAAGTGCCCTTGAATCCAATGGATAATTAATCCAATGGATAATTAATATTTATGTTGGTCACACCACAAACTCGCTTTCACGACGCCTGACTCTACATTTGAATGATATCTCTAACATATTTAGGCATTTAAAACAACTGTGCCCGGCCGCATACACAATTCCGGAAAATCCTCGTTGAAAATACAGCTATACTTAAATATGAAAACAATAAACAAAAACTAAAAATTCTTGAAGCTATATACATAAAACAGTGGAAACCTAACCTGAACAAAATAAACTATGAAATCTCCACAAATATTCTTAAATGCCTATAACTGATAACAGAAGCCATTGGTTTATACCAACGGTTTCCCATACTTAATACTTCTCGTTTTCAATCTCGCGTGGTCATGTGTGACGTCACGAGCTGCGTCGCGATTTTCGCTTCCGCGTCTCGTATACACGATTTAGTCGTTGCTTTGAAATTTTTCATGCAACAAAAACAGTCTATCATTATTGTTCCCTGTATTGGTTGATATAATTGTTGTAATTGTCATCTTTGATAATGGCTTATGTAAACCGAAAGCTTCGATTGGATTTAAACATGCATCAATATGGTGATTTCCTTTCGTCTTTCAATGATAATATTATTAAGCTTTTCAGACAATATGAAAGGAACTTACTTAAAATAGACTAATTGAATAGATAAATTGTCTACATTATTTAATTAAACATGCTTCAATGAAAAATTGCTGCCTAAATATACACAATATATATATATATATATATATATATATATATATATATATATATATATATATATATATATGCTAAATATAAAAAGCGAACATTTCAGTCAACACCCAGCGGCGAGAGTCTGTTTCATGCCTGACGATTGTATTTAAGCATGAAGCAGACTGTTGCCACTGGGTGTAGACTTCAGTGTACACATTTATATATATGTGTGTGTGTGTTCTCACAAATAGTTGCAGGACATTTTCCCCAATTACTATAAGAGAGCAATAAGTCTTTCGTGAAAGGCACATGTTGCTTGTCTTTCAAAGGAAATTGGTTCAACGTTTTTCCACTAGATGGCGCGTGCCGTTTCATTTGGCAGACATTTTGACTGGTCTATAGGTTGATTAACGAAACGAAAGCAGGCAAGTTTGACGTTAAATTCCCGGTTGGCCAAAATCTTTGCCAATTTCGTAAATCACTTTACTTGAAAGCTGAAAAATACTTTCACTAAAATTCCCGACTAGTTGAATGTCTTCTGCGTTCGGAAGCCTTGACTTGTAATCAAGGCGAGGTAAAAAAAAAAAAAAAAATAATCTACCTGGAGAAAAAACAGATGATGAAAAATATTTTTGCGAATTCTTTGGCTTTGAGATGAGGAAGAGAGCTTCTTTTTTTCTTTTTTTCTTTTTTTTTTTTTTTTGAAAAGAAAGGAAAGAAGAAGAAAACGGAGGCAGCAAAAGAGAGAGAAAAATAGGAAAGAAAAGAAGAAAAAGGAAATAGAAACGGAAAGGTTAAGGAAGAAAGGCGGGAGGAAGAAAGGAGAGCAGGAAATAATGGAGAAAAGAAGGGAGAAAATGAGGAACGAAAAGTAGAGAGGAAAAGACGACGAAGAGGAAAGAAAAGAAAAAAAAGAAAGAAAGAAAATGAAAGAAAAAGAAAAGGAGGTGGACAGTGAGAAAAAAAGAAGAAGAAAAGGACGAGGAAAAGGGATGAAGAAAGTGCAAAGAAAGAAAAAAGGAAGAAGACGAGGAAAATACGAAGAAAAGAATGAAAACTAAGAAGAAAAAACAAAGAAGAAAAAGGAATAAGAAAAAAAATGAAGAGAAGTGGAAAGGTAGAAGAAAGAAAAAGAAGAAGGGTGGAAAGCAGGGAGTAAAAAAGGAAAAAGAAAAAAAAAGAAGCAAAGAAGGAAAACAAGAAGAAAGAACAAGAAGGAAGAAAAGAAGAAGGTATTGAAGAAAGATGAGTAAATGAACAAAAAAAAAGAAAAGTAAGAAGGTTGGAATGAGAGAGAAAAGCGGGGAAGCAAAGTGTGAAGAAAAGAAAGATCGTAACTTCGAGAAGGAAATATGAAGAAAGAAAACAATGACAATAAAACCAACAGAGAAAGAAATCTTTTCTTTCTCACCGTTTTTCGTTATTTAATTTCTATAAATTTCTTCATTTTCTTTCTGCTCTAGAGGATTTCAACTCTGAAATGGTTTCTTTTTTCTTTTTTTCTTTTCTTTTCTTCCTTTCTTTCTTTTCATTTCTTTCTTTCTTTTTTCTTCATGTCTTTCTTTCGTTTTTCTTACTTTCCATCTCTTTCTTTCTTTCTTTTTTCTTCATGCCTTTCTTTCTTTCTTTTTTCTTACTTTCCATCTCTTTCTTTTTTCTTTCTTTCTTTCTTTCTTTCTTTCTTTCTTTCTTTCTTTCTTTCTTTCTTGCCTTTCCTTTCTTTCTTTCTTTTTTCTTCATGTCTTTCTTTCTTTCTTTCTTTTTTACTTTCCATCTCTTTCTTTCTTTCTTTTCATTTCTTTCTTTCTTTTTTCTTCATGTCTTTCCTTCTTTCTTTCTTTCTTTTTTCTTACTTTCCATCTCTTTCTTTCTTTTCATTTCTTTCTTTCTTTTTTCTTCATGTCTTTCTTTCTTTCTTTTTTCTTACTTTCCATCTCTTCATTTCTTTCTTTCTTTTTTCTTCATGCATTTCTTTCTTTCTTTCTTTTTTTCTTTCTTTTTTCTTACTTTCCATCTCTTTCTTTCTTTCCTTTCCTTTCCTTTCTTTCTTTCTTTTTTCTTCATGTATTTCTTTCTTTCTTTCTTACTTTCCATCTCTTTCTTTCTTTCTTTCTTTTCATTTCTTTCTTTCTTTCTTTTTTCTTCATGTCTTTCCTTCTTTCTTTCTTTCTTTCTTTTTTCTTACTTTCCATTTCTTTCTTTCTTTCTTTCTTTTCATTTCTTTCTTTCTTTCTTTTTTCTTTTTTTTTCTTACTTTCCATCTCTTTCTTTCCTTCTTTACATTTCTTTCTTTCTTTTTTCTTCATGACTTTCTTTCTTTCTTTCTTTTTTCTTACTTTCCATCTCTTTCTTTCTTTCTTTTCATTTTATTTCCTTTTCCCTTTCATCTCTTTTTTCACTCCTTTCCTTTCACTTTGTTTCTTTTCATTCCCCTCTGTCCTTTTTCTCTCTTTCTTTTACGTCATTCATTCATTCATTCATTCTTTCTTATCATCATTTGATTTCTTTCTTTTCATTTCTTTCTTTCATTCATTTCTTTTTAGTCCTTTCTTTTCATTTCTTTCTTACTTTTCATTCCTGTATTTCTTTTTTCACTCCATTCTTTCTTTCATTTTCTTTCTTTCTTTCTTCTCACTTCTTTTCTTTTTCCTTTTATTTCTTTTTTCTTTCTTCTCTTTACTTTTCACTTTGTTCCATTATTGTCTCTCTTTTCTTTTCATTCACTCATTCTTTTTTACTTTCTTTCTTTCTTCCTTTCTTTTCTTTTCTTTTTCCTTTTATTTTATTTTTCTTCACTTTCCACTTTGTTCCATTATTATCTCTCCTTTCTTTTCATTCATTCATTCTTTTTTACTTTCTTTCTTTCTCTTTTTCTTTCTTTCTTTCTTTCTTTCTTTCTTTTCATTTCTTTTTCCTTTTATTTCTTTTTTCTTTCTTCTCCTTACTTTTTACTTTGTTCCTTTATTTTATCTCCTTTCTTTTCATTCATTCATTCTTTCTTTCTTTCTTTCTTTTCATTTCTTTCCTTTTATTGCTTTCTTTCTTTCTTTTAAATTTCTTTCTTTTCATTTCATTTCTTTTTTTCCTTACATTTCTTGATTTCTTTTCATTCTTCTCTCTCTCTCTTTATTTCTTATCATTCCTTTAAAATCTTCTCTTTCTTTTATTTTTCTCATTCCTTTCTTTTTTTTTTCTCATTTCTTTCTTTTTTACTAATTTCTTTCTTTTTCTAGCAGTTCAGTCAAATCTGGCACATCTCTTCGAAATTTTGCATTGTCTCTGTTCTCAATAGTCGCCCAAACCCGCCCTTCATTGTTTTAAACAAGAGACCCCCAAAGTTGCCAGAAGTAAAATTCAAAGCTCTGTAGAGGAGGGCTTTCCAAAATAGCACAATCCGTCAACCTTACGTCTAATTATTTTTCCACTACAAGAGAATGTTGAATCTATTAGGACAGACAGTGACCGAAACTGGTTTGCTGTTTAATATTTTTAATCAAAGATGGATGATCACCAAACTACAAGGTTGCGAATAAATTCAATTACATTGAAATCGCTCAGCAATATTAAATTTTGTAATTGACGGCTCAGTAGCAAGTCAACGTGACGGAGGTTCATTGGAAGAATTGAAACTTTATTAGAGCTGTGTGTATTCAAAATGAAACCAGTTTGGAAATTTAGATCTATATCATACTTTCTTTCTTTCTTTCTTTCTTTCTTTCTTTCTTTCTTCTTTTCAGTTCTTTCATGCATTCATTGTTTGTTTGTTTGTTTGTTTCTTTCTTTTCAGTTTTTTCTTTCTTTATTTCGTTCTTTTATCTTTCTTTCTTTCTTTTCATTAACTGCTTTCTTTCCTTTCAGTTCTTTCTTTCTTTCTTTCTTTTTTTCTTTTTTCTTTCTTTCTTTCTTTTTTCTTTTTTCTTTCTTTCTTTACAGCTTTTTCTTTCTTTCTTTCTTTCTTTGTTTTCATTAACTGCTTTCTTTCCTTTCAGTTCTTTCTTTCTTTCTTTCCTTCTTTCCATCTTTCTTTCTTTCGTTCTTTCTTTCTTTCTTTCTTTCTTTCTTTCTTTCTTTCTTTCATGCATTCATTCATTCTTTCTTTCGTTTTAAGTTTATTAAAGCTGTTTATTGAAAATTAAACCAGTTTGGCAGTTTGATTCTACATCCTTCTTTCTTTCTTTCTTTCTTTTTAGTTATTTATTCCTTTCATTCGTTTTTTCTTTCTTTCTTTTCATTTCTTTCTTCCTTCCTTTCTTTCTTTCTTTCTTTCTTCTCCCTTTCTTTCTTTCTTCATACATTCTATCATATTCTCGCTTTTTTTCTTTCTTCATTTGTACATTTCGTTGCTGTTTTTTCTTTCTTTAATGTGTATGTAGTTACCCTCTTTTTCTCTTTTGTTTGTTTGTTTCTTTCTTTCGTTCTTTCTACATTGTACTGCTGTCTTTTTATTATTTATCTTTATGTAGTTAATAACGTCTTTCTTTCTTTCTTTTCTTCTTTCCTTCTTTCTTTCTTTCTTTCTTTCTTTCTACATTATATCATATTCTCGCTTTTTTTCCCTTTATTTCTTTGTATATTGCGTTTCTTTCTTTCATCATTTTTTAATTCTTTACTTCATCTCATTTTCCGTTTTTGCTTGTTTCTTTCTCACTTTGCTCTCCTCTGTCATCTTTTCATTCATTCATTAAGTCTTTCTTTCTTTCTTTTCTTCTTTCTTTCTTTCTTTCTTTCTACATTATATCATATTCTCGTTCTTTTCCCTTTATTTCTTTGTATATTGAGTTTCTTTCATCATTTTTTAATTCTTTACTTCATCTCATTTTCCGTTTTTGCTTGTTTCTTTCTCACTTTGCTCTCCTCTGTCATCTTTTCATTCATTCATTAAGTCTTTCTTTCTTTCTTTTCTTCTTTCTTTCTTTCTTTCTTTCTTTCTACATTATATCATATTCTCGTTCTTTTCCCTTTATTTCTTTGTATATTGAGTTTCTTTCTTTCATCATTTTTTAATTCTTTACTTCATCTCATTTTCCGTTTTTGCTTGTTTCTTTCTCACTTTGCTCTCCTCTGTCATCTTTTCATTCATTCATTAAGTCTTTCTTTCTTTCTTTTCTTCTTTCTTTCTTTCTTTCTTTCTTTCTACATTATATCATATTCTCGTTCTTTTCCCTTTATTTCTTTGTATATTGCGTTTCTTTCTTTCATCATTTTTTAATTCTTTACTTCATCTCATTTTCCGTTTTTGCTTGTTTCTTTCTCACTTTGCTCTCCTCTGTCATCTTTTCATTCATTCATTAAGTCTTTCTTTTTTTCTTTTATCTCATTATTTCTTTGTCTCTTTTTTGCTTCTTTCTTTCTTTCTATCCTTCGGGACTGGAGTGTTAGTTTAACATAAGGGAATAGAATTGCATAACGAAAAACCCGCGCGTAAATCATTCCCTACTCCAATCTGATTAGAGATGTCTTCTTCTTCTTCTTCTTCTTCTTCTTCTTCTTCTTCTTCTTCTTCTTCTTCTTCTTCTATGCTTTTCCCCTTCTTCCTGTTCTCCTGCTCTGCTCTTCTTCTTCTTCTTCTTCTTGTTCTCCTCCACTGCTATTTTTCTTCTTCTTCTTCTTCTTCTTCTTCTTCTTCTTCTTCTTCTTCTTCTTCTATGCTTTTTCCCCTTCTTCTTGTTCTCCTCCTCTGCTATTCCCTTTCTTCTTCTTCTTCTTCTTCTTCTTCTTCTTCTTCTTCTTCTTCTATGCTATTCCCTTTCTTCTTCTTCTTCTTCTTCTTCTTCTTCTTCTTCTTCTATGCTATTCCCTTTCTTCTTCTTCTTCTTCTTCTTCTTCTTCTTCTTCTATGCTATTCCCTTTCTTCTTCTTCTTCTTCTTCTTCTTCTTCTTCTTCTTCTTCTTCTTCTTCTTCTTCTTCTTCTTCTTCTATGCTTTTCGCCTTCTTCTTGTTCTCCTCCTCTGCTATTCCCTCTTCTTCTTCTTCTTCTTCTTCTTCTTCTTCTTCTTCTTCTTCTTCTTCTTCTTCTTCTTCTTCTTCTTCCATGCTTTTCCCCTTCTTCTTCTTGTTCTCCTCCTCTGCTATTCCCCTTCTTCTTCTTCTTCTTCTTCTTCTTCTTCTTCTTCTTCTTCTTCTTCTTCTTCTTCTTCTTCTTCTTCATGCGATCCGCGATAAGACCTGGCTTGATCTAATCACGCCCTCTTACTGAAAATTATCCTTTGAACGCGCCAAATATCACCCTTTTTGATCGCCCACAAGTTGATGAATATTACTTCGGCTCGAACTCCGACTGTAAATGTGGGAAGTGAAACTGACAGCATTAAATCGCTCGAAAATTTATGGAAAAGCGACAAATTTTAGTCCTGTTCACCGAAGTGCCTTTGAAGGAAAACCAGTTACGTAAATATTTAACAAGATTCTTACGCGCTACCGCTCCCGCGTGTACAGACAGAGCGTCAGTCCATAAAGGAAGAATTTTACCCTTGACTAATCAGTACAGTGAAAAAATGAGATTTTAATGTCGATTTATTTATGATTAACACCGTCTCATATGCTCAGAACCGACAGCGGAAAATTATTTATTATTTCCCTTGTGTTCATCCGTATTCGCTTCGATTAACGGCGTTGTTGATGGTTCGTCCTGCAATAGCTTTTTTTTTTAAATAAACTTTTTATTTCTAGAAAGCGTTTTTTATATTATGTTCTTTCTTGCATTTTCTTTTTCTTTCTTTCTTTCTTTTTTCACCCAATGCTATTATTTGCTTCTATCTTTCTTTCTTTTTTCACCCATTGCTATTATTTGCTCTTTTCATTCTTGCTTTTTTCACCCATTGCTAATATATGCTTCTTTCTTTCTTTCTTTCTTTCTTTCTTTTTTCACTCATTGCTATTATTTGCTGCTTTCTTTCTTTCTTTCTCACCCATTGCACTTATTGGCTTCTTTCTTTCTTTCTTTTTCACCCATTACTATTATTTGCTTCTTTCTTTCTTTCTTTTTTCACACATTGCTATTTTTTGCTTCTTTCTTTCTTTCTTTTTTCACCCATTACTATTATTTGCTTCTTTCTTTCTTTCTTTTTTCACCCATTGCTATTTTTTGCTTCTTTCTTTCTTTCTTTTTTCACCCATTGCTATTATTTGCTTCTTTCTTTCTTTCTTTTTTCGCTCATTGCTATTATTTGCTTCTTTCTTTCTTTCTTTTTTCGCTCATTGCTATTATTTACTTGTTTGTTTGTTTCTTTCTTTTCTCACCCATGAAAATTATTTGCTTCATTCTTTATTTCTTTCTTTTTTCACTCATTGCTATTATTTGCTTCTTTCTTTCTTTCTTTTTTCATCCATTATTATTTTTTGCTTCTTTCTTTCTTTCTTTCTTTCTTTCTTTTTTCACTCAATTCTATTATTTGCTTCTTTCTTCACCCAATGTAATTATTTACTTCTTTCTTTCTTTCTTTCTTTCTTTTTTTCTTTCTTTCTTTTTTCACCCATAATTTTTATTTGCTTCATTCTTTCGTTCATTCTTTCTTCTTTCACCGATTGCACTTATTTGCTAGTTTCTTTCTTTTTTTACCCAATGCTATTGTTTGCTTCTTTCTTTTTTTTCTTTTCTCACCCAATGCTATTATTTGATTCTTTCTTTCTTTCTTTTTTCACCCAATGCTATTATTTGCTTCTTTCTTTCTTTCTTTTTTCACCCATTACTATTTTTTGCTTCTTTCTTTCTTTCTTTCTTTCTTTCTTTCTTTCTTTCTTTCTTTCTTTCTACCCCAATGTAATTATTTGCTTCTTTCATTCTTTCTTTTTTCACCCATAATTATTATTTTCTTCTTTCTTTGTTTCTTTTTTCACCCATCGCTCTTATTTGCTTCTTTCATTCTTTTTTCGCACATTACTATTATTTGCATCTTTCTTTCTTTCTTTTTTTACCCATGGCTATTATTTGCATCTTTCTTTCTTTCTTTTTTTACCATTTGATATTATTTGCTTCTTTCTTTCTTTTTTCGCCCATTACTATTATTTGCTTCTTTCTTTCTTTCTTTCTTTCTTTCTTTCTTTCTTTCTTTCTTTCTTTCTTTTTTCACCCATTACTATTATTTGCTTCTTTGTTTCTTTCTTTATTTTTCATCCACTGCACTTATTTGCTTTTTTCTTTCTTTTTTCACCCATTACTATTATTTGCTTCTTTGTTTCTTTCTTTTTTCACTCATTACTATTATTTGCTTCTTTCTTTCTTTCTTTTTTCACCCAATGCTATTATTTTCTTCTTCCTCTTTTTCTTTTTTCACCCAATGCTATTGTTTGCTTCTTTCGTTCTTTCTTTTTTCAACAATTGCTCTTATTTGCTTCTTTCTTTCTTTTTCACACAATGCTATTGTTTACTTCTTTCTTTCTTTCTTTTTTACCCATCGCTATTATTTGATTTTTCCTTTCTTTCTTTTTTCACCCATTGCTATTATTTGCTTCTTTCTTTCTTTCTTTTTACACCCATTGCTATTATTTGCTTCTTTCTTTCTTTCTTTTTTCACCCAATGCTATTTTTTGCTTCTTTCTTTATTTCTTTTTTCAGCCATTGGTATTACTTGGTTCTTTCTTTCTTTTTTCACCCATTAGTATTATTTGCTTCTTTCATTCTTTCTTTCTTTTTTCACCCATAACTTTTATTTGCTTCTTTCTTTCTTTCTTTCTTTCTTTCTTTCTTCATTCACCCATTGTTATTATTTTCTTCTTTCTTTCTTTCTTTTTTCACCCATTACTATTTTTTGCTTCTTTCTTTCTTTCTTTCTTTCTTTCTTTCTTTTTTCACCCATTACTATCATTTGCTTCTTATCTTTCTTTCTTTCTTTCTTTTTTCACCCAATGCTATTATTTTCTTCTTCCTTTTTTTCTTTTTACACCCAATGCTATTGTTTGCTTCTTTCTTTCTTTCTTTTTTCATTAATTGCTATTATTTCCTTCTTTCTTTCTTTCTTTTTCACACAATGCCATTATTTACTTCTTTCTTTCTTTCCGTCCTTTTTCACCCGTTAGTATTATTTGCTTCTTTCTTTCTTTCTTTCCTTCTTTTTTCACTCATTACAATTATTTGCTTCTTTCTTTCTTTCGTTTTTCACCCATTGCTATTATTTGCTTCTTTCTTTCTTTCTTTTTTCACACATTGCTATTATTTGCTTCTTTCTTTCTTTTTTCACCCATTAGTATTATTTGCTTCTTTCTTTCTTTCTTTTTGTTTCGCCCATTGCTATTATTTGCTTCTTTCTTTCTTTTTTCGCCCATTGCTATTATTTGCTTCTTTCTTTCTTTTATTCTTCACCCATTGCTATTCTGTCTTTCTTTCTTTCTTTCTTTCTTTCTTTCTTTCTTTCTTTCTTTCTTTCTTTCTTTCTTTCCAACACGTTACATAAGAGTTCTCATGTTTCAAAACAAGAGCCGAAAACATGAGAACTCTTATGTAGCGTGTTGGAATCATATTTTTAAATAAAAAATTATATTTATGCTCTACTTTTGTATCGAGCACTTTTTTAAAAAATAATTACAAAAATACTAAAGAACTTTGGATTATTTACCTAAAGAGTTCTTTCCTATGTTCTATATATTTTCACACACACACACACACACACACACACACACACACACACATATATATATATATATATATATATATATATATATATATATATATACACACAAACACACACACACACACACACACACACACACACACACACATATATATATATATATATATATATATATATATATATATATATATGAATGATAGGATAAAGAACATGTAGGAATCAATGTAACATCTAAGAAAGGAAGGAAAAATGAATGAATGAGTGAAAAAAAACGGAGAATGAAACAAAGAAAGAACTGAAAAGAAAGAAAGAAAGAATTAATGAGAAGAGATGAAATGCGAAAGAAAGAAAGAAAGAAAGAAAGAAAGAAAGAAAGAATTAATGAGAAAAGATGAAATAAGAAAGAAAGAAAGGAAGAAAGAAAGAAAGTATTAATGAGAAGAGATGAAATAAGAAAGAAAGAAAGAAAGAAAGAAAGAAAGACACGGAAGCATATAAAATGCAAAGAAAGGGAGATGAAAGGTCGCAAAAAGAAAAAAAAACAAATAAAGAAGACGAAGGGTTGGTAAAGAAAGAAAGAAAGAAAGAAAAAGAAAGAAAGAAAAAAGAAAGAAAGAATTAATGAGAAGAGATGAAATGAAAAAGGGAGGGAAAAAAAGGGAGGGAAATGAAAGAAAGAAAGAAAGAAAGAAAGAAAGAAAGAAAGAAAGAAAGTAAAGAAAGAAAAAAGAAAGAAAGAAAGGGAAGCATATAAAATGCTAAGAAAGGGAGATGAAAGGTCGCAAAAGAAAAAAACAAATAAAGAAGACGAAGGGAGGGAAAAGAAAGAAAGAAAGAAAGAAAGAAAGAAAGAAAGAAAGAAAGAAAGAAAAAAGAATTAATGAGAAGAGATGAAATTAGAAAGAAAGAAAGAAAGAAAGAAAGACGATATAGATCCAAATTTCCAAACTGGTTTAATCTAAAAGGAAGAAAGATATTCTGGTATTTTTTTTATTTTGTATTGTTTGATTTTCATTGGTTAATCCTTTTTCGCGTGAATTTAACTTGTTAAACGAACGTTAGTATAATTTGTGGCATTCCGAATTCAAAGACGGCGCATTTATTCGAATGTACAAGAAATCAACGGATCCCAAGCCTAACTGAAGAACCGCAAAATATTGCTTTAATAATGTCAATGTATAATGATTCTAGTTTGTCTTTGCAGAATTCAGATAATAATGTTTATTTGTAAGTGTGTGCGCATGCGCGCGTGTGTGTATTTCTAGAAGACATGTTTGGTGGCATGTTGATTTGAGAACGTTTAGGTCTCGACCGCGGTGATGGAAAGCGGCCGGATGGCATTACCATTTTTCCCATTTAAAATGGGGAAGTCGTTGATTTGGGATGCGACCTGTGCGGATACATTTTCGGCCGGTAATTTGATCAGGTCCGCAGTTGAGCCGGGGTCCATCGCCCGGGACACAGAGATGAAAAAATTAGTTAAATATTCTTCTCTTGCTGATAGATTTTTTTTTTGTACTCCTGTGGCAGTGGAAACTTCAAGAGTTATTGTCCCTCGTTCGATGGCGTTCCTTCGGAGGACTGGCGCGATTGCGTCTCGATTAAAGGACGAGCCTCGCGAAACGGAGTGGCTCTTGCAGCGTGTCTCACTGGCGATGGTTCGAGGTAATGCTTTCTTCATTATTGTGGCTGGCAGAGGATAGAAAAAAAATGTTTATAGTTACTTTGTTCGAACTTTTTTTCAATAAATCTTTCAAAAAAATTGAAAAATTATCAAAACTTATTGTAGATTCTAAACAATCGTTCAGTACAATACATGAAAATTTAGGCATATTTTCTCCATTTTTTTCTCCGTAATTTTTATTTTTTAATTACTTCATAAATTGGAGATTAATTAGTTATTCTGATTTCCTATATAATCTAATATTAATTCTAAAGCATTAATAGATTTTATGTAGAGTCCGTTGTCGCGTTATTTGAATTATCATATATTGTAATTTGATTGGCCATTACATCTTACGTAAAAATATGTCCTTCAGTGGGGTTACGGTTAGGGGTTGGTTTTGAACTCTTAAAAAACTCTTTATTTTACTTGCAACAGCATCACTTGAAAAGATACTAGAAGTGTTGAAACAGAATGGCTATTTTTGTAGTGATGTTATAACACACTTATGTCATAATTTTTAAATAAATATTCGTTCTACTCTGTATTGAGCACTTTTTTAAAAATTGTGTTTTTGGTTACTGGAAGTTTATTCCATCTATACCAACTTTGTATTCAGTTAATCTCATTCTATATAACTTCATGGTAAACAATATTTTTAAGAAAATTTATTCATTTTTCTTTAAAAGAATAAATCCTTTTGAATATGCAACATACAACTGGCAATACGTAAGTATATTTTCCTGGAGCCAAATCCCAAATTTTTGAAGTATTTGACCTTGTGATTTGTTTATAGTTCTCACAAAGACAGGGCGAACTGGAAACTAGATTCTTGTTCATTCGAAAGGATATTCGGATGGTTTAGGAATAAACTTTATTTGTACAAATTCTACGTCATAACGTAGAGTTTGTTATTCATAACGCATTGTAGACTCTAAAATACCGTTCAGTAATTTTCCTTACATTCTATTTCAAAATAATTCTGTCTTAAGCCGATAACTCGAGGCCAGCATTGATTTCTTCATAAATTTTTAAAATTTTAACATTCATGCATTTTTTCCAATCACATACTTAATATAACAATAACATTCTTTTGAGGAAGAAATTGTCGACTGTAGAATTTGAAACACCCGTCATCATCTTTGGTTTTACTCAAATTGTTTAATTTTGCTTTAATCGTGAGAATGGGGAATTTGGAATGCTGGGGCTCTCAAGTGGAATAGCCTAGGGTCCCACTTCATCTAAATCCGGCCCTTAATCCGAGATAGTAAACACCGACCCTAGTCAGCAAAAGAGTGTGAGCTTTAAATTTGGGGACATTAGAATAAAACGGGTTGTAAGAGACAACGGACATTGAGATCCTGGCGCGAATCGGAATGCTTTTGCTATTAAATTTCTATTGTCAGTGCTGACTTTACATGCTTAGCAGGTTGAAGCCTAGGGCCTCAAAATCTAGGGGGCCTCCAGCCAAGTTGTATAGTATTTTTGTCACTGTCATATGCTTCTCTTACACAGGCTGTCATAACGCATTGTAGACACTAAACAGCTCTTCAGTAATTTTCCTTACATTTCATTTCAGAATAATTCTGTCTTAAGCCGATAACTCGAGGCCAGCATTGATTTCTTCATAAATTTTTAAAATTTTAACATTCATGCATTTTTTCAATCATATACTGTAGTTAACAATAACATGTTATGTTCTTTAGAGGAGGAATTGTCAACTGTAAAATTTGAAACACTCCTCATCATTCTACGCCATAACGTAGATTTTGTAATTCATGACGGTTGAGCCGGAGTCCGTCGCTCGGGACGCAGAAATAAAAAAAACAAAAAAAAAACTAGTTAAATATTCTTTTCTTTCTGATAGATTTTTTTTTTTTACTCCTGTGGCAGTGGAGACTTCAGGGGTTATTGGCCCTCGTTCGATGGCGTTCCTTCGGAGGATTAGCTCGATTGCGTCTCGATTAAGGGACGAGCCTCGCGAAACGGAGTGGCTCTTGCAGCGTGTCTCACTGGCGATTGTTCGAGGTAATGCTTTCTCCATCATTGCGGCTGGCAGAGGATAGAAAAAATTGTTTATAGTTACGTTGTTCTGGAATTATAATCAGTGGTCAAGTGAATTTGTTTTGTTTCAATAAAATTTAATTTGTTTTTATTTGAAAAAAAAATACGTACATACTGCTTGTTTTAGATTAAGTTAGTAACGTAATATAATATTTTTGATGTGTGTTTATAGTTTGCAATATTGTTATAAGAAATCTCTCGAAGTACTTTCGGCATAAATAATTATGTCCTTTTTTTAACTTAGGGTGGCATTTGTAAAATCAAACATATGGCCAGCTTTGTTTCTGTGTATACCAAGCTAGTTTGAATAATTGTCTAAACATAAATCTCTTTTTTGTTCGTAGATACGGGATTTTAGGTCCCGTGATGTCTCTCCGATATAAATGGTTTTACATTGTAAGTTGTTTATTTGATTTCAGCAACTGAATTGGTGTTGGATTTTTTTTTTTTCCTAATTCGTCTTGGACGTTCTTGTAAAGATCATGGTATTAGCGATAACTTAATTTATTAACAAGTTTTGTAGAAAAAGTTTTAGAGGGTAACATTATCAATTTTGTGTTATTGTTGGAAGTGCAATCGGTGGAATTTATTTTTTTTATTTGTGGATGTTGTAAGGGAGTCTTCGAGCGTAGAGGATGAAATGATGTGGTTACTGAAGAAGTCTAAATGTTTTCTCGGTGTATTTTTCTTCTCTACCTAGCTACATATCTTAAGGGCTCTGAGGTAGAATCCTATGACTGATCCTGATTTTAGTTTTTGTTTGTGATGGGAATAAAAATTAATTAGACACTTTTTGTTGTTGGTTTTACGGCAAACTCTAAAATCGAATTCGTTATTGTTACGTATTAATAAGATGCCGAGGAAAGTTTTAGATGTCTTAAAATTTAAAATTCTTTGTGAATTCGATGGTAGGTTCGACCTTAATAATTTTGTCTATAATTTTTGAGATTTTTGTCACTATTTAATTATCTACATTGCTCGGACTGTTGTCCTCATCTTTATTGCCATATCCAAGACGTTTCGGCCGCTGTAAGTTCCGGTCTTCTTCAGGCGATAGTTGTTGTAATTTCAAACTGCCCCTTTTGTTTAGTCCTCAAGGACACGTGGCCCAAAGCGTTGGTTGATTGATACAAAAGCTACTTAAACAAGAGTTGAGAATTCAATACCTGTCATGACAGTGAGAACAAAAACTTGGAGAGTTGTGGTCACTAGGGAAATTAAATGAAACCAAGATATCCAAAGGCATGGCTCGTGGAATTAGAACAACCTACACCTTGGACTAAATAAAGGGTTCGGTTTTCAAATATTACCTGAAGAAGGCCGCAGCGTGCAACGGCCGAAACCTCGTGAATCTAACAATAAAAATGAAGAGAACAATAGTCCGAACAATGTAAATAGTGTAAATTTGTTAAGTTTCTTTAGTATGTCGAATAGATTTATATTATGAGGATATGATTAAAACCATCATCTACATATCATAGTGATTTTCTAAGCGCTGCTTAGATGTGGCACAAGGCCGAAAACATGGAGCACCCAGCGAGTATGGAACAAACTAGTCAGTCATAATTGTTCTAGCCAGACAAGCTTGCTAACTATTACACCACGGCGACGCGCTCAAACATATCATAGGTATAGGTAAGTGGAGCTTTTACCTATGGTGTGTTTACATATATATATATTAAAGACATTTTTATGTTTAACATTCTTTTTATAGATACAAGTATTTAAGTAAATACACTGTTTATAATAAACAGTATTAAATAACATTTACCGGCCTGAATGTCAGAGAAATTTTCATAGAAAATATTCGTCCTTTGACAGGATTCGAACCTGCATCCTATACGGAACCGTCATTTAGCTTGACGTGCCTAACCGCTCGGCCCCAAAGGATCGTTCGGTTGGCAAGGTCGAATTTACTGCTTATAAACTCAATCTTCCATGAATCATAACTGCTCATGGTGTATCAAATGTAAACAAATGACGTCATACATTAAGAAATGGACAAAGTCCGACAATTTAATTATTAAAGACATTTTTATGTTTAACATCCTTTTTATAGATACAAGTATTTAAGTAAATGCTCTGTTTATAATAAACAGTATTAAATAACATTTACCGGCCTGAATGTCCGAGAAATTTTCATAGAAAATATTCGTCCTTTGACAGGATTTTCTATGAAAATTTCTCGGACATTCAGGCCGGTAAATGTTATTTAATACTGTTTATTATAAACAGAGCATTTACTTAAATACTTGTATCTATAAAAATAATGTTAAACATAAAAATGTCTTTAATAAATTGTCGGACTTTGTCCATTTCTTATATATATATATATATATATATATATATATATATATATATATATATATATATATATATATATATATATATAAGTGATAGTTTTAACTATGTTGTGTTTATGCTTTTATTTAGTTTTTTTACAATTTCTCATGCGATCTAATATTTTTTTTCTTTTCGGATGATAAATTATATGAATACTTTTTCATATAATATATATATATATATATATATATATATATATATATATATATATATATATATATATATATATATATAAAGTATTTATATAATTTATCATCCGAAAAGAAAAAAAAATATTAGATCGCATGAGAAATTGTAAAAAAAAACTAAATAAAAGCACCTTGTCTGTCGTTTTCAATGAAATGTGCATGAAAGATTGATTGCTGCCTAAATACACACACACACACATATATATGTGTGTGTGTATGTATATCTGTGTGTGTATATGTGTGTGTGTTGTGTATGTGTATGTGCGTGTATGTATGTATTAGGTTTAGTCATAAGTTATTCGTATGGAAGATGGCATAATGTCAAAACATTATATGGCGAATTGGCAATGGGAAAAAGACTGCAGCACAAGCCGAAACTTCGTTACAAAGATTGACTTAATGAGCCACTATACATGTACAATATTGGTCTGCATAACTGGGAGATTCTAGATGAAGCCTGGGTTTCTTGAAGAGTTGGTATTGCTGATGGTGTTAAAATCTTCCATGAGGCATCACAAAATATGCAGAACTGAAGGGATAAGTTCGGAAGGGATCCCTGTATTGCCATGAGGTGAAAATCTGGCCAAGTGCCCAATGCGATCGGATATGTCTGACCCGGGCGGGTCTACTCAGTCACCAGAAATCATACCAACACCAACAGGCTATTGCATATGACGTTTTCGTAATGGCATGTTTTAAATGCCCGACCCTCACTAAGGTGTTCAAATCCAGGATGGGCTTGACAAGGCATCTAAAAAATACACATTAGAACTGATGATGACCAAAGTCAACTTCCACCACCCGTAGATGATTTAATATGCCATATATATAACAAGAAATGCAGATCGATGGCTGGATTTATGAGCCACTGTCGTTCAAAGAACCAATAAATGCAGTGTTGTGGGGGTGGGGGAGTTCAACTGATGGACTGGAGATATTAGTGATGGTCATACTCGCTTTGTGAGCCACTACTAAAGGGTGTTCCAATAAATTGGACCGATTTTAAATGGGAATTTAGTTTAAGCATTTAACGATTTAAATTTTTTTTTTTTTTCAGATTTAACAACTTAAGTCTTTGGCAATTTCAACCATGGAAAGATTAACAATCAAACAACGTGTTAAAGTTATCGAAGCCTATTACGAAAATGGACGTTTAAACAGAAATGCAATGAGAAGTTCCCAGGTCGCATTAGCTCTCGAAACAGCAAAGTTAATATGCCACTACAATCATGCAACTTAGATTTCTTCCTTTTGGGGTCATCTCAAAAATAAGGTCTATAGGAATAAACCAACAACAATTCAACAGCTGAAGGATGACATAAGGCATATTGGTGAGATCGAGGAGCCACCACGCAGCAATGTCATCAAAATTTTGACCATCGAATGGAGGTGTGCCGCCGAAGCATTGGCGGACATTTGGGCGATATTTTTCACACATAATTACCATGACTTAAATAACATGATCCAATAGAAATATAAATAAATTTTCACCAATAACACTGATTTATTTACTGCTGACTTTGATCCGTCTTAATGAAACACCCTTATATATAATCCCTCTTAATGAAACACCCTTTATAAGTCATAAGTAATAACCGTCCGGTGAAATTAATTGCGATGACACATAAGAAAAGATAAACAAAAAAATAAAAAAAATAAAAAATTAAGATATCATTATGATATATCTTATTAATCTATACCAAAAATATACTATGGCTCTGTAAATGTCAGTTTTAAATGTCAGGTCTGCATCAGATTCGACAGAGAAGAAGAACAAGATGTAATCATATTTTTTACGACTTATCAACCCGTTGTTGGTCATTTAAAGTCGATAAATATTCCGAATTATAAGAATAATTATTTATTTTAGAGATATCTAGATAGTCAATATGGGGAGGGTCTTTTTTATTTTTTATATATATATATATTTTTTTTTTCAGCTTTTTCAACAATGTCGTCTTTGTGTTCCTGTCGGAGGGGGGAGAGAGGGGAGGAGTAGAGAAAGAATAGTAAGAAGAAATGGCGGTGTAGGGAAAAGAAAGCAAGAAAAGTTTCTGATCATAATTCCTATGACCAACGAATGTGTTCGATATTTTATTTTTTTTTGGTGGGGGGGGTTAAAGTGACACTTCATATGAAAGGAAACCTCTCTTGTCATTACCTTACCTTTTACTGCAGACTGTTCGTTGAGAATGTCGATCGTTTCGCGTGGTCAAGCTAAGAGGGAAAAAAGAAAGGAAAAGACGAGCATGCTGTCTTTTCTTTCTTTTTTTTTTTTTTTTTTTTGTATCGTCCTTTGGCTGAGGAGGAAGTGACGTAAGTCATCAACGATTGGTCAGCAGTGGCATTTATTTAACGAGTTCATTTGGCGCGTGCTTGGCGTTTTTTTTTTTTTTTTTTGCTTCAGAATCGCCTGCCGGAATAGCACTGTTTCGATAGAGTCTCTTGGGTGAACAAGTATGGCGTTGGATGACCCGAAACTTGTTGGAGTGTTTTCATGTCATGTCACATTATTTATTTTAGAGACTGAGTATTGCATTAGCAATTTTTGAGGAAAAGCAACGATTTTTTTCCAGATATACGTATTACTATTTAACCTATAGTTTGTGGGGGAGTTTGATTTGTTTCCTAAGAGTATTTTTCGCAGAATTAATTACAACGCACCCGATATTTCATTCCGGGCCGCTAGCTATTGCATCACCTTCCCAACTGTCTCAATAGTCTATGTTCACAAATGCATAGGGGCATCAATAAGTCCGTAACCTAATGGCGGCAAGAAAGCATTTATTATTCAACATCATCCCCTACTTTGTCAATACACTTAAACTAGTGGTGAATATTAATCACGTTGATTGAACATTATACAGTGAGAATTTCAGACCAAAATTCTGTTCTTAACACAATCAAGCCATAGGGTTATTGATATAAACACATATACATCGGAGCGTGGGCAGATTCACAGGCCAGTGATACAAAAATAAAGATTTTAAAATTTAATCACACGCCTTCTCGATGTACTTAATTCTGTAAAGGATCCTTTATCTGGCATCATAGAGCCATAGATCTATCTATCTATCTATCTATCTATCTATATATATATATATATATATATATATATATATATTCTGTTCATATGTATCTATCTATCTATCTATTTTCTGTTCATATCTATCTATCTATCTATCTATCTATCTATCTATATATATATATATATATATATATTTTCTGTTCATATCTATCTATCTATCTATTTTCTGTTCATATCTATCTATCTATCTATCTATCTATATATATATATATATATATATTTTTTTTTTCTGTTCATATGTATCTATCTATCTATCTATCTATTTTCTGTTCATATCTATCTATCTATCTATCTATCTATCTATCTATATATATATATATATATATATATATATATTTTCTGTTCATATCTATCTATCTATCTATCTATTTTCTGTTCATATCTATCTATCTATCTATCTATATATATATATATTTTCTGTTCATATCTATCTATCTATCTATCTATCTATTTTCTGTTCATATCTATCTATCTATCTATCTATATATATATATATATTTTCTGTTCATATCTATCTATCTATCTATCTATCTATCTATCTATCTATCTATTTTCTGTTCATATCTATCTATCTATCTATCTATCTATCAATCTATCTATCTATCTATCTATCTATCTATTTTCTGTTCATATCTATCTATCTATCTATCTATCTATCTATCTATCTATCTATCTATCTATCTATATATCTATCTATCTATCTATCTATCTATCTATCTGTCATTGTCGTTTCATATATGTCCCAGTCTATTCATATCTATCTTCTTCATTCTTTCTTTCTACACTTTCTCTCACTTTGTCTGTACCTATCTATATCCGTATATATATATATATATATATATATATATATATATATATATATATATATATATATATATATATATATATAATATATCTGTGTGTGTGTGGGTGTGTATGTATGTGTGAAGAGATAGTAGCTGAGATACCTTATCGATAGGGGGCGTTAAACTTAACATTCCCGGTTCCAAATTGAAAATAGCGTGAATTCCGGAAAAAAATGCCCAAAGAATTAATGATATCTCAACGTGAAATGCGATTGGAACATTATTCTTGGCGTTTATACCACTCTTCTCATCCAATCTTGAAAAAAAAAAAAAGAACTATATATATATATATATATATAATGTATGTAGCGAGAGAGATGAATGTAAGTGTTTTTAATTATCTTTCGGAATTTTCCCGCAAAACCCACTTTGATCTAACGCCTCGTTTCAAGCGTGTAACAATATGTAGAAGAACATGTATAAAACTATATATTATACTGTGTATAACAGAAGGTGCTGTAAATTCCTCGGTTCGACTTATTTTACCAGCTGTGGTCAAAAGTCAGATATATATGGCATGGGCTTCTTGGTTTCATCGAGAACTTTTCGACAACCCTTGAATATTTCGGCATAATTATATATATATATATATATATATATATATATATATATATATATATATATATATATATATATATATATATATATATATATATATATATATATATATATATATATATATATATATATATATATATATATATATATATATATATAGGTTGGTGCAAAAATAATGACGTAATCATGTCGTTTTTTGACGTCAAAAAACGACATGATTACGTCACTATTTCTGCACGAACCTAATATATAAACGTGTATCCATAACATACCCAGACACACGCACACACATATATATATATTAAAGACATTTTTATGTTTAACGTTCTTTTTATAGATACAAGTATTTAAGTAAATGCTCTGTTTATAATAAATAACATTTACCGACCTGAATGTCCGAGAAATTTTCAAATATTCGTCCTTTGACATGATTCGAACCTGCATCCTATACGGAACCGTCATTTAGCTTGACGTACCTAACCGCTCGGCCACAAAGGATCGTTCGGTTGGCAAGGTCGAATTTACTGCTTATAAACTTCAATCTTCCATGAATCTCGTACATTCATAACTGCTCATGGCGTATCAAATGTAAACAAATGACGTCATATATTACGAAATGGACAAAGTCCGACAATTTATTTATGAAAGACATTTTTATGTTTAACGTTCTTTTTATAGATACAAGTATTTAAGTAAATGCTCTGTTTATAATAAACAGTATTAAATAACATTTACCGGCCTGAATGTCCGAGAAATTTTCATAGAAAATATTCGTCCTTGGACAGGATTCGAACCTGCATCTTATACGGAACCGCCATGCAGGCCGGTAAATGTTATTTAATACTGTTTATTATAAACAGAGCATTTACTTAAATACTTGTATCTATAAAAAGAACGTTAAACATAAAAATGTCTTTAATAAAATAAATTGTCGGACTTTGTCCATCTCGTAATATATATATATATATATATATATATATATATATATATATATATATATATATATATATATATATATATATATATATATATATACCAGTTGTAACAGCAAAATTGTCCAATTGCTAGATTAAGAGCTGAACAGTTGTATCTCAGAAATTATTAAACATATCTTACTGGAATTCTACGCGTTTTTTTTTAATGCTATTCGACTCTACCTTGAGCAATGCGAATGTTTTTAGCGCTAAGTTGAAATGATCATCCTTCTTGTTATTGTGACCTCCTGATCCCGTTTTCCTCTCTAATGTTCCGTCTTTTATAAAATTATTCCCTGTTCTCTTGATGGTCCTTGAATAGACTTTGAAGATGGAAGCCAGAGTATGAATGTACGTAGCATTGCCGAAGGCCTGAATGATCTTTTTCCTCTCACCATTGCTCATTTGGAAAGACATAGTGGGGCTGACACAGAACGATTTTAACCTGTTCTAATTTTAGCCGAATAACACAGTCTTTCACTGATTCGTACGACAAATGGTGTCAAGACGGCTAAACGTCTTATCTGAAAACCTGGAAAAAAGAAACCCAATTAGTTTAATGTTTTCTTTTTTTTTATACATTAAACATTTTGTGGGATTTATAATTATTACACAATTTGGACAACCTCATGAACTGCATTTCTTGCCTTCTCTTACGCTCATGCAACACCAGAGAGTAATACACTACGTTGAGTGGCTCTTAGGCTTTGTACTGAGTGAACATTAATATAAAAAAAAGATAGACAGAAATAGTGTAGATATAGACATCAGCACTTTTCGGTAATTGTACAATATTAAACAGTCTTCCCACATAAATACAAAGCCTTTAATAAATAGGGTTATACAGGCTTGTGCCTTCGAGGGTCAGCTGAAATGCTCCCAGGCTGACGATGAAGGTGTGATGCTTGAGCTGTGAAATCCGTATTCCTTAATTTCAACTCTTCTTATTATTAACAGCCTCGTCTCACTCCAGGCAAACTGACACCTACCCGTTCAAAGACGACTTCAAAAGTAAACTAGTAGAGACTTCTCTTGAAAATGGGCAAAATTAACCGTGCATTAAAACACTGCATTTATTGTCATTGAAAGAATATATATATATATATATAGATAGATAGAGATAGAGATATATAGATTTATATAGAGAGAGCTCTATTCAAAAAGTATATTTTCAAGACATAAATTATGTCATACGCAGACAGTACTGTTTCACG
>OZ010614.1:40318845-40373845 GCA_963932145.1 Acanthosepion lycidas
CTATGTTTTCCAAAATATCATTGTCGATGTTGGCGCCCTGGAGAGGTTACTCAAGTCTCAAGTCTCTGAAATTTGACCAAACAAGGCGCTACCCATATCTCGCGAGATAAACGGATGCCTATAACCAGACTCGGCTGAGTTTGGAGAATATCTCTTGAGCATCGCGAAGGCTACTGTCATTGTTTTTTTTTTTATTCTGTTTTGGGCACGAAGCTAACGAAGGTCTTACAGTCTCTGAGCTGAAAGCAAGTGGAAGAATTACAATGGTCGTGTAGAGAAAGAAAAGCCGATTAATCGATCAGTCGATTGATTGATTAATTGGTTGGATGTTTGAATAAAATCCAATCAAACCTGTAGTGGTCGCAGATCGTTGATCGAAAGCGAAAGTGAAAGTGAAAGCGAAAGTGAAAGTGAAAGTGAGAACTAAAGCGAAAGTAAAAAGTCATGCTAAGCCCTTCGAGGCCTTATTTTCCAAATACTGACTAAAGCCAGGAAAATTCCTAACAAGCAGTGCGAGATCTTAAAATCCATCAGTTTATTGACTCCTGATCTTATCCGCGTTCGGTATTTTGAGAAGAAAAGCCAAGCAGGTTTATTGGAGCGTCGCATAACTTTTCATTAATATGACAGTGTTTCCGCGAAATACAATCGATAGGGAAAACACGCATACGACATCTTTCCAGTTGAATCCAAAATATTTTGAATGCAATGCGGACCCACCAAATAAGAGAAATATAAGTAGATAATCTCAAAATACTATGCAGGATTCATTGCAAGGAAAGACGCAACATACTAGAAGCCATCATTATACAAAAGACACGAGACGTATTAACTAAAATATATCACAGTATAGGAGACGATAAACCTACATGAAATATTTAATATGCGTATAGATTAACAATATCCGTCCTGGGTATGACGATAAACTACATCCGGCAGCAAGGCTTCTGATCAAGATGTTTTGAGGAGCGTGAAATCACCCCTTAATTGCTGCTGTTCCCAGGTCTACCCTAACCCGGGGTAGTAGCACCTGTTAGGGCCTCAGCTATGGGAAAATAGTTAACCCCCAAAACTGAGGTCAAAACACCATTAAAGTATAAAAATAAATTTGCATAGTAAAAAAATACCAGCAATACTTTTTTGAAAAAATAATATTACCAACAATACATTTAACTGTCGACAAAAATTCTCTTTACTAAAATACGTCAATGAAACCTGATCTAAAAACTGAATTCTTAAAAAGAATACTTATTCTGTTCATATAAACCTATCTTAAAAATCTTGTTGGCATTAAATAACCCATTGAGGTTGATATGCCGTAAAACAAAATAAACCAAACCAATCTAAACCAAAGAATACATATTCTATTCATACGAATCTATCCTAAAAATGTTGTCGGCATTAAATAACCCATTGAGGTTGATATGCCGTAAAACAAAATAAACCAAACCAATCTAAACCAAAGAATACATATTATATTCATACGAATATAGCCTAAAAATGTTGTCGGCATTAAATAACCCATTGAGGTTGATATGCCGTAAAACAAAATAAACCAAACCAATCTAAACCAAAGAATACATATTATATTCATACGAATATAGCCTAAAAATGTTGTCGGCATTAAATAACCCATTGAGGTTGATATGCCGTAAAACAAAATAAGCCAAACTAAACCAAATTAACTATATTACTAAAAAATATTTGATGCATGAAGGGATGTATAAGTAGTGTAGTGGCTATTGGCTATTTGGGTAGGTGGTAGCATAATAACATAATAACCGTTAGAATAATACAATAGACCTACCCATAATGAACCACTGACCAGCATATATAAATAGTCGAGCCAAGACACAATGCACATGGTCTGATGATTGCGTTTAAGCATGAAACAGACTTTATAATTACATGCGCTCTCTTCCTGATATTGAGTACTTTAACATAAATATAGCATACCTTTAAAACTAAATCATCTCATCTTGTTGCCGATAACGGTCGGACATCTATCACGAATCTTGTCTATAATTCACGATCTTGCATAGCTTTCGGAAGCTGGTCCGTTCTAAGACTTGCATCATTCGTTATTTGGTCGTGGCCAAACCATGCCATCTCCCGTCATTACTTGAGTTCACCTTCAACAGTACCTTACATGACGGTGTTGCAGAGGCTGTTATGCCGTGTGAGGTGGCCAAACGATGCTATCTCCAGACTCTTTTTAGTGGCGAGAAGAGATTCCTGTCGGCCTACGAGTATTTTGACCTTGATCCGTGCATAGTCATTCGTTTGGCGCTCTCAGGAGGAAGTTTCTCAAGCATCTGTTCTCGAACACCTGTATCCTTTTTCCTGTCTCAACCTGGAGTGTCCAAGAATCTCACGCATAAAGAAGGATGGACGGAACCAGCGATCTATAGAGCTTGAAGTTGCTATGGAAGCTCATGTGGCTCTTCCATATCCTTTTCCAGTCTAGCGATCTGTGTGCGCATTTCTGCTTTGTATGTGACATCTTTTAACAGGGTGGCTACCAATCATTTGAATTAAAATCATCAGCAAGCAGGGCGGTAAGCCAACAATTTCCAGTAATTAGGGGTCCACATGTTGGGGCACCTCGAGGCCGTGTAATGGTTAGCAAGCTTATCTCCCTAGAACAATTACGACTGAGTAGTGAGTTCGATTCTAACAGGGTGCCCCATACTTTCGGCCTTGTGCCACATCTAAGCTACAATTGGAAAATCACTAGGGCACCTCAAGGCGGTGTAATGGTTAGCAAGCTTGTCTCGCTAGAACAATTACGACTGAATAGTGAGTTCGAACCGCACTGGGTGCCCCATACTTTCGGCCTTGTGCCACATCTAAGCTACAATTGGAAAATTACTAGGGCACCTCGAGGCGGTTGTAATGGTTAGCAAGCTTGTCTCGCTAGAACAATTACGAATGAGTAGTGAGTTCGATCCTCACGGGGTGGTCCATACTTTCGGCCTTATACTACATCTAAGCTACGCTTGGGAAATCACTAGTGGTCCAGAGGTTTTGTTAGGCGATAACGATCTTTGTTAGTGTATATATATATATATATATATATATATATATATATATATATATATATATATATATATATATATATATATATATATATATATATGAAAATATTGTAGAAAATAGGAAAGAAACTGGTTTGGTAAATAATCCAAAGTTCCTTAGTATTTTAGTAATTATTTTTAAAAAATAGTGCTCGATACGAAAGTAGAGCATAAATCAGCTATACTGATACAAATTATTAACACCCCACCCCTGCCGATTCTAAACAATCCGCCCTTGATGTAACCATGGAAATTTTTGATTTCAATTCTGAATTTTTGATTTCAATTCTATTAAAACTCGTAAATTTCAGAAATAAGTCATTCCCAAAAAATTCCGCTTGAAGATGGAACAGAGCCTACTTTAACTCAAGTTAATTCAAATATTATTTTGAAGTTTTCGGCTCTTGTTTTGAAACATGAGACCTCTTATGTAGCGTGTTGGAATCATATTTTTAAATAAATAATTATATATATATATATATATATATATATATATATATATATATATATATATTAAGCAATTCATCGAGTCTAGAAGAAACCTCAACAGAATGCAGAAAGCACTGGACGGCCGTTTCGTCCTATATTTGGGACTCATCAGCAGTGCGCATCCACTACCGAGAATTGAAACCCGTTACACTGACAGGCAAACGTCATACCAACTGCACTAACGGACCTCGCTGACGAAGAGGTAGCGAACTAGACTCTCTCTCTCTCTCTCTCTCTCTCTCTCTCTCTCTCTCTCTCTCTCTCTCTCTCTATATATATATATATATATATATATATATATATATATATATATATATATATATTTGTGTATTTAGGCAGCAATTCTTCTTTCATGCACATTTCATTGAATGCAACAGACAAGATGCTTTTATTTACCATTTCTATCCAATTTCTCATGCGATCTAATATACACAAATATATATATATATATATATGTATATATATATATATATATATATATATATATATTTGTGTATATTAGATCGCATGAGAAATTGGATAAAAATGGTAAATAAAAGCATCTTGTCTGTTGCATTCAATGAAATGTATATATATATATATATATATATATATATATATATATATATATATAGATAACTAGACTCGTTTCGAAAAACCCTCAAATTTTTGATTTACAAATACACAAATCAATCTCGAGGGAAAAAAAGGTTTTAAAAAAAGAAAGAGCTACAAATATGAACTACTGTCGAACAAATCGCACAGATGCAGGTCTGAAGCCCAAAGAAAAAAAACCCGATACGAGTAGACAACTAACTAACAAAAGAGCTCAATACAATCGTAGAGCAGACCTAGATACACCTAGTGAGCCAGACAAACCTACCTAGGTTTCACCTAAACGGATCGTCAGGGAAAGCATACTTTCCCTGACGATCCGTTTAGGTGAAACCTAGGTAGGTTTGTCTGGCTCACTAGGTGTATATATATATATATATATGTATATATATATATATATATATATATATATATATATATATATATATATATATATGTGTGTGTGTGTGTATTTAGGCAGCAATCCTTCTTTCATGCACATTTCATTGAACACGACAGAGATAATATGTTGTTATTAATTAAGTATTTTTTATACAATTTCTTATGGGATCTAATAGTTTTTTCTTTTCAGGTAATAAATTATATAAACACTGTCGGTTCGGGACTAAAAGGGCCCGTAACTCAAAAAATGTTTAAGTAACACTGTAATAGGGGTTTTACATTAGTAATGTGCTGGTGTCATTTGATAATTTGAGTTGCCCGCTCGGGGCCGGCAAAATTGCAAAAATATTCTTTGGATTTTATGAAGAATCTCCAATCGCATAACAAGAATCAAGCCTAGACGATATTCAGTGGACGGACAAATGACGTTATTTGCTTCTCCCTGAGACTCCATAACGCGATATGACACATTTGTCACATCGCGCTATAGAGGCACGGTGGAGTAACGACTAGCGGCTCGGACTGCGGAATCGGAGAGCCGAGTTCGAATTCCAGGCCGCAATTTTCGACCGATTTGCACCAAAATTTACATGCTCCAAGTTAGCGAAAAGGCCAAGACCGACTTTGCATTTCCCAACTCCCATCGATAGTGGAAATAATCGATTTTTTTCACGCTTCTACGGCAGTTTTCATATAGTTTGCGGCCATTTTCTGCTGGTCAGAGTGAGAGCCTATAGCTGGCTGCCACAAATAGACAGGAAGATTCTATTGGCCAGCGTGAGAGCCAACAGCTGACTGACAGGAATGTTAACTAGCATGCAAAAAAAAATCGATAGCTGCATTCGTCACAAGTGGGAAAAATTTTAATCTGCATGGCACTTTACTGCAATTGGCTCATTCGCTTGCTTAAACTCAACGTTGATTCTGATTCCGCAGAACTGGGTTAGGTGTGAAAAAGTATTTGTTGTTAACATTCTTTTTTCATTCGGTTTTTCCAGTTACGAGTCCTTTTTTTAAAGCTGATCGTTTTGTGTTCATTTTGTTTAGTTCTTTTTTCGTAACAGATTTAATGTTTAGTATAGAGCTTAGAAAAAATTCTCAGTGTGATATAGGCAAGAAGTAAGGCATGTAGCAACATCAGCACGGCAAAGGGCACTCATTTAAAGTCAAGGAAGGGCAAAAATATTTTATGTCAAGTGATAGCGATTGCTGTATGAGTCGTACGATTTTTGAATCAAGCATGGCCAACGCCGGGTCATGTTGCTAGTGGGGAAATAAATCTAGCAGGACAGGCCGGGTTCTATAGCCTTGGATAGCACCTGGTCTACCGCAGTAAGAAATGGCGACCTGTTGCGGGAAAAAAAAATCAGCCTCGTCCGTCAGTCAGTCGAAAGGTACATGATCGCCTAAGAGTGTATCACGCATGACACATAACTGATTTTATGGAAATATATTTTGCTTTTAATTTTAGGTAATAAATAATTTTTCTTTTCTTTTTATTATTGCTTTCTAAGATACCCGGTTACCCAGGAGGGTCATCTTCGTGACTCTAATCCTGCTCGTAAAAATTGGTTTAAGGAAACAGTGAAGTAAAATATAATTCGAGATCCTTTATTGCAAGTGTTCCTGGAAATGGGGTTTATATTATCGATTTTGTGACACTTCTTTTGTTCGCAAGAATTTCGAGCTGAGTACCGAAAGATTCTCGGTTCAACACATTTCTCAAAATCTGATGAAATCTCCAAACATTTGTTTTATTTTATTTTATTCATCTATTTATTTTGGATATTCTTCTTGGTGGAGCCGATAAGCTTTTATCAGCACCACCTTGAATACAGACAGATTTTTAATAAATTTTTGTCATTTTTGGAAAATATGACGCAGAAATTTGAAACGAGTTTCTTTCAAACTTTCGGCAAAATATGTTGTTTTTTTAGTACTTTTCTTTTTCCTGTTTTCTGTTACTCATTGTTTATCTTTTAATAATATTTTTTTTTATTCCTTGCATTCTTTCTTTCTTTCCTTCTTTCTTTCTTTATACCTTTCTTTCTTTCCTTCTTTCTTTCCTTCTTTCTTTCTTTCTTTCTTTCATTCTTTCTATCTGCTCGTTTTCAGCGTTCTTTCCTTCTTTCTTTCTCCTCATATCCGTCGTACTTACTTTCTTATTCCTCGTTTTCTTTCTTTTTTTTTCTTTCATTTTTCTTTCTTTATTCTTTCTTTTTTTCTTTCTTTCTTTCTTTCTTTCTTTCTTTTCGTTCGTTTTCATCTTTCTTTCTCTCTTTCTGTATGTCTGTCTGTATGTTTGAGTTCTTTCTTTCACAGACAAAGAAAGAAAGAATTCTTTCAAAGAAAGGAAGAATTCGTTCTTTCTTTTTTCTTTCTTTCTTTCTTTATTTCTTTCTTTTTGTTCGTTTTCCGCATTCTTTCTCCTCGCATTTAGCGCCTTTCTTTCTTTCTTATTGCTCGTTTTCATCTTTCTTTCTTTCTTTCTTTCTTTCTTTATGTCTGTGTTTTTTCTTTCACAGACAAAGAAAGAAAGAATTCTTTCAAAGAAAGAATTCTTTCTTTCTTTCTTTCCTTTTTTCTTTCCTTTTTTTCTTTATTTCTTATTGCTCGGCTTCAGCTTTCATTCTTTCTTTCTTTCTGCCTGCCTGATGTATGTCTCTGTTCTTTCGTTCGTCTTTCTTTCTTTCTTTCTTTCTTTCTTTCTTTCTTTCTTCTGTATGTTTGTGTTCTTTCTTTCACAGACAAAGAGAGAAAGAATTCTTTCTTTCTTTCTTTCTTTCTTTACTTTTTTATTTTCTTTTTTTCTTTATTTCTTATTGCTCGTCTTCATCTTTCATTCATTCATTCATTCATTCTTTCTTTCTTTCTTTCTTTCTTTCTTTCTTCGAATTTTGCGCAGTTTTTTAATATTGTGCTTATTAAACTCTCATTATCGTAAATTACATTATTTCTCCCCCCCCCCTCTTTCTTCCACATCTTTCTCTCGCCCCCACTCCTTCTTCATCTGTTCCTCGCGCATCCACTTCCTTCCTTCCCACCCACTCATTTCAACCTGATCCACGCTTTATCCTCCTCAGGATCGCTTTTGAGATTATCACTTATAAAATTCCATCTAAAATATTTGACCTGTAGACATTAATAAACGGTCTAAAGCAACCAACTTGACACATTAACAAATCGACTTCGCCAACGCAGTGTCCTTTAATCTAAAAGTAATTTGGTTAACTTCAACAATTTCCTTCCTGGAATCACAAGACAGTAGAATTAACTGTCATAAGTTTGAAAATTCTACATCTCTACTGTCATCTCATCATTGCTATTATCGGGAAAAAGCAGAAGTTTTATTAAGCAAATAAGTAAAAAAATATATCTACATGAAATCATATTATACAACACTGCAACAGAGAAATTTTTGGTGCTGACAGTGGCGGAAATATGTCTTTTGATAGGAATATATTTTCAAATGATGTTTACTATAGATGGAAATTAGAAATGATTTTTACTATTAAGAATGCATAGGAAATGATTTTATTATTAGGAATGCATTGTAAAAGATTTTACTATTATGAATGCAATGGAAATGATTTTACTATTAGAAATGCATTGGAAATGTTTTTACTATTAGGAATGCATTGGAAATGATTTTATTATTAGGAATGCATTGGAAATGATTTTACTATTAGGAATGCATTGGAAATGATTTTATTATTAGGAATGCATTGGAAATGATTTTATTATTAGGAATGCATTGGAAATGATTTTACTATTAGGAATGCATTGGAAATGATTTTATTATTAGAAATGCATTGGAAATGATTTTATTATTACGAGTGCATTGGAAATAATTTTATTATTACGAATGCATTGGAAATGATTTTATTATTAGGAAAACATTGAAAATGATTTAAATTATTAGGAATGCATTGGAAATGATTTTATTAGGAATGCATAGGAAATGATTTTACTATTATGAATCCATTGGAAATGATTTTATTGTTAGGAATGTATTGGAAATAATTTTATTATTAGAAATGCATTGGAAATGGCTTTACTATTAGGAATGCATAGGAAATTATTTTATTATTAGGAATGCATTCGAAATGATTTTGCTATTAGGAATGCATTGGAAATGATTTTACTATTAGGAATGCATTGGAAATGATTTTAGTAATAAGAATGCATTGGAAATAATTTTATTGTTAGGAATGCATAGGAAATGATTTTATTATTAGGAATGCATTGGAAATCGCTTAACTATTAGGAATGCATTGGAAATGATTTTACTATTAGGAATGAAGTGGAAATGATTTTATTTTTAGGAATGCATTGGAAATGATTTTCCTATTAGAAATGCATTGGAAATGATTTTACTGTTAGGAATGCATTGGTAATGATTTTATTATTAGGAATGCATTGGAAATGATTTTATTTTTAAGAATGCATTGGAAATGATTTTATTGTTAGGAATGCATTGGAAATGATTTTACTATTAGGAATGCATGTGAAATGATTTTACTATTAGGAATGCATTGGAAATGATCTTATTTTTAGGAATGCATTGGAAATATATGAAGACAAGTTTTAAGCTCTTGAATGAATCATCCCTAATACTGTTAGAAAGCGACCGAAAAAAAGTTGTATTTTTCTGGTTTTAAATCGGCAGAATATTGTGGGTGTGACAGATCTTCCCATCCGAACCCTTTTATTGTTTATTTGGTCACGTTAGTGACGTGGTGGGGTTGGGCCAGCCTCATCATGTTGAATATAACCACTCTATCGTCGGTCAGGTTATTTTACCTGAATTTCCTCTTTGAACCTTTGTTCATTTGTTTCCTGATAGCGTTGGCCTTTTGGTTGTTTTGAATCCTTTCATAGCAAATTGGGGCTTGTCAATCCCGCCATCGATTGCGTCAATGCAGCTCTGGCTTGGTTCGGTGTGCTGCCTACTTACCGGGACTGATCCATTGTTTTCTCTGATTTCCATTCACGTAAAGACACACTTTTATTTTTGTCCCCAGTGATAATGTGATAAATAAATCTTTATGTTTTATTCACGAATAATACTGTTTTCGTGTCTGGTCTGGTGCTCCTGGTAGACATCTCGAGATTCTTGACAAAATGCCAAGAAGGATCTGATCCTGACTTGACATATCGACTTTCTCATCGACGCGACATGGCTTCCGTCTGTCTTTTCTATAAATAATTTCAGGAGATTTTTCCCTGGTGCCACAACTACATCGAATCAAGGATACAACACTGGGATAGATAGATAGATAGATAGATAGATAGATAGATAGATAGATAGATAGATAATGAACACATTGAGATAGATAGATAGATAGATAGATAGATAGATAGATAGATAGATAGATAGATAATGAACACATCTATCTATCTCAATAGATAGATAGATTCATAGATTTTAACAGACTGAGATAGATAATGAACACACTAACACACACGCACACACACACACATACACACACACATATATATATATATATATATATATATATATATATATATATATATATATATAGAGAGAGAGAGAGAGAGAGATGAACAGACTGGGATAGAAAGATTGATAATGAACAGACCGGGTGTTGCAATGGAATGTTCCACTCTTCCTATTGCCTATTGTGGACTGGCCATATACGTAACATATGTGGTGTGCACAGGACACACCAGTCTGTCTGTCTGTCTGTCTGTCTGTCTCTCTGACTGACTGGCTTCAGGAAGTGTTAGTCGACTCCCTGTCTTTCAGTAGTGTATTCTCTTTTCCAATAGACCTCGCTTTCTTCCATCCACGACCGTTTTGATGTTCCTTTCACACAAGTACCTCCTTTTTCCGTTTCTAACTTTTTTAAGGATACAACACAATATCTTTTCAATATTTTTTAAAACATGGCATATTTCTTAACAGTGTGTTTATTTTCTTTTTAATCATTTCACCCTCAGCAAGGCGATAAAGCCACTAAGACAGAAAAGGGATTACTGAGAGTGAAAGAAATTGAGAACTGAATTGCAATAACTTTTTCTTTTCTTTTTTTTCACTATGATATCCACTCTGTAAAAAGCCCAAGAACCGCTCGAGGCAGAGGGTTACATAGTAACGGACACAGTTTATGTGGATATTTGGGGAAGATAGCGGTTGACTCTAGGCTTGAACTGGCACCTAGTATTCCCAAGCGGTCACCCAACTGGGTACTAACCAGGTTCGATGTTGTCTTAACTTCGTTAATCGTACGGGAATCGGTGTTTCAGCGTAATGTATCCGTAAACCTGCGCTGTCTGTAAAATACATCCCGATGGTACTATATGGATGTATTAGCTGGCCGTCTGATTGTTATGAAGCTTTTCGCTTCCGTACACAGCGCAAATGTCTCGAGCAGATTTGGCATCTTTGTGACCTTGATTAAAAGCAATGAGATGTCGAACATGTCCGTTTTTGTTTATTTGGCATTCCGTCTCAAAGCGGGTGTCTAATCTGAAATAACGTTTCAATAACGTTGCACAACAGTTTCACAGAATGCCCAGAATTACTTAGAAGCAAAAATAATCACGCATCATTTGAGATTATTCGCAGAACAGCAACCCACCCCAAAAATGATCAAATATATACACTACAGTTTAAAAGTTTGAGGCCATGTCTGATAGTTTTTTTTAAAATGGCCCCAAAGTAGTTGTTTTGTACTTTTAGAGAAAATTATTATACATGGTTAAAAAAAAGTCAGACATGACTTTTTTTTTTATTAGAAACTTTATTATGACAAAAAGAAAAAAAAGCACTTTATGATCAAATTTTGCTCTCATCAAAATATCCTCCTTTAGCCTTGATTACTGCAGCAAAATATTTTGGGGCATTCTTTGCAAAAGGTACTCAAATTATAAGTTAGATAATTGATCTCATTCTTTTTCAATGACTTAAGGGGTCTTTTCAATTTTTTTTTTTTTTTCACTCTTCTGTCAGGATCATACCATGCTAATTCTGGGGGTGGCTTCAAACTTTTGACTCTAATGTATATAACGACCTAATACATCGATACTCACCATTCAAGAGGCTAAAGAGCCACTCGAGGTCAAGGGTTACAGAGTAAGAGGTACAGTTTATGGGGATTTATGAGGAAGATTACGGTTAAACCTAGACTTGAATAGGGTAAGATTGAAGTGATTTGAGGAGTCGGTTCCACAGGGCAGTGGTTCGTGAGATGAAGCAAAGAATGAGACGAAAGATTAATTCTTCGAGATCATTCACAGAAGATCAGAATCACCCTAACCAAGAAAAAAAAACGAACGAATATATGTAACAACATAATATATATATATATATATATATATATATATATATATATATATATATATATATATATATACTAACAGTGATTTTACAAGCAAATAAATATACCAGTTTTTTAAATGTTTAGAAAATAGATTGGTTTGGTTTGGTTTGGTTTGGTTTGTTTTACGGCATATCAACCTCAATGGGTCATTTAATACCAATAACTTCTTTTTTGTCTGGTAATATTTTTTTTTGTCAAATATCTATTTCTGATAATATTTTTTCCTCAAAATTATATAGCTGGTAATATTATTTTCAAAAACATATTGCTGGTAATATTTTTTTCATATACGTATTGCTGCTGGTAATAATTTTTTTTTCTCTCTTCAAAAATTTATATCTGGTAATAATTTTTTACAAAGTATTTCTAGTATTAAAACCTATTTTTACACATTTTAGTTTTGTGGTTAACTATTTGTCCATAGCTGGGACCCTAACAGGTGCTGCTACCCCGGGTCAGGGTGGACCTGGGAACACCAACAATTAAGTGGTGGTTCCACGCTCCTCAAAACTTCTTGATCACAGGCCTTGTTGTTGGACGTAGTTTATCGTCATACCCAGGACACGGACGTAGTTTATCGTCATATCCAGGACGCAGATGTAGTTTATCGTCTTACCCAGGACACGGACGTAGTTTATCGTCTTACCCAGGACACGGACGTAGTTTATCGTCATACCCAGGACACGGATGTAGTTTATCGTCTTACCCAGGACGCAGATGTAGTTTATCGCCATACTCAGGACACAGACGTAGTTTATCGGTATACCCAGGACATGGATGTAATTTATCATCTTACCCAGGACACGGACGTAGTTTATCGTCTTAAGCAGGACACGGATGTAGTTCATCGTTATACCCAGGACGCAGATGTAGTTTACCGTCTTACACAGGACACGAACGTAGTTTATCGTCATACCCAGGACGCGGATGCAGTTTATCGTCTTACCCAGGACACGGACGTAGTTTATCGTCATACCCAGGACACGGATGTAGTTTATCGTCTTACCGAGGACGCAGATCTAGTTTATCGCCATAATCAGGACACGGACGTAGTTTATCGTCATACCCAGGACACGGACGTAGTTTATCGTCATACCCCGGACACGGATGTAGTTTATCATCTTACCCAGGACGCGGATGTAGTTTATCGTCTTACCCAGGACACGGATGTAGTTTATCGTCATACCCAGGACGCAGATGTAATTTATCATCTTACCCAGGACACGGACGTAGTTTATCGTCATACCCAGGACGCATGAAGATAGATAGAGAGAGAGAGAGAGAGAGATAGATAGATAGAGAGAGAGAGAGAGAGAGAGAGAGAAACCAAACCAAAACAAAACGAAAACTCATTTTATTAGGGTGCTGGATGTCAAGGCTGTTGACTAGCGTTGGGCGAATTTAGTCTCCAGCCCTGGAAAACAATATCAATTTGAAGTCCTTTGAGCATGACAATTCCCGACTAGCTTCTCGGCCAATGAACAGAAGATTTATGTCAGAGACAAGAAGCAATATTTTCAATTTGCTAAGACAGCAAAATTAAAATAGAAATTGAAAAAATAAACGAAAAATAAACACCGAAACGCTGGGCATAAAAAGAAAAGAAAAGAAAAAAAAAAAAACTCTTTTCGCTTCTAGAAAAATCGCTTGCCGTTATAAGAATTTATTATTGGTAGTTAATAAATGCGTTGTATATTTATATATATATATATATATATAAAAGAAACAGAAAATAAAAAGAAGCCATTGAAAATTGAGGATGATGTGCAAGTTAAATTCTAATTTATTTATTTTTTTCTCTTGCCATGACTTCATGTTGACAAATTTGATTTTTATTAAATGGGAAGTAAAAAAAAACTTAAGAATTCTAGTGAGAAAGAGGCAAGTCGAAATAATGGCTATCAGCACGTGTTGAGAAATCGGAGAGCCGTGTTCGAATTCCAGTCGAGTTCGTTGCATTCATTTACGCACTAACTTGGGGAAGGCTTATGAATCTACCTCCTGCCCCCCACATATGGGTAAAACAGCAGGATAAACAGGGCCTTACAGACTTGGTTGAGATTGATAAGCAGTATAGGAGAAAGAAAACCCTGAATTCAAAACGACTTGATGCCTTGTAGGTCTTGCCTCTTCATTGTTTATTTAGCGGCACATCAACACCTTATGGGTCATTTAATGCCGAAATTAAATGTTCTTGGGAGCATTCATAATTTCTTTCAAAAAATACATCGCTGGTAACTTTTTTTTCAAAAATGAATTGCTTGTAAAAGATATTTTTGTTTTTACAAAAACTGGTAATTTTTTTTTTAGGTGGGGGGCCAAAAACGTATTGTTGGTATTATTATTATTATTATTATTATTTTAATGAAGATGTAAGCTGGTAATTTTTTTTATTTTTTAAATATATTACTGTTAATTTTTTTTAAATTCTTTTCCATTTTTTTTTTTTTTTTTACAAAAACGCATTGCTGGTAATTTTTTACAATTAAAATGTGTTGCTGGTATTTTTACTATAAAAAATCTATTTTTATACTTTTATATTATTTTGACCCCAGTTTGGGGGTTAACTATTTACCCACAATTAGAACCGTAAAAGGTGCTACCATCCCGGATCAGGGTGAACCTGGGAACAACAGCTATTAAGATGTGGTTTCACGCCCCTCAAAACCTCCCGATCAGAGGCCTTGCTGCCGGATGTAGTCTTTCGTCAAACCCAGGACGAGTCTATCTCTTGAAGCGAAGGCTAGAAGAAGTCAATCAGTTATGTGCCATGTGTGCTACACGCTTAGGCGATAATGTATCTTTTGTTAGATGACTGACAGGGCAGATTTTTTCCGCAGCAGGTTGCTATTTCTTTCTGCGGTAGACAAGTTGGCAGCCAAAGCTATAGTACCCAGTTTGTCTTGCTATTTACCCATAGCTGTGTGTGGTGTTGGTGGGGGAAGAAGATTCATAAAACGGAGGTTGGAAATGAAATGGTAATCTTTATAACAGGAACAAAATACAATACTCGCCAGCGGCGTGAAGTAGGTAAACCACTGCTAATGGTGGACTACTTAGACAACAAATTACGATATTTACCTGCCGCCCCACGTGGTAGGAGGCGGCACAAGGCCAAATTTAATATGGAAAAATTCAAGCCCGTGGGATCGGACAAAAATTGCTCGTAGGCCCCGCAGGATACGCGGGATCGAGTATCTGTTTACTTCCCCGGACGAGACTCTGCCCTTCGGTATAGCCTTGTCCGGGTTCCTCTCTGCCTGAAAGCAGAGAGTACGACAAGGCAAGAGCTTCCGATGCTGACAGCTGACGATGCCAGCGTAGACCGCATATTGCGATATTTACCTGCCTTCCCACGAGTTAGGATGCGGCACAAGGCTAAATTTAATGTGGGAAATCTGAGCCTGTGGGCTCGGGTAAAAATTGCCCGTAGACCCTGCATACGCGGATCGGGAATCTGACTACCTCCCCGAACGAAACTCTGCGCTTCGACATAGCTTCGTCCGGGTTCCTGTCTGCACGAAGGCAGTGAATTCTACAGGGTAAGAGCTTCCCATGCTGACAGCTCACGCTGCCATCTGAAGCAGCATATCGCCCCTATTTACAATTGTGTCCAACGTATTTATGAGGTTTGGTATATACCCATTAGGGTACGGTATATGACACTGTCTTTCTTCTTTCTTTCTTTCTTTCTTTCTTTCTTTCTTTCTTATTCCATGTCCTCTTTCTTTATTTCTAATGTCATCATTTCTTTCTTTCTTTCTTTCTTTCTTTCTTTCTTTCTTTCTTTCTTTCTTTCTTTCTTTCTTTCTTTCTGTTGTAACCTAGAAAAGGTTACTGGATGAGGAATAACCAAAAAGGAGGTCTGAAATGAAGTGGTAATCTTTATATTTGCTTGGTGGAAAAATAATGTCGTTTTCTCACATATGTTACTATGTGAGAAAACGACATTATTTTTCCACCAACCTAATTTTAGCAGAATACAATACTCGCCAGCGTCGTGAAGTAGGTAAACCACTGCTAGTAGTGGACCACTTAAATACCATATTACCCCCACTTAGAATAGTGTCCAGTGTATTTATGAGGATTGGGACATACCCATTAGTGTTCATAGGTACGGTATATAACAATACTTAACCCTAGAACACTAACCGTCAAATTTACCTCTAATGTCGTCTCGAAGAAAGGGATTGAGCCCCACTACTTGGAGCGCCGACAGAAAATAATGGCCCCCTCGGTGTTAATATACTTTATACACGCTTAGGTGATCATGTATCTTTCGTTACATGATAATCGAGGCAGATTTTTTTTTCGCGGTAGGTTGACATTTCTTTCTGCTGTAAGCCAGTTGTCTGCCCTGCTATTTACCCATAGCTAGGGAAAGAGGAAGAGGATTTATACCTTTCCCAATGGTCAGTCAGTCAGTTATGTGCCATATGTGATACACACTTAGGCGATCATTTATCTTTCGATACATGACTGACGAGGCATATTTTTCCTTCAGTAGGTTCTCATTTTTTTCTGCAGTAGAACAGTTGCCACCCAAGGCTATAGAACCAAGTCTGTTCTGCTATTTACCAATACCTTTCTGCAGTAGACCAGTTGCCATCCAAGGCTATAGAACCCGGTCTGTCCTGCTATTTACCCATAGCTGGTGGGGAGAAGAAGAGGATTCATAAAACGGGGGTTGGAAATGAAATTGTAAACTTTATAGCAAAAACAAAATACAATACTCGCAAGCGGCGTGTAGTATGTAAACCATTGCTAGTGATGGACTGCTTAGACAGCAGATTACGATATTTACCTGCCTCCTCACGAGGTAGGATGCGGCACAGAGCCATATATAATGTGGGGATATCCGAGCTCGTGGTTTGGGCAAAAATTACCCGTAGAACCCCGTATACGCGGGATAGGGTATCTGTCTACGGCGCTGGACGTGACTTTGACCTTCGGCATAGCCTTGTCCGGGATCCTCTCTGCCCGAAAGCGGAGAGTTCGACACGGCAAAAGCTTCCGGCAATGACAGCTCACACTGCCAGCTTAGGCAGCATATTGCCCCTACTTACAATATTGTCCAAACTATTCATGAGGGTTGGGACATACCCCTTAGTGGTCATAGGTGCGGTATATAGCACAAATTCCCCTCTAATGTCGTCTCGAAGAAAGGAATTGATCCCCACTACTTGGAGCGCCGACAGTAATTAATGGCCTTCTTGGTGTTAGTATACTGGTTCGATCAAACACAAGACCGGGGCAAAGCGCTGTTGACCTCTCTGAATTCGAAATGCTCGTCCGGAAATTACGGCACTTAGACACCGATTTCCTTGGTTTTGTTTAGCGGCATATCAATCTCGATGGTTTATTGAATGACGATGTCCAAATAATCCGAACACAATTTTATGGCTTCAGCTAAATTCTGAACGCAGTTGTATACATTGAACTACATATAAAATGTATTGTTGGTTATTCTTTATATAAGAATGATTTACTAGTATTTTTACTATAAAAAAATACTTTTATATTTTCATAGTTTTGTTTTGGGGTTCACTATTTGTCCATAGCCGGGACCCTAACAGTTGCTACCACCCCGTGTCAGGGTGGATCTGGGAACAACAACATTTAACAGGTGGTTCCACGCTCTTCAAAACCTCCAGTTTCACGACCAGAGGCCTTGCTGCCGGATGTGGTTTATCCTCATACCAAGGAAACCTTAGGCAACGACGACGCGATATGTTTAATTTTCCTTACATATATGTATATATACATTTTTCCTTATACCCACACACACACGCATGCGCACACACTCATGTATATATATATATATATATATATATATATATATATATATATATGAAGCAATCGAACGTCGAGCCACACTGACGAGCTGTGATACAGCGAAACTGTCTGTCTGTGGATGACAATATATATGCTCCCGGGAATCCGGTTGAGCTCTCCAGGGAAAGGTTTTTTTTTAAAAAACAGCGGCTCCTACTGATATTAAGCATTACTCATCAAGTACGAATCGAGTTCTCCGAGCCGCTGGCGTATTTCGTACAGAGAAAAACGTTAAATTTCCCTTCCCTTCCGCCGTGCGACGATGACCTAGTGGTAAGACATCTGACTGACATCAAATCATTCGAATTTCGATCCCGGTTTGAAGAAATCGGGCGTCTAACTGTATAGACGTATTTAGACTGTGATACAGCGAAAGTGTCTGTCTGTGGATGACATTATATATATATATATATATATATATATATATATATATATATATATATATATGTGTGTGTGTGTGTGTGTGTGTGTGTGCAAGCCTCATTAAATATGACAGACAAGGTGCTGTCATAAATTTTTTTTTATATAATTTCTCATATGATCCTGTAATTTTTTTTATTTTCTGTAGATAAATAATTAAAAAACTGACCAGATGTTTTATTTTTCCAAGCGCTTTCGGCTATACCTTTAGCCATTATCGAGGATGAAATATATTGACTGTTAACTGGAATGGATTGCTGCATGTATGTATTTACCGTCATAGAATATTTTATTTAAAAAAAAAAAATTATAAGATCATATGAGAATATATATATATATATATATATATATATATATATATAATAAAAAGGCTTAAGCACTAATATTCCTTGGTCATAATTTATTCCATTGGAATCGTAAATACGATCCAATTCATTGTAGGTCTGATGAATTGGATCGTATTTACGATTCCAATGGAATAAATTATGACCATGGAATATTAGTGTTTAAGCCTTGTTATTATGTCCTTACTCTGTCCTGGACATTGAGTTCTACCTGGATTCTATCCTCTCGGAATTTTTTATCCAAAAAAATATATATATATATACATGTGTGTATATGCACCTGTGGATTTTGCATATATATGTATATTTACCACTAATATTATCAATATATATATATATATATATATATATATATATATATATATATATATATATATATATATATATATATATATATATTCGGGAAAGCTGAGTAGTATATTTGTCTGCTGCACTTTTTGAAATGTACGTTTTAAGATCCCCTTAAGTATTTGATACATTTATGAAATTATCTATATAGGGGATAGTGCATGGTTATATTTTTCATTTGATTAAAATTTAAACATATATATATATATATATATATATATATGTCTATGTATTTATATATATTGTGTATTTAGCAGCAATCCTTCTTTCATGTAAGCTTCATTAAGTATGACAGACAAGGTGTTTTTTTGTATAATTTCTCATATAATCTTTTTTTTATTTTTCGTAGATAAATTATACAAAAGCTTTCCAAGTGTTTTATTTTTCCAAGCGCTTTCGGCTATACATTTAGCCATTATCAAGGAAGAATTATATTTACCGTTAACTGGAAATAAATTGTTTTGTGTATGTATTTAGCATTATATATATATATATATATATATATATATATATATATATATATATATATATATATATAATTAATTAATCGAGTCTAGAACAAGCCTCAATAGAATGCAGAAGGCACTGGAAGGCCGTTTCGTCTTATATTTGGGACTCATCAGCAGTGCGCATCCACTACTGAGAATTGAAACCGGGACTGTTGCGATAAGTCATACCAACTGTACCAACGGGTCTCGGTGGCGAAGAGGTAACGAATTAGACTCGATATGGCGCCGCTCGATCATATATTTCGTGGTGGAGCTCATCCTAGTTTCACTTTTACTCATAGGACTGTGGCCTCACGAACCACGACTACTATCACTAATCGCTCCATCCAGAGCATTAAGAGCTGGTTCAATCAAGGATATACAAGTGATAGAAATTATTAGGTGGATTTGAGATAATTATAATTAAGTAATTCATCCAATAATAATTCATGCGTTCAAAAAACTAGCTATAATATTGTACTTGTATGTGTGTATGTGGGTGATAGATAGATAGATAGATAGATAGATAGATAGACAGAGAGCGTTCAGTAGTTAAATCGACCGGAGGAAACGAACGGGCAACGGCCGGCGTTCTTACCTACTAGATACTAAGTCTTGAAGCAAGAATATGAAGCGAGAAAGAGAAGGAGACGCTTGCTTTTAAATAGTGTCTCCTAATGGGCGTTATTTGGCGAAGATTTAAAAAAAAATTGAACACCCTATTATTAGATTTAATCACTAAAAACTGTAGTGTAGCTTTATTTATTTCATTTCGTTAATTTCTTCCCAGCTTGGTGATCTATTCTGTATGATTCGGAGGCGGGGGCCAGTTTGCTGTAAATCAGTTGGATTGGTGGAGTGTCCATCACAGAATGATGATTTTCAATAAAGCTTTTAAAACTTTTTAAACTTTCGGTTCACGGCATCCCCAGCATCCTGCTGCCGAATTCCTTTTCTCCTGCTTCCAGTCTCTTCTTCATTTGTGATCAGATTGTCCAGTATTCAATGCTATAGTGTAGGACAGGAATTACCAAATATCAGAATTTACCTATTTATTTATTAAGGGTTAAACGAAGTCATGTGTTTTGAACTGCAGGGTGAATATGTGGAATTAAAATGGACGTCCAGCAGCTGTAAGTTATTAATCTTTGACTGGCCGAGAACATTTCATATATATATATATATATATATATATATATATATATATATATATATATATATAATTTAAAAAAAAAATTGTAAACAAACGGCTGAATTAGTGAAAAAGCTCAGAATAGGATTAAAAAAAAAACGAAAATGTGGAGCAATTTGAGACATAAAATATTAGGAAAACAATTTTCCTGCTACATTAGTTTTTACCAATCAGATATATATATATATATATATATATATATATATATTTATATATATTATGAAACGGACAAAGTCCGACAATTATTTTAAGACATTTTTTTATGTTTATACGTTCTTTTTATAGATACAAATGTTTAAGTAAACGCTCTGTTTTATAATAAACAGTATTAACGACATTTACCGGCCTGAATGTCCGAGGAATTTTCATAGAAAATATTCATGCTCCGACAGGATCCGAACCTGTATCCTATACGGAACCGTCATTTAGCTTGACGTGCCTTTACCGATTGGGCCACAGAGGAGCTTTCGGTTAGGAAGGTCGATTTTACTGTTTTTAAACTACAATCTTCTATGAATCTCTCACGTACATTCATATCTGCTCGATGCGTATCCAAATGTAATCAAATGACGTCACACATTATGAAATGGACAGTTATTTTAAGACATTTTTTATGTTTAGACGTTCTTTTTATAGATAGAAATGTTTAAGTAAATGTTCTGTTTATAATAAACAGTATTAACGACATTTACCGAAACGCTCCTCTGTGGCTCAATCGGTAAAAGCACGTCAGGCTATATGACGGTTTCTTATAGGGTACAGGTTCGATTCCTGTCGGAGGACGCATATTTTCTATGAAAATTTCTTGAGCATTCAGGCCGGTAAATGTCGTTAATACTGTTTATTATAAACAGAGCATTTACTTTAATATTTATATCTATGAAAAGAACGTATAAACATAAAAAATATCTTATATATATATATATATATAGTAAAGGTAACAAATCCATTGGTATATATATAATCCAAGTGGATCCTAGTAATATAAGATATTAAAAATGATCCACAAAAAGAGCTCAATGTATTTATTAATACACAGAAATATAATTAAGAAACAATAAAATCCCAAATCACCTCATATGTTGAATAAACTATTTTAGCAGACGAACATGCAAGTGTGGTATGGACTGAATTTGTGTCTATACAGTTGGGGGAGGCGGAAAATAGAATTTAACTGTGGAAGCTAAAGTTTTCACTCACACGGAAGGCAAAAGGCAGTCGTTAAAGAAGGATGTAAGGTATTTCTCTTGAAGGGAAGAAGTTTTATAAAATTAGACCCGAATTTTGTTTCTAAGCTTTTCACCCCAAGCAAGGGGGGAAGCCACTAGGACGCAAGGGGTTACAGAAGATTTGGAGCAAGAATCAGACAGGAGTGATAGAGGAAAGGATGAGCAGGAGAATAGTGGATAGATCAAGACAACTGGAGATGTCGATTAACATCACATTTGAATATTTGGAAATTATAGCTCTCAGGGAAACTGGAATAGGGAAGGGAGTTCCACAGGCGAGAGGTGCGAGACATGAAACTATTGGAATAGAAGATAAGGCTACATTTAATAGTTTCGACAGTGAAAGGGTGAGAGTCGGATGCCAGCCTCGTAGGGCGCTTGAATTCATGAAGTCTGGGAACCAGCGAATGCAGCTCATCGGAGCAATTGCCATGAAAGTATTTGTAAAAAAGACAGAGAGAGTCGACGGCGCGTCTGTGAGAAAATGATTGTAGACGAGATGCCAGATCAGGGCCAATTATATTGCATATAAACCTCTGGATCTCATCAAGAACCCCGAGGCAAACAGAAGGGGCTCTAGACCATATATGTCAGCAATACTCCATGCAAGGGTGAATGGTTGATTTGTAGATCTGGAGGATCGATTCCGGTGAGAAAAATTTCCTGGCGCGGCACAGGGAGCCAACTTTCCTTGCGGTGGACGAAGCAATTGACTCTATGTATGTGTTCCATCTCAGGTCAGCAGTCGACGTGAGACCGAGCAGCCGCAGAGAGGTGCTCTCGTCAAGTTGAGCGTCAGACATTCTAATGGAAGGCAGGGAAGGATCACTGTGGTGATTAAGAGAGAGCAGTTTTGTTTTTGAGGCATGAACCTTATGACATTATTGTATTGTATCAAAATATAAGTTACTTTCGAAAAGAGGTTAAGTCGAGGTAAGGTAAGGGTGGCTTTTCCAACGAATGATGACATCCGTTCAACGCATGTCGTCTGACCTTTATCAACAACGAAAAATTTTTCGGCACTTTTGTTTTGTCGTCAAATTTGTACTTGTATACATGAGTATTTTTTTCTAAAAGGGTTGCTAAAAGAAACCAACAAAACTCCTACTGTGAAATGGAAATTAATAACAAATGCTAGATTATTAAATTATTTTTAGGTTGGTGCAAAAATAATGTCGTTTTCTCACATGTGAGGAAACGGCATTATTTTTGCACCAACCTAATATTTGCGCATACATGAGAAACTATATATTACTAGGTTGATAAAAAATAAAAATTTACTTAATCAAAGAAATGAAATAGCTATTCTTTGCTGACATTGTCAAAAATTTTCCTTAAATAATGTTTTTTTTTTAAAAAAAAATACAACTGATAAATGAAATATACATATTTATATTTGATATCTAATAATAAATTTTAAATAATTTTAAATAATTTAAATAATTCTATTGCGTTTATTTGTTTTAAAAGAGGTATAGTCTATTAGTAATTAAAATTAAGAATAATATTTTAAAATTGTACTTCAATACGACGTATTCATATACAAACAACCCATTGTGTGTCGATTTGTGTTATATATATATATATATATATATATATATATATATATATATATATATATGACAAAGTGTAAAAATGCGTCACTATAAATTTTAGTTTGTCATATTTTTCTAAATACTGTTGATATATAAAATTATACAAAATCACATATCGTTATAACGATATATATATATATATATATATATATATATATATATATATATATATATATATATATATATATGCGTTTGCGTGTGGGTATGTGTGGGTATATGGGATTTTGTCGTAGCGATGTTGGTCGATTTGAGTTTTGTTGCAAGAAAGAAGCCTGGCTTTAATAGCAATAACTGTGCAGGTTGAGAAGCGATCGGCAAGGCCATTAATTTGAAACGACGGGGTTACTTTTCTAGCAAATTCTGGAAAAAGTTTCAGTCAATTCTAATGAAATCTACAGAATCGAATGATTCCATATTACAAAAAGTGATTTTCTTTAATTACTCTCTCTCTCTCTCTATATATATATATATATATATAAATATATATATATATATATATATATATATATATATATATATATATACATGTGTGTGTGTGTGTGTGTGTTTCAGGCGCTTTCTATCTATCTATCTATCTATCTATCTATCTAAGTATCTTCTCTTTCTTTCTATCTATCTATCTATCTATCTTCTCTTTCTTTCCATCTATCTATCTATCTATCTATCTATCTTCTCTTTCTTTCCATCTATCTATCTATCTATCTATCTAATTCAGTAAGTATCTATCTATCTATCTATCTATCTATCTATCTCTGTCTTCTGTCTTCTTGAACCCTGTTTCTCTTTTTGTCCTTTCCATCCTCAGTCTTCTCATTCTTTTTTACTTTCACTTCCCGTGACTCCTTGCGTCTTAGTGGCATTGGTGCCTTTATTGTGATGAAACATTTTTAAAAAAACCGTTATCTATCTCAGTCTGTTCGTATCTATCTATCTATCTATCTATCTATCTCAACATTTTCTTATCTACTTATTCTCTCTCTCCATTTCTCTTACTATCTCTCTCTACGTCTCTCTATACACACAGAGACATAAATTTTCTTTAATCACCAGTCACTTACCAGCGACTGAAGAGGTACAACTTAGTGCCGAAACACGAAAGCAATTATGTGGCGATTTCAATCATTTATAATAATAATAATAATAATAATAATAATAATAATATATAAGTGGAAACTGAGGACAACACCTAGCGGTTATGATACCCTGACGCAATCATCAGACGTACATAAAATTATACAAAATTATATATATATATATATATATATATATATATATATATATATATATGTATATATATGTATATATATATATATATATATATATATATATATATAATTTTGTATAATTTTATATATCAACAAACAGTATTTAGAAAAAATAAAATTCTCAAAAAAAAATATTCTTTCAAAAGATTTTTGAAACTTCCTCTCGAAAGCCCAGCCCGATGAAATCTTAACGGATGAAACGCGTCACGAAAAAAGCCTTTCCAGTTTGTCATACACACACACACACACACACACACACACACACACACACATATATATATATATATATATATATATATATATATATATATATATATATGACACAAAAGATGTTATATAACCGGAAAAATTCCTTCCTTCCTTCCTCAAAATTTCTCTCCTATATATATATCTATATATATACATATGATCAAAATACAGTTCTAATGTATGTTATAAATGGCTTGAAGATCGCATGCGCGCGTGAAACAGACTGTCGCCGCTTGACTCCTAGGTTACTTGGATAAGTATATTTCATTTTGATCAAAGGGGATCTCTGTGGGGCACCCTTCACACTGAAATTCTTCTTGCCATTGATTTAAATTAAATTTTTATTTGAACAAGGGAATGACTCCTATCCAAAATATAGAAGAAGGTAGCCTGAAGATGGAGGTCACGTCGACAAGAACATTTTACCAAAGCGGGTCCACGTGGGGCATATCCCCTACTGAATAATCATGAAATGCATCCTTTTTCTTCGCAATTTATAACAATGATTTAATATCAATCATCATTTTCTTACAAAAAAAATGTGTGACAAGCAGCAAGGCACGGGTAATTCGGCTAAAAACAAAACAAAAAATCAATTAAAATAACGTCACATTCCATCACATCAATTATTGTTACCCAGTTGTAAATATGTTGTAAAAGTTATAATGAATATTTCTAATAAAATGAGATATGTTGATATTCACATGGTATATTTATTATATAAATACATCTTGAAAAAAAAAATTGACTTGCTTAATAAAAACTGACACAGTGTACAAACCATTTTTTTTTTTGTCTGTCCTATTCGCCGCTTTTCTTCCTAAACCCTCATTCTCTATACGACTATTAATTTTCCTCCTTTGTGCGTCATGGAAATTCGCGTGGAAAGGAAATTCAATATGGCATCCAAATTCAATTGACCGAATTCTCGTAATATCTCGCGAGAATAACGAGCGAATTCTCGCAAAAGCGAATAAAAACGCACAAGGAATATTGATAAACAATTTTATTTCATGCAAAAAGGAAAAAAAAAAACAAAGAAAAAAAGAGCGAGATATAGATATGAAATGTTGCAAAGCCGTAACGTAAAACGAAGACGAAAAGCTTGAATGACCTCAGAAATTTAGAACTTAGAAATTTGGAAATCTTATCTTTCGAAGCGAGTGATAATATTTTTTTTTCTCTTCAAAATGTCGCCAATCGGCTACAGGAAACGGAACACTGATAAGAAAATAGAATTTTTTTTTTAATGCTCCAAGGAACTAGCAAGACATACTTTTTCGATACTTTTCAGAAGTTGCTCAAAAGATTGGTTCTGTTCGGTGTCTTGCTTTTGTAGTTACTGCTGTAATGACAAAAGAACGCAGGTGTAGGCTTTAAGAAAGTTTTATTCAATCGAGAGTATAAGGTTCGCGTATAGTGTCCTTTTATAGTCCCAGTAAACAGAAACATCTCTCTCAAAGAGGAGAATAAGAAAACAAGGGGACACCACATTTGATTATTCGCAACTACTATCCTTTTGTTGGTGTGTGCTTTTTTTTGTGTGTGGGGGGATGTACTAAAGAGACAAAAAAAACCCTTCCTTTTTCATACAAATTTTAAACCGAAAAAAAAACCAGTAAATTAGATAACACGAAACTACTAATTAATTTTTTTTTTTTTTACAGCTTATCAACTGCTTTCAGGTTATTTAAATTCAGAAAATATTTTTAAATTCTAAAAATTGGGGGAGGTGGTGATAATAATCCTTTAGTGATATTAGTGTAATGACATAAGTGCGCAGGTGTAGGCTTTGAGAACGCTTTATTCAGCCGAGAATACAATGCTCGCGTATAGTGTCCTTTTATAGTCCCAGTAAAATCAAATAGCTCTCTCAAAGAGGAGAGTAAGAAAAGAAGGGGAGATCACACTTGATTATTCATAACAATTACTATCTTTTTCTTAGGGTATGCGAGTTTGGGTGGGTGCTAAAAAAACACCTTCCTTTTCCATACAAATTGTAAACAGAACTCCCCAGTAGATTAAATGAGCCGAAACCTTTGATTAATTCGTTTTTTTACGACTTATCAACCTTTTGTAGGTTATTTAAAGTCAGAAAATATTTTTAGATTCTAAAAATTGGGGGAGGGGGAGATAATAATGATTCAGGGATATAAGTGTAATGGCAAAAGTACGCAAATGTAGGCTTTAAGAAAGCTTTATTCAGTTGAGAATACGAGATTCGCGTTTAGTGTCCTTTTATAGTCCCAGTAAACAGAAATAGCTCTCTCAAAGAGGAGAGTAAGAAAACAAGGGAGACTACTCTTGATTATTCATAACAACTACTATTTTTTTTTGTTGGTGTGTGCGTGCATTTTTTCTTTTTTTTTTTGGTTAGGTTGGGGGTGAACTAAAGAAAAACCCACCTACATTTTTCATATGAATTGTAAACCGAAAAAAAAAACGGTAAATTTTATAGTCCCAGTAAACAGAAATAGCTCACTCAAGGAGGAGAGTAACAAAACAAGTGGGGACCAAACTTGATTATTCGTAACAGAATAATTACTAATTAATCCATAGCTGGGGGTGTGGGAGAAGAGGTCGATTCATACCTAATCTGAATTTGATAAATAAACAAGAAATTATAATGTAGATATAAAGTGGAGGACCAATCCAATGTTACAATCAATATACAAACGGATCCCTCACTTTATGACCACAGTAGTTTCTATACATTTCTATTTCAGAGAATGTATATAAATCTAAAAGACATGTATTTGATCAATTGATTCCTTTTTTACGGTTTGTCAACCCTATGTCAGAAAATATTTTTAGACTGGAAGAATTGGTGGGAGGGAAAGATAATAATGGTTTATTGATATGTCTTATTAATAGCTTGGAGGGGGAAGAGAAGATTTAGATTCATACCTAATCATAATTTGATAGACAAGAGAAATTATAGTGGATATAAAGTAGGTGATCAATCCTATATTACAATAAATATACAAACTGATCCCTCACTTTGTGACCACACTAGTTTATATACAGTTATATCCCAGAGATCACATGTGGATCCAACGGTTGTGAAAGCAGAGACAGCAGGTGTTGTGGGGCGCACTAGAGCATGGACGTGTCGCCTAAAGAAGTCCTGGTTATCCATTGCAGCCTGGACGTCTCCCGGTGTAATGGCTCTCCGTGCCATTGGATCAAGACTTCCCAGGCCGAGAGAGTTAGATTGTCCCCGTGCAACGATCTTCTCCCTACAAAATCCTCACGCACAGGTCCATTGTGCAACTCATTATTCATCACTCGTTATCAACTTGTCACTGATCTGTCAACGCACATCCCTCAAGTCCTACGGCGATGGGCCAACAGGTGGAGGTGACCACTGGCGGTTGTAGTCACAGTCCTGCACTTAGGCGATCCATGGGCAAGAGATCGTTCCTTTCCTGACTCCAAGACTTGCTCCGGCAATTAGTTGGAGATTCGTCTCCAGTTGTGCTGGCTGAACTCTCAGAGACGAACCCAGACGAGGCTATGCCGAAGGGTATAGCCTCGTCTGGAGTGGTAAGACAGCTATCCGACTCCGTGTATACGAGGCCTACGGGGAATTTTTGCCCGAGACCACGGACTCGGTTTTGACCCCGCATTAAAAACGGCTTTGTGCCACATCCTGCCACGCGAGGAGGTGGGTAAGGTAAATATCCTTTACTGAATCCAAAGGCAACAGGAGGGTCCGGCAGCACCCGTGGTCAACAGGGCAGCCTCCTTAGGACAGCACTGTCCACCCTCACATTGGGGAGGGGTTTAGAAAAGGCGGTCCAAACAAATGCTTGTTTTTTTTTTTTTTTTTTTTTTTAAAGTCTGGTCAGCTTATCGCGGTTGATAGACTCATCCTCACTGCGGTCGAGCTATGCAAAAGAAAAATCACAAGAGGCTGATTTTGGGAGTCTGGAACGTTCGAACAGTACTGGATAGAGCCAGTACGTCGAGGCCGAGAAGGACAGCGCTTGGCGCGAAAGAACTCCAGCGATACCGAATAGATATTACTGCACTCAGCGAAACCCGGCTTGCCGATGAAGGTTCCCTAAGAAAAGGTGGAGGTGGATACACCTTCTTCTAGAAAGGAAAATCTCAAATTCGAAACAGGATTCATGACGTAGGTTTTGCGATCAGAACAGCATACCAGTTCTCCCAGTTGGAATCAATGAAGGCCTCATGAAGCTTCGCATTCCTCTCAGTAAGTTAAGACACCTCAAGGTCATCAGTGCGTACGAACCCACGCTCACGAGCACAGACAACGCCAAAGAGCAGTTCTACGAACATCTTGATCAGGTTATCAAGTCCCCCATTCCCCAGAATGACAAACTCGTCATCCTTGGAGATTTCAATGCCAGAGTGGGAAGGTCCTCTCGGCACACACGGAGTAGACAAGGTCAATGACAATGGCCTGCTCTTTTTTTCGGCATGTATTTTTCTTGTATTTGCAGATAAGAATAATTATGTGTTTGGTATATTAGCATTATTTTAAATTTACCTTGATTACATTTGTAGATGTGTTGTGATACAAAGAAATTTCTGTTGTCGGGTAATTTGATGTTGCTTTTTTGAAGGGAAACTCTATGGCTTAGAGCTTGGCTGATACCCATATATGACTTTTTGCATTTCGTGTATATATATATATATATATTATAAATTAATTGATTAAAAATATGTTTTTTTCGCCACACAGTTCTAACCATGTTTCAAAAATGGAAGCTGAAAGCTTCGAATTTAATTCAATTTTGTAATTAAATTCGAAGCTTTCAGCTTAAAGCTGAAAGATTCGAATTTAATTACAAAATTTTTGAAACATGGTTAGAACTGTGTAGCGAAAAAACATATTTTAAATCAATTAATTTATAATATATATATATTTATAATATTAATGCTCTGTAAATTTACATTGAGCACTATTTTGTAAAAATAAAAATATCTATAAGAACACCGGATTATATATCTTACTGTTCTTTCTTTATATATATATATATATATATATATATGTCGAGGAGAAAAGAAACAGAATGTTGTCGTTAACCTTGCTTACTCTGTGTCTGCCGAGAGCATCTTCCCAGCCGTTGTGGTCTCTTCCTACTCTGGCATTGAAATCTCCAAGGATGATGAGTTTGTCATTATGGGGGGGGGTTGACTTGATAACCTGATGAAGATGTTCGTAGAACTGCTTTTTGTCGTCGTCTGGGCTCGTGGTGCATACACACTGATGACCGTGAGTTGTCTAGACTTGCTGAGGCGTTCATTGATTCCAAATGGGAGAACTGATATGCTTTAAATCAGAGCTCTTCTGATCGCAAATCCTACGCCATGAATCCTGTCTTCAGCTTGAGATTTTCTTTTCCAGAAAAAAGGTGTATCCACCTCCTTCTCAACGGCCTGCTCCTCCTTGACAAGTGTGCAGAACACTGTATTTGAATTACGAACACCTTGTTCAGGATGGCTGATAAATACAATACCACCTGAATGCACCTGATGTCAAAACACAGGTACATAATCGATTTCATCATTGTACGCCAACGGGACGACCGTGTAACTCGCGCCATGAGGGGTGCTGAATACTGAGCTGACCACAGGCTCGTCGGGGTTATACTGCCGCTGCATATACCAACGTTTCACAGAAACCGAGCCAAAACTGCTAGGGTTTCCTACAATGTTGCTTGACTGAAAGACCAGACCTGCCTTTCCTAGTTTCAGCAGCTGCTTGACGAAAAGCTCCGAGACAGTCTGACCCCCGAAGGCAGTACCAGAAAATGGTCTCCTTTCAGGAACACTGTCACTGAGACTACTAGTGAATTTCTTGGGCATGAAGACTGGTTTTACTAGAACAATGAGATCAAGGAAACCCTCCATACGAAGAACAAGTCTTAAATCGAGTGGCAGAATGACCCATCTTCCGTCTCCAAACGTGATAGATTCAAGACTCTCCAGGCTAAAGTGCAGTCCGATCTGCGCACGATGTAAGGTCAGTGGTGGCAGGACAAAAGCGGCTGGAGTTCAACACTACGCTGATACTCACAATGCCAAGAAATTCTTCAGTTCACTGAGAATACTTTTCGGTCCCTATGCTTTCTTCTGCTGTCTTCAGATGGCACAATCAAGAACCAAAAGGGACTAAGCAAGCGCTGGCAAGAACATTTCAGCAACCGGCTTAACCGACCATCCTCGGTCCACGCAACGCACTGGACCAGATCCCTCAGCAGCCGATACGGGACGCGCTCGCCGTGCCGCTAACTATTGCCGAGATCAGGAAAGCAATCCTTTGCACGAGCTTGAGAAGAGCATCGGGAAAGGACGGAATTCCTGCCTAGATATACAAGGCGGAAGGCCCAAACGCCCTAGAGGCCTTTCATGATGTTCTGTGGAGCATCCGGGAGGAGGAGAAGATGCCAGATGACATCCATGATGCCCTGATTGTCTCCCTCTATAAGAACAAGGGTAGCAAATCCGACTGTGGTAATTACAGAGGCGTTTCACTTCTCTCCGTCGCTGGAAAGATCTTCGCCAGGGTCATCCTCAACCGACTCATTCTCCGTTTCCGAGGAAAATCTCCCAGAGGCGCAGCGCGGCTTCAGGTCAAGCAAAAGTTTTGTTGATATGATTTTTCCATGAGACATCTTCAGAAGTTCATCGAACAAAACATGCCTCTATACTCTGCTCTCATTGACCTGTCCAAGGCTTTTGACAACGGTCATCAGGGAAGCACTTTGGACACCGAAGTTCGTTATAATGATTAGGATCTTCCATGACGGCATGACTGGCAAGGTCCTCTCCAGAGGTGTTTCAAAGCTATATGGCCGTAAACGGGTAACTAAGTAACAGCTGGCAGCTTCCTTCCAATACGCCCACCTAGGTAATCCCTGTTGCAGATTCCTACTCAGACACATTTGTGTTTCTTCAGTATTGACACAAATATTTTCTTTTTTAAAATCACCTGAAAAAGGTTGATAAACCGTAAAAATGTCAATCAAAACTCACTCGGCCAACTTGTGGCTTAAACTGCAACTATGCTGAGTGAAATTTAGAATGTGTTTTTGGTGGTGTAGCGGGGACGGGTTTATTACAGCGTGATCGACAATGTTGAATAAGCTCAGTACGCTCATCACCTCGGTCACGATGACTTTCAAATAGTTACCGAACGACTTCCGAGTATCACTGACGTCTTCGGAACAGTTGCGTCTAGCTAATTTCATAAGGAAGGCTTCTTTTAAACCCTGGTATGGTTTTCAGATATTTCCTCATCTGGGACCGTCTCCTCAGGCCGAAATTATCAAGATTATTTTAGAAGTCACTCGCTTGAGAAAAGGAAAAAAGCAAAAAAAAAAACAGCGATGATGTGATTCGAACCGATGTGTCATGGTCGGCAGGATAACGTTCTAACAACTCGGATACTTGAGCGACAGTAGGCAGGCTAAAAATACGAACAATCTCTACAAGGAAAAAAACGTTTTTTTTTTTAATTACGGAAAGTGCCCCCGAAGAGCGGATGAAGACCGAAGGAGAAATCGGCCGAAACGTCTGGAAGCAAGAATATCAAAATAGGAAGATTAAACAAAATAGTAATCCTGGTAAACTCACCTCTTTGCCGCCTAGACTTTATAAATTTAAGTGCAGTACCGAATTGGCAGCAACGTCCCATATTTTACAATTGAAATGACTAGATGCAACCGTAACTTCTATGCTAACAGTTTCTTCTCTCATAATTCTCGCTTGTCCAACTCTCTTCCGGTTTCTTGCTTCCCAGTCAACATTGGTCTTCAAAAGTTTTAAATGCAATGTCAATCGTTACCTACTGTCTTCCTGATTACTCTTCAATTGTTCTCGTTCAATTTTCGTTTGTGGAACTCCCTTCAGGTTTCATGCTTCCCAGTCAACTTTGGTCTTCAAAGTTTAAATGCAATATCAATCGTTATCGTCTGTCTTAAATCAACTACTGTTTGAATAGTAGTAGTGTTTATTCCGAGCTTTGCGAGTGGAACGTGGCTGGAATCTCGCTCTGAGAGAGGACCTTTACATAAAACATCTGGCACCCAGCATAAATCTCACCTTATTCAGCAGCGGAAATGTCGTGTTGAAAATTTTTTTTTTGTTTTTTTTTAATAGAAATCGGTAAATACGAATTCCAGTCAAGGTCAACACGGGACAAGATCCATTAGGATACGACCTTGCGTTCCCCGTGGGGGGGGGGAACCGTCATTAGATCTGACATGCTTTTGGACCTCTCGACCATGGAGTGTGTCGATGTTAAAAAATGCCGAAGAGTGAATATTTTTTCTAATAAAATTTCTCGAATTGAATAGACTTCAGTAGACGAAAATAAGTAAATATATTAATAAATAAACTGCGCGTCGACTTAAATACGAGTATCAATTAAAATAACATTTGATGCGATATATATATATATATATATATATATATATACATACATATATATATATATATATATATATATATATATATATACATATGCGATATGTATATATATATATATATATATGTGTGTGTGTGTGTGTGTGTGTGTGTGTGTGGAAGGGAACAAAAACCTGGAAATTAGGACTTAGCCGCCTCAATGTTGCCAACCTCTTTCCCATTTGAAGTTGTATGGGATGAATTGGATAGAAGAGAATACTCAAAGAGTGAGCGTGAGCTTTTTCAGTGCTTGAAGAATGCTCAGGAATATCTGCAATCTACTGATGAAAAGAATGCTAAGAATTTGTAAAGCAGTAGTTAAGACAGTTGTTGTTTTTATCGACGAAAACAATGTATGATAATGTTTTTATGGCTAAGTGCTTATTTTTGTCAAAATGAAAGCAAATGCAACATAGTTACTGAAATTGTATCTTTTGCTTAAAAAAAATGAAAAATCTCATTTTAAAATGATTTTTACAGAAATGCAGAGTGACCACAAAGATTTGGCCTGTAGTGTATATATATATATATATATATATGCTCTAGAGGTATTGAGTGTACATATATATATATATTTCACTTGAAGATGAAACAGAACTGGGTACTTTAATTTTAATTTAATTTCTATAATTGAATTAGAAATTTTAGCTTCTGTTTTTGAAACATGGCAATTTCTATGTAGAGATGAATCATATTTTTTTAAATAATTATAATATATATATATATATATATATATATATATATATATATATATATATATATATAATTATCTATTCTAAAATTATAACATAAATATGTTATAAAATCACTACAAAAATAGCCATTTCGCATAATTTTGGAATAAATAATTATATTGGCTCTACTCTGTATTGAGCACTCTTTTAAGAATAGTATTTGTTGGTTATTGGAATTTGTTCCGTATGTAGCAATCCTATACTTGTATATATGTATATATATATATATATATATATATATATATATATATGTAAATGCGTATGTGTGTTTAGAATGCTCGATTTACATATATCCATCATGAACACACACACACACACATATATATATATATATATATATATATATATATATATATATATATATATATATATATATGTGTGTGTGTGTGTGTGTGTGTGTGCGTTTGTGTGTGGTGTGTGTGTGGTTTGTGAGGTGAATGTATGTCGGTTATTGCAATGTGTTCCGTGTTTCGCCGTTGTCGCTTGTTTGTCATCGACACGGACGGTCATTATATCACGCAAGATCTCGTCGGCCGGTACAATCCATCGGAAATGACACTTCCGCCATGCGAGTTAACAAGGTGATTGGCCAGTGGGCCACCTCACGTGACATGCATAGAATCGACGTCGTCACCTTCAAGAGATTAACGTCTAAGGATAAAAAAAAAAAAAAAATAAAAATAAATAAAATAAAACGAATTAGGATGAAGGAATAATCGTGAAGGAAGCCGACGAGAAATATTTGTCGGATATGGTGGGTCCGGTTAGCAGACGATGGTCCGGAGCTGGACTTAATAATGGAGGAAATAAAAACGAACCCAAAAAGAACTAATCCGACCAACCGAGTTGTGTCTTTTTTTTTTTTTTTTTTTTTTAATCTTGAATAATTTTTTTTTTGTCTTTTTTGCTCACTAATTATTTTGGCCTTCATACGACGAGTAAAAAGGCTAGAGTAAAAATCTTGAATACCTTTGTACTCTTCTCGAATTCTGACTTGCAGACACATCACATTGAAGTTAAGCAATGTTGAGCCTGGTCACTGCCTAGATGGGTGACCGCTAGGGAATAACAGATGCTGTAAGTTTGGGTGTGCAGATGGTAAAATGTGTAATAGCTCGGAATTCATCTTTTGTTTCTCTCTTCTTCTTCGTATTCTTTTTTCTTTGTTTTCTTCTCTTTCTTCACCTTCTTCTCACCCTCTTTTCTATTTCGATTTATTATCCTTTCTTCTTCTTCTTTTTCTTCTTCTTCTTCTTCTTCTATGCTTTCCCCTTCTTCTTCTTCTTCTTCTCCTCCTCCTCTGCTATTCCCTTTCTTCTTCTTCTTCTTCTTCTTCTTCTTCTTCTTCTTCTTCTTCTTCTTCTTCTATGCTTTTCCCCTTCTTCTTGTTCTCCTCCTCTGCTATTCCCTTTCTTCTTCTTCTTCTTTTTCTTCGCCTTCTTCTTCTTCTATGCTTTTCCCCTTCTTCTTCTTCTTCTTCTTGTTCTCCTCCTCTGCTATTCCATTCCTTCTTCTTCTTCTTCTTCTTCTTCTTCTTCTTCTTCTTCTTCTTCTTCTTCTTCTTCTTCTTCTATGCTTTTCCCCTTCTTCTTCTTGTTCTCCTCCTCTGCTATTCTCTTTCTTCTTCTTCTTCTTCTTCTTCTTCTTCTTCTTCTTCTTCTCTGCTATTCCCTTTCTTCTTCTTCTTCTTCTTCTTCTTCTTCTTCTTCTTCTTCTTCTTCTTCTATGCTTTTCCCCTTCTTCTTCTTGTTCTCCTCCTCTGCTATTCCCTTTCTTCTTCTTCTTCTTCTTCTTCTTCTTCTTCTTCTTCTTCTTCTTCTTCTTCTTCTTCTTCTTCTTCTTCTTATTATTATTATTATTTCTTTTGATTTCTGTTGTATATTCATTTTCTACCGGGTCTCAATCAGAGACCTAAGGTCAGAAATGGTTTTACAACATTTTCCATGGAGCATTTTTGTAAAAAAATAAAACAACCTAAAATTTCAGATATTTTACGCAGATAAAAAAAAACTTTCGTAAATAGTGAGCCGTGTTGTGAATACAATTTCTTGCATTTAAGGCGAAATCTACACAAGAATCACCTCAGTGAGTCTATCAGGACATTTTCCAATCAATCCGAGTGCTCCAACTACAACTGGAATTATTGATGTCTTCATGTGTCAAATTCCTACACTTCAAAATCCTTGTATTTTGATATATTTTTTTTAAGATCCTCAAAGATACACCACACTCTAAAGGAACTGTTCTGTTAAGAAGAAAGAATCGTGTGTTTTGTAAAATTCCATAAAATCTTTAATCGGAGAGCCGAGTTTCCATTTCAGTCGATTTCGTTATATTCACCCACGACGCGTAAATACCCTTCAGAAAGATATGAATCTACCTCTTCACCCCACCCAGCTATGGGTTAATTAGTAAGACTTGTATCTCTAAACCATTACCTACTCCCCTCCCTCATATACCGTGCAACCTGATAAAAGATGGTCAATTGCTTCTGGATATTTATCACAGAATCTGTATCTTGGGCTAACATAATTTTTAAGTATGCATGCTTGATAATTTCTAGTTAGCGAGCATTGACCCTGTGCAGCAAGAATAAAATCTTGGTTGTAAGCTTCTAAGCCACTGATGGGTACGGGGTTTGTCTACATCAGTTTGTTTCGAATAGGAAGGGTATTAACCGTGAAGCGGTTTATCGTTTCTGTATCAGGTCGTTTGTTTTTGCTTCCTTTTTTTTTTTTTTTTTAAAGTATTTTGCAGCTTCAGTTGGTGTATTGAGCTGTACTTGTATTTCTGCATCCATTTGAAACTCCATTATTATTATTATTATTATTATTATTATTATTATTATTATTATTATTATTTTCTTTGATTTCTGGCGTTTACACATTGCTTTCCGGGTCCCAACCAGGGACCTAAGGTTAGAATTGGCATCATGACACTTTTCACTGGCAAAAAAAAAATAAATAAATAAATAAATAATAAAAAAAAAATAAAATAAAATAAAAATTACATAGATAAAGCCCTTCGTAAAGTGTGGGCTGTACTTGTCAGAACAATTTTTTGTATCTCCTTGAGGCATGGACTTCCAGGAATCCCTGCAATTAGTCTACTGCAATCTTTTCCAACCAGTCCTAGGGCTCCAACTACAACAGGGATTGTTGATGTTCCCATGTGCCACATTTTCGAGATTTCTATTTCAAGGTCTTTGTATTTTGACAGCTTATTATTATTAATATTATTATTATTATTATTATTAATATTATTATTATTATTATTATTATTATTATTATTATTAATATTATTATTATTATTATTATTAATATTATTATTATTATTATTATTATTAATATTATTATTATTATTAATATTATTATTATTATTATTATTAATAATAATATTATAAATATTATTATTATTATTAATATTATTATTATTATTATTATTAATATTATTATTATTATTATTAATATTATTATTGTTATTATTATTAATATTATTATTATTATTAATATTATTAATATTATTATTATTATTATTATTAATGATATTATAAATATTATTATTATTATTATTATTATTATTATTATTATTATTATTATTATTATTCCAATCGTTTTCAATTCGTCCTCTTTATTATTACTAATAAATAGCCGTATGATTTGGTGTGCAAAAAATAGAAAACAGAAAACATTACAAAGAAACGAGAAAAAAAAGAAGAGTAATCTGGAGGAGAATAGAAAGTTGTTATGGTCGAGGTTAGGACCAAGGAAGAACAACACGAACAAAAGAGTAGAAATAACGAAGGTATATTACACAAAATAATAATACAAGATGTGAAAGGTGTTAGTATGACTGTCAGTCTGCTTTGGAGTGAACTACTATCGGCTCGACTCGATTCGGTATTTATTTGCCCGAACCCACGTGTGAAAGATGTGGCACAAGGCCGAGTTTTACGTGGGTTTTCCGATTTTTATAATTTTTAAAAACAAGGATCATAAAATTCATCGAGTGATTTGTAGGTTAATGTCCCTTTAAAATTTTGTTTGCGAAAGGATTTCGCCATTTTATATCATTAACTTTACTAATCTACTTTTTGTAGGAATGATTCATTATAATAATAATTATATATATATATATATATATATATATATATATATATATATATATATATAAATTTAAATAATAATTATGGTGGAAATTCATGTTCGCTTCCCAAATATACAAATATTTAAATATTTACAAAATGAAATCTGAGACAATACCCGCTCATATCCAATTATGTACGTCTGCTATGGCGATTGATCAGTCCCTGTTGCACACACATTTTGTGCTTTTTCGACACCCACAGAGTCAACCTGTTGTTTATACTGCAACTATGCTGAGGATTCATAGCTTTCCCAAGGGTACTAGCCCCCGTGCTAATACCCTTGGCAAAGGTATGAATCCTCTTCTTCTCCCACCAGCTATGGGTAAGTAGCGAGACAGACAGGGTCTCTATAGCCTTGGAGGGCAACTGGTCTACAGCAGAAAGAAATGGCAACCTACTGCGGGAGAAAAAATGCTTCGTCAGTCATGTATCGAAAGATGCATGATCGTCTAAGCGTGTATTACGAATGGTACATAACTGACTGAAATTCACTTACGTGCTAATACACTTGGGAAAGGTATGAACCCCCCTCTTCTACCCACCAGCTATGGGTAAGTAGCGAGACAGATCTTGGATGGCAACTGGTCTACAGCAGAAAGAAATGGCAACTTACTGCAGGAGAAAAATGCCTCGTCAGTCATGTATCGAAAGATACATGATCACCTAAGCGTATATCACGTATTGTACATAACTGGCTGATGCTAAGCAAACCTTAGTTATAGTTTCTGGGAGAGAGTGCATTATTCTGGGGTGATCAGTAATTTCGGACAAGACCCGTACGCCCTCGGCCCTCGGTTATGATGACTCGCGTCTTCATGCCAGCCCAACCATCGACTAACAATTCCATGTACCTGATTTCACTCAGAATGTTCGGGTCAATCCATGGTATGGTTCTCAGGTCCATGCCAAAGGCACCATGCACTGGTATGGTCTCCTCCCTTGACCGATAAGAAGACGACCGTAGTAAAACTTTAACCGGAGACTCATAGTCGGAAAACGAACATTCAAACCACACGGCTATTTTTCGAGTCAGTGGCTGATAAGCTGGGCGGGATAAACACCATCCTGAAATGATTACATAGAGAAATTAAAAAAAAAAACAGTGTGTTCTTCATCCTGTCTCTTACTGGACTTTGTATTTTGCGTTTCTCCACAAAATGACAGCCGACAGACAGTAAGAGTAACTGAAATGAGCCAGCTATACTTCTCTGTAATTACTGCCCAGACAAGTCCGCTCAACGATTCTGGACGGACGACAGCTAGTCACGCGTTTCGGACTCAATAAACTGTTGCCGATTTGTATTATAACTTTCGTTATGAAAGCCGTCTATGACTAATTGAACTTTCTTGAAAACAGTGGCTTTCTAAGGGCGCAGCATTGTGTTGAGGACGCAAACCGGAGATTAAAGTTCCTTGCATTGAAAGGTTCCACCAATGCGGACCATCTTATGCGATACGTTTCCTGTAATGGGATACCCTTATTAGAAAACATCGATTATTTCATCTCTGTTTTGCGAGCCAATAATGCGACATCGAAAAGAGATCAGTCGACAGTTGGTCAGCAAATATTAAAAGGCCGAAATGATAACAGTCTACTTATTGATCTTAATATACATCACTGCCTTTATCGGTCCAATTTTCACGCCTTTTCCCTAAATCTATCTATCTATCTATCTATCTATCTATCTATCTATCTATCTATCTATCTATCTATCTATCTCATTCTGCTTAATTTCTATCTATCTATCTATCTATCTATCTATCTATCTATCTATCTATGTAATTCTGTTTAATATCTATCTATCTATCTATCTATCTATCTATCTATCTATCTATCTATCTATCTATCTATCTATGTAATTCTGTTTAATATCTATCTATCTATCTATCTATCTATCTATCTATGTAATTCTGTTTAATATCTATCTATCTATCTATCTATCACATTCTGCTTAATTTCTATCTATCTATCTATCTATCTATGTAATTCTGTTTAATATCTATCTATCTATCTATCTATCTATCTATCTATCTATCTATGTAATTCTGTTTAATATCTATCTATCTATCTATCTATCTATCTATCTATCTATCTATCTATCTATGTAATTCTGTTTAATATCTATCTATCTATCTATCTATCTATCTATCTATCTATCTATGTAATTCTGTTTAATATCTATCTATCTATCAATCTATCTATCTATCTATCTATCTATCTCATTCTGCTTAATTTCTATCTATCTATCTATCTATCTATCTATCTATCTATCTATGTAATTCTGTTTAATATCTATCTATCTATCTATCTATCTATCTATCTATCTATATATCTCATTCTGCTTAATTTCTATCTATCTATCTATCTATGTAATTCTGTTTAATATCTATCTATCTATCTATCTATCTATGTAATTCTGTTTAATATCTATCTATCTATCTATCTATCTATCTCATTCTGCTTAATTTCTATCTATCTATCTATCTATCTATCTATCTATGTATCTATCTATCACATTCTGCTTAATTTCTATCTATCTATCTATCTATCTATCTATCTATGTATCTATCTATCTATCTATCTATCTATGTAATTCTGTTTAATATCTATCTATCTATCTATCTATCTATCTATCTCATTCTGCTTAATTTCTATCTATCTATCTATCTATGTAATTCTGTTTAATATCTATCTATCTATCTATCTATCTATCTATCTATCTATCTATGTAATTCTGTTTAATATCTATCTATCTATCTATCTATCTATCTATCTATCTCATTCTGCTTAATTTCTATCTATCTATCTATCTATCTATCTATCTATCTATGTATCTATCTATCACATTCTGCTTAATTTCTATCTATCTATCTATCTATCTATCTATCTATCTATCTATCTATCTATCTATCTATCTATCTATGTAATTCTGTTTAATATCTATCTATCTATCTATCTATCTATCTATCTATCTATCTATCTATCTATCTATGTAATTCTGTTTAATATCTATCTATCTATCTATCTATCTATCTAATTCTGTTTTATATCTACCTATCTAACTTTTCTTTTCTTGATTACCATCAATTTATTGATCTGCATATGTTGAACACCTCGCAGTTAGCAACTCCGTCGATGCTGAGATACTCGCGTTTCTCCGGTCTCCGGACAGTGAGGTTCTCCCAGATTGCGATTTAGCGAAGAATGGTGTCCTACTCTTCACACGACTCAAACTTTTAACTCAAGATTAAAACTGCTCAGAGGAATTGGAATCCTGATGTCGGCTCAATGCGCTGTTTTTATTAAGAAACCATAGCCTTGTGCCATACGTTCCACGTCTGTCTCTTGACGAGTTTCAGCGTTCAGTTCGCACTGACGCCTTTGGAAAAGGCAGGGATCCCTCTCTTTTTTCATTTCAGCAATAGATTAGAGCCGGTCTTGGTTGGCAACCAGTCTAGAAGAACAACAATTCTTAATTCAAAACGTTGCAGGAAACAACGGGAGACCACTATACTCTCTTTGCAAAGAAGCCATGGCGACTTGTAGATATTAAAAACAGAAGGACGTTGTTGAGAGCCTTCGCCACCTAAATTATAAAGTCACATGCCATTAGAAAGAAAGAAACACCTCGTACCCAGGTACACGTGAACACAGGCGACTTCCAGCTTTTCTTTTTGAATCGGGCGATCTGTAGTCTAAAAGGATAATAGCACAATGGGGAGACTGTTAGGTGTGTGCGTGGTGGCTGGGGGCGGTCAGCAGGTTGCCCTACATATATAACAATAGTGCACCACCTCGAGAGGTGAACCCAACTCAAGGCACCGTTGGGAAAATCCTGAAAAACCTTACTAAGGAATGGTATTGGGCAGACAGAACTGTTTGGAGGATGTCAATGGTTGTTCTAGCACGAACTCACAAGCCATCATGACCAAGGGTTTGAGCGTACGAGTCTTGTTCCAAACCGTCGATCGCGCCTGTAATTAAGGCCTGATCAGCAGAGTTGCAGTATAAACTGCAGGTGGGCACTGCGTGAGCTGAACAAACACAAATATGCCTGAGCGGGCGATGGAAAAGCCGTCCTTTTGCAGCCGAGTGTGCTTGGAAACGTGTAAACCGGGCATTGCAGTGTTGTACGGAGGGGTGACAAAATGTTTTCAGTTGAGACAGACTTTCCGAAATCGGTTGATTAAAATAATGATCAGTGGGTCGAGCCGAAAACTGTCCAGCTCCCCGCACCGCTGTCGTATATTTCCAAAGTCACAAGAGCCGAATGAAACACTAGCTCACCTTAAAAGCAATCAATTTCGTGCGCGGCTTATCTAGGAGAATCTTTTTTTGTTTTTTTTGTTTTTGGTACCTTTGTTTGGTAACGAATTATTCGAGTTCTTTGAAAAAAAATGTCCTTAACAGGTTACCATTTTTATCTTCGTAAGAATCGGTCGCCATTACTAGTTGGTTAAAAAAGATAAAACAAAATAAAGATTGGAGGAATGAAGAAAAGAATGAGACGACCCCATCCCCTACAAAAAAAAAAAAGAAAGAAAATGAAAAAGAAAGCAGATATTAATTATCATAACTTTTCTCAGACACTTGCTATATTGAGAAAGTCTCCGTTTTTTTTTTTTTTTTTTTTCTACTGCTCATTTTCTAGAGATCTGAAAGTGAGGCTGGAGTTAGGAAAAATGGCGGAATAATGACGTGAAACATGAAAAATTCGTGGTTATTTTAATAAGAACCTAGGTACATATGAATAGGTATATTATCAGAGAAAGATAATTACCAGCACGTAGATTATTATTATTATTATTATTATTATTATTATTATTATTATTATTATTATTTCCTTTGATTTCCGTTGAATAAATATTTCATTGCGGGTCCCAACCAGAGACCTAAATTCAGAAATGGTTTCATGACATTTTCTATTGATCATTTTTGTAAAACAAATCCCCCCCCTCAAAAAAATAATAAATAAATAAAACAAAGATCATGCATATTTTACATAGATAAAAATCTTCGTAATGTGTAAGCTGTACTTTACAATCTTTTTTTTTATTATTTCTTTAAGGCATGAACCACCAGGAATCCCTTCAGGGAATACATCGGATGCTTTTCCGATGAATCAAGCTACAACTGTTAATTATGGATGTCCTCATGTGCCACATTTTTAAGATTTCCTCTTCAAGTATTTTGATAGTTTTTTTTTTTTTGTTTTTTTTTTGAAGATCTTTACAATCGACAGCAACTGCCATGCCTATAAAAAAGCAGATTTTTGTGGTCTTTGATCACGATGTCTGGCCGATTAACTTCCATTGTTTTGTCTGTGCATATTGTAAAGTACCATAAAATTGTTACAAGTCAAATCTCCGTAACCGAGTCTGGGTGATGTTCCTGCCAGTTTCTTGCAGTGTCCTTCCCGTAAAAAAATATTATTATTCGGATCTTAAGACTCTTGTGGGTGACCGAAAGGAAAGGGGTATACGACAGAAATCAAAGAAAATAATAATAAAACAACAACGCCGTCTTTACTGACAGGAAAAATGAAGCGAATAGACCGGATATAATTGCCAAAATTCGAAAAGAAAAAAAAAACAACAAACTACTCATTGATATGACTTGCCCAGCGGGCTGTAACATAGCAATCAAGGAATTTGAAAAACTATCGAAGTATAAAGACCTGGAAATCGAAAAATGTGGAAATTGAACAGAAGAATAGTACCTGTCGTAGTAGGTGCGCTTGGAATGATAAAAAAAGGAACACAACAAGACACTGAAACAATCCCTGAAAATACCAGCTTAAGAGAAATATAAAATTTTTTTGATAAGTACAGACCACACACTAAGAAGAACTTTGTCCATATAACGCTAGTGTTGCTATGGTAGGTAGATAAATCATGAAATGTAGCCATAACAAGACACCTCTACCTGACTTAGGTCTTCCCTCAAACTTGGTAGGTAGGGTGACCATAGCAGATATCGAAATATAATAATAATAATAATAATAATAATAATAATAATAATAATAATAATAATAATAATAATAATTTGAAAAACTCTCGAAATATAAAGACGTGGAAATCGAAATAGAAAAAATGTGGAAATTGAAAAAAAGAATATTACCAGTCATAGTAGGTGCGCTTGGAATTATAAAAAAAGGAACACAACAACACATTGAAAAAAATCCCTGGAAATCCCAACTTAAGAGAAATTTCCATTAAATTGTCTTTATAAGTACAGCCTACACACTGAGAATAACTTTGTCCATGTTATGGGAGTTAGAAAAATAAATCATGAAATGTAGCCATAACAATACATCACTACCTGACTTGTTAAGTAGTGTGACCATAGCAGGTATCGAAATGTAATAATAATAATAATAATAATAATAATAAGAAGAAGAAGAAGAAGAAGAAGAAGAAGAAGAAGAAAAAGAAAAAGAAGAATTGTTTTATACAACATACTGCAGCACACAGTGACACTCTAACTTGAAAGGCTCTTAGGCCGTGTACTGGGTGAACATCAGAATAAAAAAGAATGACAGAATCATTGTGGACAAAGAAATTAACACTCTACACTAACTGTACAAATTCTGCATCGTCAATACCCACCCCAAACAAAAAGATAATTTTTAAATAATATGATTGTAATAGCAGCATGGCCCAACGTTGCTCGTGCTTGATTCAAAAATCGTACGACTCATACAGCAATCGCTATAACTTGACTTAAAATATTTTTGCCCTTCCTTGCCTTTAAAGGAGTGCCCTTAGCCATGCTGATGTTGCTACATGCCTTACTTCTTGCCTATCTCACACTGCAAATTTTTTCAAAGCTCTATACTAAACATTAAATCTGTTACGAAAAAAGAACTAAACAAAATGAATACAAAACGATCAGCTTTAAAAAAGGACTTGTAACTGGAAAAACTGAATGAAAAAAGAATGTTAACAACAAATACTTTTTCACACCCAATCCAGTACTCCGGGATCAGAATCAACGTTGAGTTTAAGCAAGCGAATGAGCCAATTGGAGTAAAGTGCCATGCAAATTTAAATTTTTCTCACTTGTGACGAATGCAGCTATCGATTTTTTTGCCTGCTAGCATGCTAGTTAACATTCGTGTCAGTCAGCTGTTGGCTCTCACGCTGGCCAATAGAATCTTCTTGCCTATTCGTAGCAGTCAGCTATAGGCTCTCACTCTGGCCAGTAGAAAATGTCCGCAAACTACATGAAAACTGCCGTAGAAGCATGAAAAAATCGATTGTTTCCACTATCGATGGGAGGTGGGAAATGCAAAGTCAGTCTTGGCCTTTCCCGCTACTTTGGAGCAAGTGCATGTAAATTTTGGTGCAAATCCGTCGAAAATTGTGGCCGTGCATTCGTTACACACACACACACACACACACACACACACACACACACACACACACACACACCTCCTGCCTTTTATAGATAGAGATATGTATATACCGTATATCCCCGTGTAACGGGCGAGCTCATGAATAACGGACTATTCCGTTTTGACCACGGGGAAAGGGAGGAAAAGACACGACTTGGTTTCAGTGAGAAAAAGAAAGAAAGAAAGAAAGGAAGGAAAAAGAAAAATAGAAATGTTTAAAGGCTGTGTCAATGAAATAGAAAATATGTTTTAATTTGTACACTCTTGTAGTCGGTATAGATAAACAAATCATGAAATGTAGCCTTAAGAACACGCCACTTCTTGCCTTAACAACACGCCACTTCTTGCCTTAACAACACGCCACTTCTTGCCTTAACAACACGCCACTTCTTGCCTTAACAACACGCCACTTCTTGCCTTAAGAACACGCCACTTCTTGCCTTAACAACACGCCACTTCTTGCCTTAAGAACACGCCACTTCTTGCCTTAAGAACACGCCACTTCTTGCCTTAACAACACGCCACTTCTTGCCTTAAGAACACGCTACTTCTTGCCTTAACAACACGCCACTTCTTGCCTTAAGAACACGCCACTTCTTGCCTTAAGAACACGCCACTTCTTGCCTTAACAACACGCCACTTCTTGCCTTAAGAACACGCCACTTCTTGCCTTAACGTATATTAATATTCATGATTGCTATTGCAATCTTTTGTTAAAGTTAAACAACTTTAACAAAAGATTGCATTTTACTTTATTTTTCGTTTGGAGGGGAAAAAAAATTGAAAGATGCTCACTCGAATTCGAACAGCGCTCAATACGCGAAAGCCCGGAATCAGCGTTCCTAGCACCATTAAAAACAACACGAAAGCTCTTAATCTTCATCTTAAACAGTCAAACATGAAGGGATATTAACACCACCTAAAACAAACCCTCTTGAAATGTGCTTGTGACAATATGGACAATATTTCGTTGTCGAGAAATCTACAGATAACGGTCAGATTATACACCTGAAGATTGCATTAACTGCATGAAACTCCGAGTAGTCACTAATATATATATATATATATATATATATATATATATATATATATATATATATATATGTATGTATATATATATATATATAGTTAAGTTATGAAAACTTTGTAATCCGTATGGGTAGGCCCAATCCTGAGAGCTCAATGTAAATCCAGAGCTAATATTAAAAAGAAAAACAGACCACTTTAAGGTTCCATTATAATAATTTATTTCACCAGAGCCCTTTTAATGGACACTGGATCGTCAGATAACACTTCCAAAAATGAAATGAAAGATGAAATGAAAATTCACACTTTTGACGGGTAGTATTAAGTTTATGTAATTTAACAGAGAGGGTTGCGAGGAATGGTGTGCGAGACATGGTCGAGTTTAGAGAGGGTTTATTTTAATATTTCTTTCAATCATACTTAGTATTGGGGGAGGAGTGAACAGACCATGACCTATTTAAACGGTTAACTTAACGGAAGTGATATATTGAAATGGGAGGGGAGAAGAGAGAAAAAGGAAAATGAAAAAATAGAAGGGGGAAGTAAAGAGAAAGAAGCTGGGATTAGGTTTTACGTAGGAAAAAGAGGGGTGGTATATTTTTAGCAATTTATGTAAAAAAATAGATTTTAATGTTTGATAGTAATTTAAATGTTCAAAAAAAAGATAAACACGAAGAAATTAATTTGATGCTTGCTAGCAATTTAAATATTTATCTCTTTTACAAATAATTTAGAGATTTAATATAACTTAAATTCTGTATACATATATATATATATATATATATATATATATATATATATATATATATATATATATATATATCTGTGTGTGTGTATGTGTGTGGTAATAGAATAAGCATATCCCTTCTCCCCACTGGCTTGTAACTATCCATTGCAATAAGATAATTTTTTCAGTTGAAAGCTGACTTAGACTAATAAAGGTTTCTACTTGTTGCTATCTTACAACACACACACACACACACACACACACACACACACACACACACATATATATATATATATATATATATATATATATATATATATATATATATATCCAAGTATAGGATTGGAGTATACGGAATAAATTCCAATAACCAACAATTACTATTCTTAAAAGAGTGCTCAATACAGAGTAGAGTAAATACAATTATTTATTCGAAAATTATAACATAAATATACTTTAAAATCACTACAAAAATAGACATTTTATTTCAACGCTTCTGGTGTCTTATCAACTGATGATGTTGGATGTAGAATAAAGAGAAAAAAAACCTTTATTGTACATTCAACACCATCACTTGGTAGGACACCAGAGGTGTTGAAACAAGATGGCTATTATTGTAGTGATTTATTGCATATTTATGTTATAATTTTCGAATAAATAATTATATATATATATATATACACACACACACACACACATATATATATATATATACACACACACACACACACATATATATATATATATATATATATATATATACACACACACACACACACACATATATATATATATATATATATATATAATTTACACACACACACACACACACACACATATATATATATATGTCAATGTCTTTAATAAATAAATTGTCGGACTTTGTCCATTTCGTAATATATGACGTCATTTGTTTACATTTGATACGCCATGAGCAGTTATGAATATTCGAGATTCATGGAAGATTGTAGTTTATAAGCAGTAAATTCGACCTTGTCTACCGAACGCTTCTTTGTAGCCTAACGGTAAGGCACGTCAGCGTAAATGACGGTTCCGTATAGGATGCAGGTTCGAATCCTGTCAAAGGACGAATATTTTCTATGAAAATTTCTCGGACATTCAGGCCGGTAAATGTTATTTAATACTGTTTATTATAAACAGAGCATTTACTTAAATACTTGTATCTATAAATAGAACGTTAAACATAAAAATGTCTTTAATAAATAAATTGTCGAACTTTGTCCATTTCGTAATATATATATACAAGCATATGATCGGTGTATATAGGTTATAAAATCACTACAAAAATGGACATTTTATTTCAACACACACACTCGTTGTCTTATCAAGTGATGATGTTGAATGTAAAATAAATGGTTTTAAAAGTTTGAAAAAAATTAATAGGCTATTTTTGTAGTGATTTTATAATCGTATACTTGTATTTTGTTTGGTCATTCTAGCTTTTGTAATAACGTTTTCCCCTTGCGAAGGATCGTCAATTAATTTGAAACTTTTAAAACCATTTATTAATTAACTGATTTAAAATATGTTTTTTTCGCTACACAGTAATAACCATGTTTCAAAAATGGAAGCTAAAATCTTTAAATTTAATTTTGTAATTAAATAAAAACATTAGTTCCATTTCATCCTCAAGCGAATTTTTGGAGTAACTTATTTTATTAAATTTACTGAGGTTTAACTGCAAGATAAATTCATAATTTACGGTTACCAAGGATACAGAGAAATCCAAACAACCAAACAGAGGGGTGGTACCGTGTTCATTATTATTAAATTTTGTTGTATCAGTTATTTGTAACATTCGAAAAAGGGGTTAAGTTTAGGTACGCGTGGGTATGTATTTTTCAATGAATTTAAATTAAATTCATCTCGTCTTGGTTTTTTTTTTTTTTTTTAATTTTATTGTTAACGGCAAAAATTCTTACGGCATTTTCCTATTTGTATAGTTAAAGATTTTTTTTCAAAATATTATTTAAGGAAATTTTTTTGACAATGACGGCAAAGTATAGTTATTTCATTTCTCTGATTCAGTAAATTTTTAATTTTTATATTTTATATATAAACCTAGTAATATATAGTTTCTCATGTATGCATACATGAGAAACTATATATTACTAACATACAAAACAGAGAATGTCTAATATCGAGAATATTTAACATCAAAAAACATAAGAAAAATGAATTCCTTTTAATAATATTTGCCTGATGAAGGTCGCGAGATCGGAAACGCGTGTAGCAAAATTATGTAAAATAAAGCAAAATATATTCTTTTTTAAAAATATCCGCATAACAACCAAAAACGTTTACGGTTTGTCTCTTCTTTTTATTATATGCACTTTTCTCTCGTAGGAACGATTATAACCTCTTCCTCATGTATATATATATACAGGTTGTCCATAAAGTTTGTGTGCACTTTAAAAAATGTATAACTTTATTTGTATTTGCGATAGAAATAATTTGTAAAAAGGATTAGAAAGAAGTAATTCTATATTTTTTAAGGATTTATTGAAATTTTATTTAAGTTTCCACATGTCCTCCATCATTAGCAATATAAAGTGTGATACGATTTTGCAGTTCATGGAAAACATTTGCCAACTGATTTACAGTAATGCCTGAAATCACATTAGTTATTTTAGCTATACTTAAAACTAGGTACATTAAACTTTATAATATTTTTTACAGATTATTTCTATTGCAAACTCAAATAAAGTTATAATTTTTAAAGTGCACACGAACTTTATAGACACCCTGTATATATATATATATATATATATATATATATATATATATATATATGAAGAAACATAGTTTGAAGGTGTGCTATATTTATGGGATAAAGTGCTCAATATCAGAGATAAAGCGTATGTAAATCTATTATCTATATTTCTCTTGTTGCATGTCTGTGTGTCTGTTGTCGGCGTTGTTACCTCGCCCAGGCCGTATTTCTCACCCGATTTCGATGCGGTTTTCATCACAAGTTTGCAAATGGCTGCCGTAATGACATGACGGAGGCCGATTTTTGAGTTCGGACTCAGGTTCCGAAAAAATCGATAATCGAAAAAAATCTGCATACAGAAGGAATGATCGCATTTCAACCAAATTTGACCCCCTCTTAGAGTCTATCGTTAGAAATGTTATGCAGAAGTTTCATGGCCACTGACCCCTAAACAGCGCTGAAAATCGATATAACCCCAAAACCGATACGCTCAGATTGCGCCTGAACCGCATGTCGGTTTTTAGCGAAAACCGACCGGATTTATGAGGAGGCCATTGGGAGTCACCATGTGAAGTTTCAACTCTGAGCACCCCCCAAACAGAGTGCAAATCGACAATTGGTCAACCCTTAAAAATGTTTTTTCCGGTTGGGTATTTCCTAAATGCAGATTAATTTAAGGTGACGCTATGCGCGAACAGGTCAGTGCGTGCAGTGGAGTGGAAGAAAACATTTGACATCAAATTCTGGAATGGGTGCAGGGCCATTGAAATTCGGCTTTTTTTTTTATCCCTGCTACCAGTTCTGACTTTGAGTCACAAATGACATATTCTACTTTGTCAACACTATTGCTTTAATCGCAGTAACATCAGCACGGCAAAGGGCACTCCTTTAAAGGCAAGAGAGGGCAAAAATATTTTAAGTCAAGTGATAGCGATTGCTCTATGAGTCGTACGATTTTTTAATCAAGCACGGGCAACGCCGGGCCATGCTGCTAGTATAAATATAAAAGTGAAGATTGAAGTCAACACTCAGAGGCGCCAGGCTGTTTCATGCTGGACGCAATTATCAGGCGGCCTGACGATTGCGTCCAACATGAAACAGCTTGTCGCCTCTGAGTGTTGTTTCAATTTTTACTTATATATATATATATATATATATATATATATATATATATATATATAGTGTAAGAATTGTTTATTGTGCATTCAGCGTCTCTACTGAGTTTTCATTTCGACTGACGAGGAACTTTAATGAACGTTCTCAAATTTCACAACCTTGATAAAAAAATGACATCGTTGCTCTTGAACATAAACACTTGTAACAAAATAAATCCTATATTGATAAAGACCCTCAGAGGACGAAACTTTCGCGCGCGAGGGAGAGAAGAATAGCGAGAGAGAGAGAGAGAGAGAGAGAGAAAAAGATCTGATTATTTTTTTCCATTTCTTTCTTTTTTTCAGATTTCTCACCTTTGACCTTTTCGAGTTACTGAAGACATTCTTTCGTTCTTTGCCTCCAAGATGTCGGTCATGTAAATAAGTGCAAACGACACTTTTGCTTCCAGTGGAGATTTACGGGACGGATCTTTAAGGTGAATTCGTCATTAAGAATTTTTACGGCCGCGGGAGATCAAATTTATGACGGCTTTCCGGTGCGTCCTGTGCAAGGATTAAAACCACGCCCATATGCAGGGGACACGGGGGTGATAAAATTGCACCAATTTCAATTAGTCGATCGCAGATGGCCGATTTCCCGAACACTTGGCCCCGACATGAGAAATTTCCGGTATGCGGTACTAAAAATTGCCAGAACGATAAATATAGAGACAAACAGACAGACACAGACACACACTCATATATATATATATATACATATATATATATATATATATATATATATATATATATATATATATATATATATATATATACACACAGACACATATATATATATATATATATATGTGTGTGTGGGTAGAAGGAGAGATATGTAGATAGATACATAGATTGCTATGAAGAGAATGAGATAGATACAAACAGAATGAGACAGAGGCTAATAGATTGATATAAATATATATTTCCGGCGGCTTGGATTGAGGAATCGGAGAGCCGAGTTCGAATTCCAGTCGAATCCCTTATATTCATTTACGTGCTAATAACCTTTGGAAAGATATGAATCCTCCTCTTCTCCCGACAGCTATGGGTAAATAGCAGGACAGACCGGCTTCTATAGCCTTGGATGGCAACTGGTCTACTGCAGAAGGAGATGGCTACCTGCTGCGGGGAAAAATCTGCCTCGTTAGTCATGTATCGAAAGATACATGATCGCTCAAATTGATGAATTGGAGAGCCGAGTTCGAATTCCACTCAATTACATTACATTCACTGACGTCCTTGGGGAAAAATATGAATCCTCTTCTCCCCGCAGCTATGGGTAATTAGCAGGACAGACCGGGTTCTCTAGTCTTGGATAGCAACTGGTCAGAAAGAAATGGCAACCTACTGCGGGAAAAAATCTGCCTCGTCAGTCATGTATCGAAAGATACATGATTGCTTACGCGTGTATCACGCGTGGCACATAACTTACTGATCCTAATGGTCGGGGTTCAATGGTCTGGTAGTGGATGCGCACTGCTAATGAGTCCCAAATATAGGACGAAACGGCCGTCCAGTGCTTTCTGCATTCTGTTGAGGTTTCGATGAATTAATTATAATTATCAAATCCACCTAATAATTTCTATATCCTTGCTTGAACCGGCTTCTAATGCTCTGGATGGAGCGGTTTGGGGATAGTAGTCGTGGCTCGTGGGGGCACAGTCCTATGAGTAAAAGAGAAACTCGGTTGAGTTCCACCACGGAATAAATGATCGAGCGGCGCTATATCGAGTCTGATTCGTTACCTCTTTGCCACCGAGACCCGTTGGTACAGTTGTTATGACATATAGCAACAGTCCAGGTTTCAATTCTCGGTAGTGGATGCGCACTGCTAATGAGTCCCAAATATAGGACGAAACGGCCATCCAGTGCTTTCTGCATTCTATTGAGGTTTCTTATAGACTCGATGAATTACTTAATTATAATTATCAAATCCTCCTAATAATTTCTCTCACTTGTATATCCTTGCTTGAACCGGCTTCTAATGCTCTGGATGGAGCGGTTTGGGGATAGTAGTCGTGGCTCGTGAGGGCATAGTCCTATGGGTAAATGAGAAACTCGGGTGAGTTCCACCACTGAATATGTGATCGAGCGGCGCCATATCGAGTCTGAGTCGTTACCTCTTCGTCACCGACGCCCGTTGGTCTGATATGTGCTTACGCGTGTATCACGCATGACACATAACTGACTGATCGTAATGGTCCCGGTTCAATTCTCGCTAATAGATGCGCACTGCTAATGAGTCCCAAATATAGGAGGAAACGGCCGTCCAGTGCTTTCTGCATTCTGTTGAGGATTCTAGAACAATTACGGTTATTTCAACACGTAATAATAATTTTTTCACTTGTATATCCTTGCTTGAACCGGCTTGTAATGCTTTCGTTTGAGCGGCTTGGGGATAGAAGATGTGGTTCGTGCAGGCACAGTTCTATGGATAAGGGAAACTCGGCTGATTTACACCACGGAATTTGTGAAGAGCGGCGCTATATCTAGTCAAATTAGTTACCTCTTCGACACCAAGGCCCGTTGTAGGAGTCGGTATGACGCTTGCGTCGTATCGTAAAGGTCCGGGTTCGATTCTCGGTAGTGGAATGCGCACTGCTGATGAGTCCTAAATAGGACGAAAAGGCCGTATAGTGCAGTGTGCATTCTGTTGAAGATTATTCTGGGCTCGATGATTACTGTAAACCCCCACCAAAAAAAATTATTCCCTGTATATCCTTACTTGACCAAACTAAAGCTGGTGAGGAGCGGCTATGGGTCAAAAAGCAGACGTGGCTCTTGGGCATTGTTCTGAGGTTATCCGTCTACTTTATGAGTGTTGCTCCGCAACTGAGTAAGTAGCGGCGCTTTATCGAGTCTCGTCACTGAGTCCCGTTTGCGTTGTATCGAAATGGTCCGAGTTCGATTCTCTGTAGTGGTGATGAGTCCCCACCAAAAAAACTCCAACCCAAACAAACATCCCTACTTCAATCAAAGCAGTAACCCTTTGATAAAGAAAAACAAACCCTAGAACCCCCCGCCATTTCAAAATTATAAATGAGCAAAACATTCCGTAGCATAGTTATTATCGCTTGAGGATGAGACTGCCACCCAATAGTAAATGTTTAATATTGAAATTAAACCTGAATACTGCTGACCAGTTTCGAAACATAGTAATTTTTGTGTAGCGATGGAAATATATATATATATATATATATATATATATATATATATATATATATATATATATATATATATGAAATGGACAAAGTCCGACAATTATTTAAAGACATTTTTATATTCAACATTCTTTTTATAGATAAAAGTATTTAAGTAAATGCTCTGTTTATAATAAACAGTATTAAATAACATTTACCGGCCTGAATGTCCGAGAAATTTTCATAGAAAATATTCGTCCTTCGACAGGATTCGAACCTGTATCCTAACGTGTCTTACCACTTGGCCACAAAGGATAAGCAGTAAATTCGACCCTGCTAACGGAACGATACTTTGTGGCTGAGCGGTAAGGCACGTCAGGCTATATATATATATATATATATATATATATATATATATATATATATATATATATATATATATATATATATATATATATATATATATATATATATAATGTACAATAAAAAAATTAAAATCTTCAGACACACTGGGTTGTAGATTAATATTCTTTCGTTTTTTTTTTATTATTATTATTCCATTTGGATTCCTCGACTAGTTTCGGCCGAAATGGCCATCATCGGGAGGAGAAATATTTCTGCTTGCTGCTAGCACTAAACTACAGAAATGA
>OZ010614.1:40378845-40391345 GCA_963932145.1 Acanthosepion lycidas
ACCTCCACAAGTTTTGAATTCAGAGCTGTCCTTCTCCTAGATCAGTTACCATCCGAGGCTATAGAACCCAGTCTGTCCTGCTATTTACCCATAGCTGGTGGTGGTGGGGAGAAGAAAAGAATTCATACCTTTCCCAAGGGTATTAGCACTTCTGTCTGTCTGTGTTCCCCCACCCCCCTCTCTCTCTCTCTCTATATATATATATATATATATATATATATATATATATTAACTGATTTAAACCATATTTTAATCAGCCAATTTATAATATTTATGCTCTGTAAATTTACATTGAGCACTGTTTTGTAAAAATAAACATAAAAATATCAATAAGAACACCGGATTATATATCTTACTGTTCTTTCTTTATATATATATATATATATATATATATATATATATATATATATATATATTATTCAGGGCTTAGCCTGCATTTCTGTGTACCTGTAGACGGCACCAGCTCGCATCCACTCTCCTTATTCTATTTCTCCCCTATGGTGGCGGTGGCGGAGATGGCTGTGGAGGCACAGCTTACTAACTATTAATCACAATTTTCAGTCCAACTACATCTTCCGGCCTGAATATTTAAGAAATCTTGCTTGAAAATATGACGGATGATAAAAAGGACGGCCATTTTTCTAACAAGACTTCTCGAATATTCAGGCCGGTAGATGTAGCTAAAAAATACTGTTTAATTAAAAAATAAAGCTACTACTCGAAAATGTGTATCCATTAAAAATATCGATTTTTCTTTTTTATATACACTTTTCCTTGTTATATATATATATATATATATATATATATATATATATATATATATATATATATATATATATATATATATATAAAAGTGAACATAGAAGTCAACACTTAGAGGCGACGGTCTGTTTCATGCTATATGCAATCGTCAGACCACATATGCTGTTATTTTTCTCGGCTATTTATATATATATATACGGGTTAGTGGTGCATTGTGGGTATTCTATTATGGCGGTTATTTTACCGGAAGTCGTTTGTTTTTATTTTTTTTTTTTTTGTTTTTATTTTATTTATTTATTTATTTATTAACGTAGTAAAAATTTGTTTATATCACTTATTTAACAGTTTTGTTTTGGTTTGAGAATTTAATTAAAGCTATTTGTTCAATTTTGGGGTTGATTGTTGCAGTTCATTCTAAGTATTATTTTGGCGGGAACAGTTTTTAATTGATTATCTTTATTTGGGATTGGTTTGTTTATTTATTTACTTGGATGAATTTAGGTCAATTTATTTTACTTGTATATTTTCTCTTTTCGGTTTTCGATTTTTAAGTAACATAGTATTTATTTATGTTTTATTTCTATTTTTTTTATTGTTATTTTGTTTATTAGTATATTTATTTGTTTTTATTTTATTTTTCCCGTTTTTCATTTTTTAGGTTACGTAGTAAAAATTTATTTTCATGTCTGCATTTTGAGATAAGCTCGGATCTTTTGTTTAATAATTTACTTTGGTCGGGGAAAGTAATGATAGCTATTTTTTCCTCCAAGCAAAGTTTGCAAGTTTTTGATTGGTTGTTGTAGGCTGATGATCTTTTCCTTATCTTCCAAGATATTTTTGGTGTGATGTGCGTTTTGTTTTTAAAAAACAAGCAATATAATTTGACCCAAATAAATAAACAAACGACTTGCGGTAAAATAACCGCCATAATAGAATACCCACAATGCACCACTAACCCGTATATATATAAATAGCCGAGAAACATAACAGCATATGTGGCCTGACGATTGCATATAGCATGAAACAGACTGTCGCCTCTAAGTGTTTACTTCTATGTTCACTTTTATATTTACACACGCTCTATCTCTGATATTGAGCACTTTATTCCATAAATATAGCACACCTTAAGACTATATATATATATATATATATATATATATATATATATATATATATATAGCCACTGAGAGTGATGAATGTATAATTTCATTTTAATCCAAACTTCCGCTCTTAATAGAATTCTTAATAAGTTTTCTTTCTTCCCATTTAATAAATATGAAATTTGGCCATATTTTGTCATAGCAAATAAATAAATGAATAATTCGCAATATAATTTGCCCAGCCTTCTTAATTTCAACAACTATTTTTTATTTTTAGTCATTTTGCCTAAAATGCGATTTGTTTATTAACTGCCTTTAATATATATATATATATATATATATATATATATATATATATATATATAAAGAAATATAGTCTTAAGGTGTGCTATATTTATGGAATAAAGTGCTCAATATCAGAGATAGAGCATCTGTAAATATAAAAGTGAACATAGAAGTCAACACTTAGAGGCGACAGTCTGTTTCATGCTATATGCAATCGTCAGGCCACATATGCTATTATTTTTTTCGGCTATTTATATATATACGGGTTAGTGGTGCATTGTGGGTATTCTGTTATGGTGGTTATTTCACCGGTAGTCGTTTGTTTGTCTATTTGGGTCATATATATATATATATATATATATATATATATATATATATATATATATATATATTTATTTATCTATTTGGGTCATATATATATATATCTATTTGGGTCATATATATATATATATATATATATATATATGTGTGTGTGTGTGTGTGTGTGTGTGTGTGTACGTGTGTATTTTGGCAGCAATCCTTCTTTCATGCACATTTCTTTGAATACGACATACACGGTGCTTTTATTTAGTTTTTTTATACAATTTCTCATGCGATCTAATAATTCTTTTTTTCTTGTCGGATGATAAATTATATAGAAACTGTCCGAATGTTCTTTTTATCCGAGCGCTTTCGGCTATACATTTAACCATTCTCAACGATTAAGTATTTTAACTGTTAAATAAGAAATAGTTTGCTTTATGTATGTTTTATAAAATGTTTTCATTTTTCAAAACACGGTCAAGATATTATGTCCATGTTCAAAGTTAATATTATTAAGTGTTGTTTTTTTGTTTTTTTTTATTAATAAGGCTTCCATTATTTTTAGCCTTTTTTTTGCATGTAGATGATGATATTATATTAGTGTTGTCAACAAGTATTTTACGAATAGTGTCCGGTAGGTCTCCATCAATATTTAAATGAGATCTAATTGAACAATGGTCAGAAAGGTGTAGAGTTAGTCTGCGTGTCAAACATGTAGTATGGCCTATATAATTATTTACGAATTTTGATTGATGAGGAATATATATATATATATATATATATATATATATATATATATATATATATATATATATATATGAAACTTCTCCTCGAAGAATGACAACATTTATGAAAAAAGTTAATGAACAATGGTCACAAAAGAGACACGTATGCAATCAGGAAATTAATAAAAAATGATTCATGTTAATGAAAAAACTAAAAAAAAAAACTAACAAAACACGATGCAAAAATACACACAATTTACGGATTATCCAAAGCGCCTAATCCAGCTATTCCGATAGGGCCAATTATAGCTATTTTCATTTTTTCTTTTTATGTTCCATGTCCCTTCCGAACGTAGGCGATCGTGGCTCTCCACTTCTCCCGATCCTTTGTAGCTCTCAATAAGTTTCATCTCTCTACCACCTCCCGCAGACCACGTTCTGTCACCCACTTGCCTATGTCCGCCAGGTGTGTCATGCGTTGTTTTCCCTTGTCTCTCTTTTCCTCTATTTGACCTGTGAGTATCAGATTCTTCAGGCCTTCCTTTCTCATTAAGCATCACAGAAATTCCAGCTGCCTCTTTTTAATGTGAAGTATAAGCTTTCTCCTTGCTTGCACCCTCTCCAAGACCTCATCGTTGCTCACACGCTCCATCCATGGTATCTTTAGCATCCTTCTGTAAAACCATATCTCCACTGCCTCGAGTCTCTTCTTCATCTTTGAGGAGACCGCGTAACATTCGCTGCCGTAAAAGAGGTTCAGATGTCACGTAACAGCTCAGTATTCTTTTCTTTGTTGCCAAAGAAATTCTCCTGTCTGTCATTACTCTGCCCAGCTTTTGGAATGTGTCCTTGGACATCCCAATACGTCTCGGGATCTCAGTGTCTCACTTACTCTCCTCTGTCAAAACGCTTTCCTGATTATTTAACTTCTACCTCTGCTTAGTGTTTCCGACCTGCATCTCGGGCTCATCCTTTTACACTACGCCTGAATCAATACACTCTTGCTTGCCATCGCAGATATTGAAAGATAACAGGTCAGGTGTTCAGTTGCGCAGTGACCCTACGACCACACATCACCGTGGGTATGATGATGGGTAGAGAATTTTTATGTCTGGCTTCTGCACGAATGGTATTGTTATTAAGTAACTCAGTCCTGTCTGCTAGCACGTGGTCGGGTCATCGGCATATGGACTCTTTCAACCCGTCAGGTTTCTCCCGATGTAGAGGAGGGCCATGACCTTCAGCAGGAATAAAAACAACAACAACAACAAAAACAAAACTGTCGATGGACGGATGGACCTTCTTGTAGTGTCAGCGGCCATCTAACACAATGGGGCCAACGGTAGAGTCGAAATCGTGTCCTAGGCGTGTTGGAGGAGCCCATCCCTCTCCGGCTTAAACTGCAGCCGACGTCCACCAACGTGATGGCTCGCCTTGGTCATTGCGGCTGATTCCGTCGTAGGAAACCTTTCTCCCTGACCGTTGACTTCAATCTAGGAAGCTCTCCACCCAGCGACGATGTCGTGTCTATCCCCGCGATGGCTACACACATAGAGTGGATTAAGAAACAAAAATTAAAACTCCGATATCTCAAAAAATATGAGTCCAATGTTTCTGAAATTTTTACTAAATGTAGAGAAATGGCAGTTCAGTTGTGTGTAAAATCTGTAAGTTATTTGGAAGAATCCTGAGAGATAGAGAGAGCTGAAATATCAAGAGTGCAATATTGAGGAACAAATCAAGAAATATGTGAGAATAATGCAAATAATCCGAACTTCTGATAAGCGAGGTCCAGATAACGATTGCTTGTCATCACTACGTCATTTTCCAGGATGGCGAACCGACGAAAAGTTGACAAGTCTCTAAGAGCTGAGGTTGTTGGGAAAATTACGCTATTGACCAGATTGCTGAACTGCTAAAGCGTTCCAAAAGCGTTGTGAGCCGAATTCTGAAACTCTACGAAAACACTGGTCGCTTGAATCAGTTATGTGCCATGCGTGATACACGCTTAGGCGATCATGTATCTTTCGATACACGACTAACGATGCAGATTTTTTTCCCGAAGTAGGTTGCCATTTCTTTCAGCGGTAGACCAGTTGCCATCCAAGGCTATAGAACCCGATCAGTCCTGCTATTTACCCATAGGAGTGGACAAGAAGAGGATTCATACCTTTCCCAAAGGTATATTAGTACGTAAATAAATTTCAGTCAGTTATGTGACATGAATAATACACGCTTAGGCGATCATGTATCTTTCGATACATGACTGACGAGGCAGATTTCTTTTTCCTTGCAGTAGGTTGCCATTTCTTTCTGCGGTAGACCAGTTGCCATCCAAGGCTATAAAAGTCGATCTGTTCTGCTAATTTACCCATAGCTGGAGGGAGAAGAAGAGGATTCACACCTTTCCCAAGGGTATTAGCATGTAAGTGAATACAATGGATTCGACCGGAATTCGAACTCTGCTCTCCGATTCCTTAATCCGAACCGCTATCCTTTACTCCACCGTGCCTCCACTGGACGTTTTTAAACAAGGTGGATAAACCAAGAAAAAAAATGGCGAGCGAAGACAGAATCTTTCAATGCCTAGCACTGAAAATACTGTTTTCGAACTGCGGTTGGTATTTCACGAGAAATTTCAAATGACATAAAAATGTGACTCGATAAACTGTGTCTAGACGCTTACAAGAAATAGACCTTTTATGGTTGGAGTCCATCGAAGAAGCCGCTCGTAAGCAAAAAGTACGTCAGCAATACTGGAATTTGCAAAAAAGCAGGAGCTGTGATCAGAAGAACAATGGTCTAGCACATTTTTCAGTGATGAAAGCAAATCTAATGTATTTGGTTGTATAAAAGAAGACGAATTGGCGAAACGTTGTGTTCAAAGTGCACCAAGAAGACAATCATGTTTAGCGGAGGAGGGTGATGGTTTTTGGCATGTTTTCAAGTCTGGGTACGTCACGTACCCAGACTTGAAAAGTTGAAAGTTTTATATGATCAGCGTTCTGTTTAAACATGGTCACGTTATATAAAACTTTCAGTTATCTGTTTGGATAAATCTTGTTCTTATGTCCATCGTCTTTGTCATGTTGAATTGATAATGTTAATTATATTTTATGAATATGTCCTGAAGATGGTTTATTAAACCAAAACGTCCGACGTTGACATTATATTAACATTAAAACAGCATAATTGCATATAAGGATTTTTGTTTGTTTTTTCCGTATATTTTTCTTCATATATATATATATATATATATATATATATATATATATATAGCGTATATTTTGGAAGCATGTTTTCATTAAGACATGTCTCATTGAATAATTTAGAGAAGTTTTGTGTACTTATTTTCAATAGGATCCTCTCATATTTACTGACGAACTTTTTACTATCTTTATTTAAAGAAGAGTGATAATTAAAATGTTGATACAGATTCATTTATTCCGAGTACTTTCGACATTAGCACAATGTCATCATCAGGGTGTTGTTTTTTTTTTCTAAGACAAAATTGTTTGTTCATCTGAAAGTAAAACTTTTTTTTTAACTGTGAAGCGAAAAACGCCAAGGTTACGTACGGTACGATTTAAATTTCACGATGCAAAGTCAGGGGAGGTAACTAAGTTTTGAAATTGTTTTTTTTAAACAAAACTTAAACAAACTATTAGTTAAAAGCGATATATTTTAAACTATCTACTGTAAATTTAATGGCACACACACATACACACACACACATATATATATATATATTAAACAGAATTATCACTAAAAAAGATGGACAATATGTATTGAAAAAAAATAAAAAAGAAAGAGAAAATATTTTTTTCTCTTCCTTTTCGGAGATTATATCTATCAGGGAAGCAATTAAAAGGAAGGGAGTACCACAGTCATGAAGTGCATATATATATATATATATATATATATATATATATATATATATAGCGTATATTTTGGAAGCATGTTTTCATTAAGACAAAATCTTAAATAGACAGCTAATGTCGGATTAAAAATGCTTTTCTGCGATATTTTAAACTTAAAGTAAATAATGCTTGATTCAAATCAGATTAATTATACTTTAAATCAGCTAATATTCCTCAAATAAAGTTTCAGAACAGTATTTATTTTTGAAAGATTTTTATAAAGAGAATTACATTGCGATGAAAGATGACTAAAAAAAGGATGATAATCAGCTATTAATATCCCCCCAAAAAAACGAAAAAAAAACAAAAAAAAAAAAAAACGCCTGCCAGTCAATTTAAATTAGTTTTAAATTTGTTTTTAGAAATACAGCAAAGTATTTTGATTAATGGAAATATTAAATTTAATCTATTAGCTTGAAATTAAAACTAAAATAAAAGCTCTAAAAAATTAATTTTAAACTTTAGGCATCACTTTTTTGTGGAGTTACGTTTAAGCGAAGCGGAACTTTGACAAATTATTTTACGCCGCTTACGTCAAGAATGAGACTTTTGATTTTCCAATATGAATGCAGCTAAAAAAAAACTTATGTATTGAAAAAAAAAAAAATTTTTTTTCTTTTTTCTTTGTTTTTTAATACATATTGTCCATCTTTTTTTCGTGATAATTCTGTTTAATATATATATATATATATATATATATATATATATATATATATATATATATATATATATATATATATATATATATATGTGTGTGTGTGTGTGTGTGTGCGCGTGTGTGATAGAATTTACAGTAGATAGTTTAAAATATATAGGTTTATATATATATATATTTATATATATATATATACTTTAAAAATCAGGAGATCAGTTGAATCTGCTACCTTGTTTTTTTTTCAATACATATTGTCCTTCTTTTTTTAGTGATAATTCTGTTTAATATATATATATATATATATATATATATATATATATATATATATATATATATATGTATGTATGTATGTATGTATGTGTGTGTGTGATTGAATTTACAGTAGATAGTTTAAAATATATAGGTTTATATATATACTTTAAAAATCAGGAGATCAGTTGAATCTGCTACCTTGCTTTCAACCTTAAGATATTCTCAGGCGATTTTTTATCAGATGACCTCTTAACCCATTATTTTTTTTAAAGCGTCAATTGTCATTTGATAAAAATCGCCTGAGGATACCGTAAGGTTGAAACCAATGTAGCGGATTCAACTGAACTCCTGATTTTTAATGTTAAAAGCTCTACATGACATTTTTATTTTTATACATTCTTTTTTATGGTTAAAAATATATAAGTAAATGCTCTGTTTATAATAAACAGTATTAACAACATTTACCGACCTGAATGTCCGAGAAATTGCGATACGTCCTCCGACAGGAATCGCACCTGTATCCTACACGGAGCCGTTAAATAGCCTGACGTGCTTTTACCGATTACGCCACAGAGGAGCGTTTCGGTTAGTAAGTTCGATTTTACGTAAAACGCCAAGGTTTATGTACTGAACTGCCATTTGTCTACACTTAGTGAAAATTTCAGAAAAAAAATTGTTTTTTTTTTTAGATATCGAAATTTTAATTATTGTTCCTTTAATTAGGACGCTACTCTGTGTGTGTAGCCATCGCGGCGATTGACATGGTATCGTCGGTGAGTGGAGAGCTTCCAACGGCCAGGGAGAAAGGTTTCCTCCGACGGAATCAGCCGCAATGACCACGTTGGTGGACGTCGGCTGCAGTTTGAGCCGGAGAGGGATGGGCTCCTCCACTCGCCTAGGACACGATATCTCTTCGACTGTAACCCCAGATATGAACAGTGAATAGGTCAGGTGCCCAGCTGCTTAGTGACCCAATGAACACATCCGGTCACTGGCCTGATGGCGACGACGACGATAATGTTAAGGATGATGATGATGATATTCAGTGAATGTTTTGCACATACTCCTAATAGTCTTAGAGAGAGGTGTAACTTATGTTTAGAAGAAAAGATTAGAATAAGAAAATATAATAATCAAAACCAACTATTGAATCTGAAGAATGAATTAGTTTTAAAATGTTGACATTAAAACAAATTCAAATTTCCATAATATAGGTTTAACTTAATTAGCTACCATATTTCCATAATATTCGCTCCCCTCGAACTCTTCAAATATCAAAAAGAATCTAAATGAAATAGACTCCATTAAAAATATTATATATATATATATATATATATATATATATATATATATATAACAATTAAGATTACCTACTCCTGTACCAATAACATGTATAAAATCATTAACTCACACAATAACCATATTTTAAGAAATTTGTATGGCACAAACAGAAACCTGGTATTGAACCCTCCTATAGCTGTAGCTTTAAAGAAAGTTGTCCAGTAGAGGGTAAGTGCAAATCTTTCGGGGTTATATCTCAAGCGATCATTTGGGCACACCGAGGCGGTGTAGTGGTTAGTAAGTTTGTCTCGCTAACACAATTACGAATGAGTAGTGAGGTCGATCTTCACTGGGTGCCCCATACTTTCGGCCTTGTGCCACATCTAAGTTACGCTTGGAAAATCGCTATACGGCACCTCGGCCTGATGTAATGGTTAGCAAGCTTATCTTGCTAAAACGGTTACGTCTGAATTGTGAGTTCGATCCTCACTGGGTGTCCCATACTTTCTGCCTTGTGCCACACCTAAGCTATGCTTAGAAAATGAACATCAAGCGAGAACATCAAAGAGAATATGAAAAATTATAATGTTTACATCGGAATTTCCGCAGTGGAATGGAAACAGAGATTTTATACCCATAGACACTCATTTTCTAAGCCTAAAATAAAACACTAGGAAAATTGAAAAAAAAAGAAAAATGGGAATTGAAGGAGAAAGGTTTGAGCCCACAGACAGTTTGGCACACACTCCTAATAGTCTTAGAGATAGGTGTGTGACATATGTTTAGAAGAAAAGATTAGAATAATAAAATACAATAATCAATGCCAGTTATTAAATCAGAGGCGAAAGGCTCGACACATGGCAGGATTTAAAATAAAGCTTGTCAGTGGGAGGATCAACCTTCTCTAGGGGTCAACGGTCATCTATCACAATAGGTTTGACGGGGCTCCATAGCTATGCATGCAGTGATGACAGAGCATCGAGCTTTTCTAAACTAAGTGCAACCGGCCAGGTTAAAGGGTTCCAGGGTGAAACAGACAGCCGCGTGTCAGTGACCAAAACGAGCTTTTCAAGTTTTGCAGACACCGGTTATTGTCTGATGCAGGGAGCGATGGGCTCCGTCTGGTCTACTTGCCTAAGACTTGCTATGCATGCACGAATACGTATCCGGCTCGCACTCCAGGCAGGCGGGGGGGGGGAAATTGATTGGGTGGTAAACTGCGCAGCGGCGCTAAACCCAACCATTGCTCTGATGAGGAAGATGATGATGATGATGATAAAGTGAAGGGTTGCTTGGTCCTAAGCCAAGTAAATAATGTCGAGATGTGGTTGCCAGCCAGCTCGCCTATAGGACAATATGTCCTAAAGACTGTGATCAATTATGATGTCATTGAGTCATTAATCAGATAGATATATATGGAGATACGAGGTTAGATATATAGATAGAAAGAATGATAATATATATATATATATATATATATATATATATATATATATATATATATATATATATGTGTGTGTGTGTGTGTGTGTGTGTATATATATATATATAGGAAATATAGGAAGAGAATGGAATAAATATGTATGTATATATATGTATGTATGTATGTATATATATATATATATATATATAGAGAGAGAGAGAGAGAGAGAGAGAGTGAGATGCAAAAAATGGAAAAATATATGAAGATAGATACGGAGAGATGGAGAAAGCTATGAAAATAGATATGAATAGATAGTCAGATAGATACATCGTAGAAGAGGATAGATAGATAGATAGATAGATAAGGAACAGACTGAGATAGATAGATAGATAGTTATGAACGGAAATATATATAGAGATAAGAAGATGGCGAGAGATATAAACAGATTGAGACGGATAAGAACTGAATATGATAAATTGATAGATATGAACAGACGGAGATAGATACAAATAGATGGAGAAATATATGTAGATAGAGAGATACGTACAGATGGAGAAAGATATTAAAATAGATACTCAGACTGAGATAATGAACATATATATATATATTTATCAAAGACATTTTTATGTTTAACGTTCTTTTTATAGATACAAGTATTTAAGTAAATGCTCTGTTTATAATAAACAGTATTAAATAACATTTACCGGCCTGAATGTCCGAGAAAATTTCATAGAAAATATTCGTCCTTTGACAGGATTCGAACCTGCATCCTATACGGAACCGTCATTTAACCTGACGTGCCTAACCTCTCGGCCGCAAGGGACCGTTCGGTTGGTAAGGTCAAATTTACTGCTTATAAACTTCAATCTTCCATGAATCTCGTACATTCATAACTGCTCATGGCGTATCAAATGTAAACAAATGACGTCATACATTAAGAAATGAACAAAGTCCGACAATGAAGATTGAAGTTTATAAGCAGATCCTTTGCATCCGAGCGGTTAGGCACGTCAGGGTAAATGACGGTTCCGTATAGGATGCAGGTTCGAATCCTGTCAAAGGACGAATATTTTCTATGAAAATTTCTCGGACATTCAGGCCGGTAAATGTTATTTAATACTGTTTATTATAAACAGAGCATTTACTTAAATACTTGTATCTATAAAAAGAACGTTAAACATAAAAATGTCTTTAATAAATAAATTGTCGGACTTTGTCCATTTCTTAATGTATATATATATATATATATATATATATATATATATATAGATAGATAGATAGATAGATAGATAGATAGATAGATAGAAAGGTAGATAGATAGATATAAACAGAATGTGATAGATATAATATAGGTACCTCCACTCCTTCGACATACGAAAGGCTTAAAAGGAATTTTAAAAAAATTAAAAAGCTTCCTTGAAGCTTTAAATTTACCTTTAATTGAAAGCTCAACAGTTACTATTTCCAGTAACTCTGTGGTATATTTCAGGCAGAAATTATATTCATTAGAAACAATTTTTTTCAGTAAAATCGATGTTATCGGCCATTTTGACACATTTGTAAACAAAAGTTAATCCTCGCTTTTAGAAATCTTTCAAAAATAAAATATATATTTCTGAAAAGTTATTTGAGGAAAATTAGCAAATGTAAAGTTAAATTAATCTGATTCGCAACAAATATTACTTATAGCATAAAACGTTGTATAAAAAGGGGTCTTTTCTGACGTGTTGATCGATTTATTTACAGTCTAATATGTTAGCAGTTAAGTATGGTTAAGCTGAACTGCTAGCAGCC
>OZ010614.1:40396345-40423845 GCA_963932145.1 Acanthosepion lycidas
CTTCTAGTGTCTTTATGCACGTGTTTATCGTTGCTTAGAAATCATCTATGTAAACATTGACAGACTATCTCACTGTCTTGTCCGTATATTGCTTAATATGTTGTAATTGACATCTTTGATAATGGCTTAAGTAAGCCGAAAGGTTAGAAAAAAAAATTACATAGATAAAGCCCTTCGTAAAGTGTCGTCTGTACTTGTGAGAACAATTTTTTGTATCTCCTTGAGGCATGGACTTCCAGGAATCCCTTCAATTTGTCTACTGGAATCTTTTCTAACCATTCCTAGGTCTCCAACTACAACAGGGATTGTTGATGTTCGCATATGACACATTTTTGAGATTTCTAATTCAAGGTCCTTATATTTTGACAGCTTTCTGAATATCTTCAAAGATACATTGCAGTCACCAGGGACTGCCATATCAATAAGGAGGCACTGTTTTTGTTTGTGGTCTTTAATAACAATATCTGTGCGGTTGGCCTTGATTGTTCTGTCATTGTTTATTGTGTAGTCCCATAGAATTGTAACAGGTCCCATCTCCGTAACCGGGTCTGGGTGGTGTTCATACCAGTTTCTTTCAGTTTCCTTCCCGTAGAAGTTGCAGATTTTCCTGTGCAAATATTGGCCCACTCTGTCATGTCGGGTTTTATATTCAGTGGGTGCCAATATCGTGCAACCTGATACAAGATGATCAATTGTTTCTGGATATTTATCACAGAATCTGCATTTTTGGCTGACACAATATTTTAGTATATGTGCTTGATAATTCCTAGTTAGCAAGCATTGATCCTGCGCAGCAAGGATAAAACCTTGAGTTTCAGCTTTCAACCCTCCACTGCGTAGCCACTGATGGGTACGGGTTTTGTCTAGATCAGCTTTCTTGGTACGGGCAGAGTATTGGCCATGAAGTGGTTTATCTTGCCATCGCTTCTGTATCTGGTCGGTTGCATTCGTCTTTGCTGTCTTTTTCAAGTATTTTGCAGTTTCAGCCGGTGTATTGTGCTGTAGTTGCATCTCTACGCCCATTTGAAGCTCCATTTTGAATTTGTTGACTTCTTTCATTACGGAGTAAAGATGCTTACTACTTTCATGTTCTTTGACACATACCATGATCCAGTCTTCTGTAGTTTCCAAGTATCTTTGGAGGCCAATTGTTGTAGTTTTGTAGGACAGTTCTAGTTGAACTAATCCTCTGCCTCCTTCGGATAAGGGCACATACAGCCGATTAACATCAGCTTTGGGATGATGTATACGTTAGCAAGTGAGAAGCTTTCTCGTTTTGGCGTCCATTCGCTTAAATTCAGCTATGGTCCAGTTAAGGACATTAAAGCTGTATTGCACCACAGGGATAGCCAATGTGTTTATGGTTGATATTCTGTTTTTTGAGTTTAGCTCGGTATTTAGTACTAGACGTACACACCTGTAGTACTCCTTTCTTACCTTCTCTTTCATTTGGGGATGCTGTATGCCATCTCCTTCGCTAATTCCTAGGTACATATAAGCTTCATCATGCTCCAATTCCCTAATCTTTGTGACAAAATCTAAATCCATTAACGGTGTTTCTGTAATATCTACCTTTCTTGAATGAATATTATTATTATTGTTACTTTTATTATTATCATCTTTATTATTATTATTATTATTATTATTATTATTATTATTATTATTATCATTATTATTATTACTATTAATATAATAATAATAATTATTTTTATTATTATTATTATCTACGAGATTAGCTTACTAGCTTTTACACAGTAATGTTGACTTTTCCTTTATTTGTCTGTCTGTCTGATTTTCTTCCCACCCTAGCTTATCGACCCAGAAGTTAGCAGATATCGAGTTTACTGAGTTAGACTAAGTTTCAATATTGAATCATCTCTGGTGACGACCCATATCAAAAGTGACCATCTGTCATGAGATCTCGAAGTCAAGCACATCCTTTGGCCGGAGTTTACAGATGTAGTGTGTTTGACCTATTGAGTGTTGACTGACTGGCGTTTACCCCAGCCGTCTTGGCCGAGCAAAAATATCTGGGACACACACATACGGGGTCAAGTGTTTTTGGGAGGTCAAATAACGACCGGCCTGTCAGCGCTAATCAGATTCGCCACCTCGTCTGGGAAATTTCACGTCGACATGTAACCGGTCAGTTCACTTCGACTGTGAAAACACTTGAAGCCCTCTGAGTGTTGCAAAGAGCAAGAAAGAAAGAAAGAAAGAAAGAAAGAAAGAAAGAAGGAAAGTAAGAAGGAAGGAAGGAAAGAAAGAAAGAAAGAAAGAAAGAAGGAAGGAAGGAAGGAAGGAAGGAAGGTAGGAAGGACAGAAAGAAAGAATGAAGGAAGGAAAGAAAATAAGTTTAAAGAAAGGAAGGCAAGAAGGAAGGAGGGAATGAAAAAAATGAGGAAAGAAGGAAAGAAAGAAGGAAAAAAGAAGAAAAGAAAGAAGAAAAGAAAGAAGGAAGGAAAGAAAGAAGGAAGGAAGGAAAGAAAATAAGTAGGCACGAAGGAAGGAAGGAAAAAAGGAAGGAAGGAAGAGGTAAAAGAAAGGAAGGAAGGAAGGGGTAAAGGAAGGAAGGAAGAAAGGAAAAGGAAGGAAGGAAAGAAAGAATGAAGGAAGGAAGGAAGGAAGGGGTAAAGGAAGGAAGGAAGAAAGGAAAAAAGGAAAGGAGGGGGGAAAGAAAGAAGGAAAGAAGGAAGGAAGGAAGGAAAGAAGGAAGGAAAGAAAGAAGGAAGGCAGGAAAATAAGTAGGAAGAAAGGAAGGAGTAAAGGAAAGAAGGAAGGAAGGAAGGAAGGAAAGAAAAAGTAAGGAAGGAAAGAAAGAAAGAAGGGGTAAAGGAAGGAAGGAAGGAATGAAGGAAGGAAGGAAGAAAAATAAGTAGGAAGGAATCAAGGAAGGAAAGGAGGAAAGAAAAAAGGAAAGAAGGGAAGAAAGAAGGAAGTGGTAAAGGAAGGAAGGAAGGGAGGAAGGAAGGAAGGAAAAAAGGATGGAAGGGAAATGGGAAAGAAAGAAAGAAAGAAAGAAAGAAAGAAACAGGGGAGGAAGGAAAAAAAGGAAGGAATGAAAGAAAGACAGAATGAAGGAAGGAAGAAAGACAGATAGACAGCCGATGAACAATGCCTTTACGCGTGCGGATGGGAACAGACAACCGAATACGGCCACTTTTAAATGAAAGCCCGCCCGCCCGCCCGCCCGTCCGTTGTAGGCGTCTTTTTGAAATTTGGACAATGGCCAGAGGTTAAATTGGTCAAAACGACGGGACACCATGCCACTTCGCTTCCCGGGGCTATTATTTCTAGACTCGAGATAAAAAGAAAGAAAGGAAATAGTTTGATTGGACGTTAAGTCAAGGGCGGTTAAATTAGTTCACACCGAAAAGAATATTTTGGCGGGAAGATTTCAAAACTTGACTCTTATTCGTCTTTACGCCGTGTACCTGCAGAACCGTGGTGATCATGGCTCTCCACAATTTCCTACACTTTGTAGCGCTTAACAAATTTTGGCTTTTTGTAATCTCCTCTAACCACTTTTCTGCCATCATTTTATTCAAGTTTGTTATTCTTTCATCTACCATATCCCTTCAGGGTGTTGACGATCATGGCTCTCCACAATTTCCTATCCTTTGTAGCTCTTAGTAAAATTTGTCCTTTTGTTATCTATCCTAAAGCCTTTTCTGCCATCCTTTTACTGAAGTTTCTTCTTCTTCTTTTATCTGCCATGTCCCTTCTGAGTGTTGACGATCATGGCTCTCCACAATTTCCTATCCTTTGTAACTCTCAATAAATTTTGTCTTTTTGTCATGTTTCCTAAACCCTTTTCTGCCATACTTTTACTCAAGTTTGTTGTTCTTTTTTTTAATTTGCCATGTCCCTTCAGAGTGTTGACAACCATGGCTCTCCACTATTTCCTATCCTTTGTAGCTCTTAATAAATGTTGTCTTTTTGTTACCGCACCTAAACTCTGTTCAGCAGTTCATTTGCATAAGCTCGTCCTCCTCCTTTCCCCCCCTCCTCCTCCTCCTCCTTCTTCTTCTTCATGTCACTTTAGGATGTGTGGATTCATGGGTTTTCACAATTTTTTGTCATTTGTCGCTCTGTTGTCTTTTTTTAGCGCTCCTAAACCCTGTTTTGCCAAATTTGCACAAGCTAGTCCGGTAGGTTATGCACTGTTTTCACCTGTCCCTTTTGCCTTTAACATGACCAGTGAGTGTTAAATTTTCCAAGCACTCTTTACTCATAATGTGCCCTAGAAAATAATATATATATATATATATATATATATATATATATACATACATATATGTGTGTGTGTGTGTGTTTGTATGTGTGTGTGTGTGTGTAAATAAAGACAAAAAGAAAACTTTTCTTAGACGACGTGTTTCGTCTTCTAAAAGGAATCTAAATAATATATATATATATATATATATATATATATATATATATATATATATATATAGATAGATAGATAGATAGATAGATAGATTTAAAATATGTTTTTTTCGCTACACAGTTCTGACTATGTTTCAAAAATAGAAGCTAAATGCTTCGAATTTAATTTTGTAATTAAATTAAAGACATTAGTTCCATTTCATCCTCAAGCAAATTTTGGAGTAACTTTTAAAATTACTGGGTTTTAAAGGCACAGCAAATATCATAATTCACGTTTCCAAGGATACAGAGAAACCCATTCATCTAGAAAAGGGGTTTTTGCGAGTTCATTATCCCTGCATTTTGTTGTATCAGTTATTAGTTACATTTTGGTAGGTGTAGGGATGTATTTTTCAATTAATTCTGACATTCGTTAAATGCCTATCGTCTGGATTTTTAAAAAATTTATTGTTAACAGCAAAAATTCTTACGGCATTTTTTTCTATTTGTAGACTTAAAGATTTTTGGGGGGTGTTTAGGTTAGAATACGTTTTATTTAACTACGATTAAAAAAAAATCACTTTTAATTTTTAATATATTATATTTCTTTTTAAAACAAGTAAATGTATTAGAATTACTTAGAGTATGTAAAATTAGTTTCACATCAAGTGTAAGTATGTATATAACTAGGTCACAATTGTTTTTTTTTAATTTATATTTAAATATTATTTAAGTAAAATTTTTGACAATGACGGCATAAAATAACTATTTCATTTCTTTGATTTAGTGAACTTTTAGTTTTTATATATTTTATATCAATCCAGTAATATATAGTTTCTCATGTAAGTACAAAGGACATGGGTCATTCAATGGCTTACATCTTCTAGCTTTTTATATTAATTTCATTTTACTGTAGGTGTTTTATTGGATTCTTTTAAGTGCTTGTGGTATTTTGAGAGAGGTGTTTAGGTTAGAATACGTTTTATTTAACTACAATTTTAAAAGATGTTTAGGTTAGAATTCATTTTATTTAACTACGATTTTAAATACAACTTTATAATATTTTCACTGTTAATTTTAATAGACTATATTTATTTTTAAAAGAAGTAAATGTATTAGAATTACTTACAGTAAGTAAAATTATTTTTCCATATCAAGTATAAGTATGTATATTACGATTTTTAAAATTTTATATTTAAATATTATTTAAGTAACATTTATGACAATTACGGCAAAAATAGCTAATTCATTTCTCTGATTTTGTAAACTTTATTTTTTATAAACTTAGTAATATATAGTTTCTCATGTATGTACAAAGGACTTGGGTCATTTAATGGCCTACATCTTCTAGCTTTTCATCATAATTTCATTTTTCTGTAGGTGTTTTATTGGATTCATTTAAGTGCCGGTAGTACTTTGAGAGAGGTATTTTGATTAGAATACGTTTTATTTAACTACAATTTTAAAAGATGTTTAGTTTAGAATTCGTTTTAAATACAATTTTAAATTTTTAACTTTAAAATATTTTCACTGTCATTTTAATAGACTATTTATTTTTTAAACAAGTAAATGTAATAGAATTACTTACAATATATAAAATTATTTTTTTACATTAAATATAAGTATGTATATTACCTGGTCGCACTTTTTAAATTCATTTTTATTTTTAAATTTTATTTAAGGAAATTTTTTGATAATGATGGCATAAAATAGCTATTTCATTTCTCTGATTCAGTAAATTTTTATTTTTTATAAACTTAGTAAAATATAGTTTCTCATGTATGCACAAAGGACATGGGTCATTTAATGACCTACATAGTCTAGCTTTTCTTATGAACTTCCATTTTACTGTAGGTGTTTTATTTGATTCTTTTAGGTGCCAGAAGTACTTCGAGAGAGATGTTTGATATTTATATTTATTTATCCTAAATGAACTTTGATGTTGGTTGAATCCTTTTTTGAATTCATGGCTAGTGGAACCTATATATATTTTTATGTTTTCAGGATTTTCAATGGAAGAGATATTGCATTGGTATACTAATAATTCTGTGCGACATTTATTTTGTAGAAGGCAATTATGAGGGTTTCTACAGTTACATAATTTTTGTTTATCCTCATCGGTTTTTATTATTATTTTTCCATTGTCTAAATTTTTTTGGTTTGGGTATAAGTGTTTATTTAAGATATTAGTATTATGTTTCTTAATAAATTTTTCTAAGGTTTCCATACAGCAGTAACTTAATTTTAGTGTGTTTTTATTGAAAATAGTACTTAGTTTACTTTCACTAGGAAAATGCTTGACTGTTAATGCGAGGAATTTTTGTCCTAATTTGTTCTTTACCACTTGGTTGTATGGGGGGGGTATACCGATTTATTTTTCTACATCTGTTTTTTCTATGCTTTCCATTTTCATTTTTTATATAAGTTAGTTTTGGGTTTTTGTAGCAACTATCTTTTAGAGCTTTATTATAGGAATTGATATGCTCATCAAAAATCTTGTCATTTGCTGAATTTGTACTTATTCTTTTTCTGATAGATAACGGTATATGTTTAATTATAGATGGGGGTATTTGATTTAGGGTGTATATATAAAGGATTGGTATTGTTTTTTTTATAAGGTGTGTATGTATTTTTATTTAAATCTAATGTTATATCAAGGAATTTCACTTTTTTAATTTACTGCTAACCATAATTTTTAAGCCCATGCTTTTGAATTCTTTATATAATACCTTTCTAATTTTATCTATTTTGAAGTTAGTTGAATTTTCTAATAACCATGAGACCATCGTCTCTGTACAAACCAATGTCAGTTATATTAATATTGCGGTGCGCTGTAAGGTTGTATAATATAAAAAGACCTATGAGATCAGAAGACTCAGCTGAGTCTAGTGATCCCATTGTGATGTCAAAGTGGTCATATGAATTCTTTATCCATTGCTCACCTTTATGTATCAGTACCGATTTTTTCGCATTTACAATAATGTTCTTTTCTTCATCTGCAATATCCGTATAGTGGGTGGCAAAGACCAACGCATTCATGAATAGTTCTTTAGATATTGATTGGTAATAATTATCAATATCAAACTGCATTAGTATACAATTGTTTTTTCCTTTGATGTTAGTAAACCAGTTTATCACTTCCTTGGTATTAATCCAAAATTCCAGGCTTATTTTTTCGTTAATTTGTTTATTTACCCTTTCAAAGATCATTTTACTAATTTTTCCGATATCCGGTCTTAATATATTTCCTTTCCGGTCTTATATATATATATATATATATATATATATATATATATATATATATATACTTTGTTGCAACAAATATTTATCAACGAAAGTAAAAATGTTGTTAGTCTTTCAAAATTTTAAAATTTACTTCCCTAGCCTTCTCCGTGTTTTAGATATGACCGCAAGGTAGCGGTGGTTTAAAATCAGGCTCATCCTTGCCCCTAGATGGAATGCCTACCTGGGGCTATCGAGCTCCATCGACACGAACCAGCTGGTTATGAGGCGCGAGTTTTCCGCCTTCGTCCATTCTGCGGCTTGGAACTGGACTTAGCTGTGAGTGGTTACTTGAGACGCATACCCCGGAAGCATTTCCTCACTATCACCCCCACTCCGGATATGACAACCATTGGAACATATTATTATATATTAATTTGGAAATAGTATTTTTTAGACTTCCGTTAGTACTGTTGGTTATATGGAAACCTCACAAAATGTTCCTTAAAATTTAACAGGTGGCTAGTCAAATTTCCATGATGAGTCGTGTAGCTTTCAGGATACCTCTATCAAGAGGTTTTGCTTTTGGTAATGATATTTATATATATTACAAGTGAGTAATCGTAAAAATAAAGACTGTTTATAATAGTCGTGGTACAAACATATACAAAAATTATAGTAATTTTCTTCTTCATTGCTTGGAAAATATATATATATATATTTCAATAAAGGTGCAATTAATTTACAAATTCATGAATTATTCATACATAAAACAAATACAAAGGTTAATGATTTAAATGGCGAGAAATCCATCTTCGCGAACAATTCAAATAATATACAAAAAACCCGAATCTGTTTATGAATGAAAAGATCCTGTTTTATAAATTTCAGTTGCATTAGGTCTTTTTATTTTACAAGCTTTCGTCTGTTCCTACAGACATCCTCAGGTATGAAATAGATTGTGTTCTTGTTTTTACTCTTAGGGTTTTTGTATATTATTTGAATTGTTCGCGAGGATGGATTTCTCGCCATTTAAATCATTAACCTTTGTATTTGTTTTATGTATGAATAATTCATGAACATATATATATATATATATATATATATATATATATATATATATATAAAGAATGCTGAATAAAGAATAGGATGCATTTTTGTATATTTACGCTTGTTATACTGAATGGGTTAGTCCGATCAGTATATTTGTCATAATTTCCAGTGAAACTTTGTGTGTGTCATATCGGGATAAAATGAGTAACTACCGACACTGGGCTGGTCATGTTGCAAGGATGAGTGCTTTACACATATATATATATATATATATATATATATATATATAAAAGTGAACATAGAAGTCAACATTTAGAGATGACAATTGAGACGTTCCTGATGCAGTCTCATATAGAAAGAAAACGATTAACTACCGACACCGAGGTTCGAGTGTGACACTCTGGACTTATGAATATATGCTTCCCGCCAGGTGTATAAATAGTGGTGTCAGGCTACTGACTGCAGTGATTACTGTCTAACTATTAAGTGGAACTATCCAGTCGAATTAGTGTGAATTACTGGGCGTCGATATGAGTACGTGGCTGAATGTGTTAAAACATTCGCTTTCTGACCATGAAACCCGGGTTTGAACCTCACCATGATCGATTTGTCAGGAAGGAGACTTTCTGATGTTATCGGGTGATCGATTCCAGCGTGCGGCACCTTTGGAAAGTACCTGAAAACCATTCCACGGGTTGACTCAAGCCTTGTGAGTGAAATTGGGTAGATGGCACCCTTGAGGGGGCGTCACACGTCACTGTGTCCAAGGGCTTGAGCATGCTGGCTTTGTTCTAATTGTTGATCACGCTAGATAGCACGCTCTTTCCCAGAAACTGTAAGGTCTGCTCAGCATAGTTTGCAGTATATACCACAGAGGTGGGGGAGGCTCTGTGGGTGTTGAACAAACACAAATGCGCCTGCAGTAGTGATTGGCTAGCCGCCCTATACGAGTGGTCAGCTATAGTATACTACTATATGCATATGTATATTATATGGTTTTCAGTCACTTTCCAAAGGTGAGACACGTTGGAATCGACCCCTCTAGTCAAATTGTTGATCATGCTAGATAACACGCTCTTTCCCAGAAACTGTAACTAAGGTCTGCTCAGTGTAGTTGCAGTATAAACCACAGGTTGGCTCTGTGGGTGTTGAATAAACACAAATGCGCCTGAGCAAGCGTCTGCAATACGGATTGGATAGCCACCCTAGCAGACGGGTATCCTCCAATACGAGTGGCCAGCTAGACATACTTTGTACGTCGATGATTTGGGTTTTGATTTAGGATTTACCGGATGTTAAACCGAGCCGCGCTACTAAACAAGGATTTCACTGAAATGGTTAATTATCTTTGGTTGACTTTTACTTCTTTTTTTTTTTTTGTTTTTGTTTCGCAGTTACTAGCGGTTGTAATTAAATACTGTCTTATCTTAACATTGAAGTCTTGAGCTATACTTAATTATTAACGACCACCGTAGGTCACTGATGTAATGAATATGCATACACCTGGGTTCTCCCTCACAGTAATATGATTGGCTGGTGTCAGCCATAAATACAGACTGATGTGGAGGTACATGGTCTACGCCTATTGTCTTCGCCTATTGCCTACGCCTATTGCCTACCAGTACGACGAGGACCGGTCCATTACGGTTACCTGCTTGATTGTCCTACTCGGTTACGGTAGCGCAAAACCACTTTGCTACTTCGAACAAATATATCCCTTTCCGGGACATATCAATCACAAAACATAGAAAGCCACAAGGTAACTCTTCGTTGACAGTTTACCATGTATTATTGTACTTTCGATGATTTCGATCTTGATTTAGGGTTGACCGGATGTTAAGCTGAGCCGAGCCGAGCCGAGCCGAGCCGAGCCGAGCCGAGCCGAGCCGCGCTACTAACAAGGTAGTCATTGAAATGGTCAATTATTTTTGGTTGATTTTTACTTCTTTGTTCTTGTTAAGCATTTACTTGCAATTGGACTTAAATACTGTTTTATCTTAACAATGAAGTCTTGAGCTATATTTAATCATTAACGGCCACCGTAGGTCAAAAAAGTGGATCATTCTCAATGCACTATTAGTGCTACGCAGCATTTGAAGATTTCATGAAATGTTCTCTCTTAAGTGGCAAGTTTTATTTTTCCTTGTTAGTCATGTAGCTTTCAGAGTACCTTTGTCAAGTAACAATAAGGAGCTTCTGGTTTTAGTCATAATAGTTGTGAGAAGTAAACTAATGAGAATATAGAATTCTGCTGGACCTAAAAAGGGGGATCCCTTTCATATTGTTATTAAGTAATAAATTGATCCTCGAGAATTAATAAATGGAAAATAATATATTAAAACGTCTGTTACAATTGACAGATATTTGAAGAGTTCATCAAATGTCCATCCTTAATATTTAACAAGTGGCAAATTAAATTCTCCTGATTAGTCTTTCTTTCTTTCTTTCTTTCTTTCTTTCTTTCTTTCTTTCTTTCTTTCTTTCCATTCACTCCCGTTATTTCATTCATTTTCTTTCTTTGTTAGTTTCTTCTTTCTTTCTTTCTTTCTTTTGATTCACTCCCGTTCTTTCTTTCTTTCTTTCTTTCTTTCTTTCTTTCTTTCTTTCTTTCTTTCTTTCTTTCTTTCTATCTTTCTTTCTTTCTTCTGATTCACTCCCGTTCATTCATTTATTTTCTTTCTTTATTCTTTCTTTCTTTCTTTCTTTCTTTCTTTCTTTCTTTCTTTCTTTCTTTCTTCTGATTCACTCCCGTTCATTCATTTATTTTCTTTCTTTCTTTCTTTATTTATTTATTTATTTATTTATCTTGAGTCACTCCTGTTCTTTCTTTCTTTCTTTCTTTCTTTCTTTCTTTCTTTTCATTCACTCTCGTTCTTTCATTCATTTTCTTTCTTTGTTAGTTTCGTTCTTTCTTTCTTTCTTTCTTTCTTTCTTTCTTTTCATTCACTTCTTTAATTCTTTCTTTCTTTCCCCTTTCTTTCTTTTATCATTCCTTCTTTCTTTCACCCATTCTTTTCTCTCTCTTTTTACTTTTTTTTCTCTCGCGCGTTTTCTTTCTTTCACTTTTTCTTTCTTTCTTTCTTTCTTTCTTTCTTTCTTTCTTTCTTTCTTTCTTAATCCCACTCTTCACTGTGTTATGCACCATTCTTTTGGAGTCACGAGCAATTAACCTAAGATAGCTGTCTACCAAGTACAAGGGTTCCACCAGGGGACAATAAACAACCAATCACTGCACGGCTCGCAATCTTTGATGAGCAGAGATTTCCCGCCAATTTAACAGTAACTCTCAAATTTGCCTCTCGTCAATATTCGTCAATAGGTTTTCTTTAGGAGCAGAGTTATCTGCCCCTGGGGATATTTCATTTGTAATTATTCCGTTGCCTACAAGCCAATTAAAATTACCGGCATTGAATTGTCTTTGATGGTAAAAGGATGGAATTTAGTAAAAGAAAAACATTCGGTTCCGTGTCGAAGGAGACTGTGATAACAGAGTCCAAATACGTGTAAACGAAATTTATAGCACTCTCGGCTGCTACGTGACATCTGTCTTCCTATACGGCAGCGAAGAAGAGACTCGAGGCGGCGGAGATGTGGCTCTACAGAAGGACGCTGAGGATATCAAGGACCGATCATGTAAGCAAAGATGAGGTCTTGGAGAGGATGCAAAACATGGAAGAAGCTTATGTTTAACATCAGGAAGAGGTAGATTAAATTTCTGGGACACGTGATGAGAAAGGAAGGCCTGGAGAATCTGATACTCACGGGACGAATAGAGGGGAAAGAGACAGGGGAAAGCAGCGCATGACATACGTGGCGGGCTTGGGCAGGTGGATGGCGGAGCGTGGTCTCGGGGAGTTGTCAGAAATACAAAACCTGTTGAGAGCTACAAGGGATAGGGGAAAGTGGAGGGCCATTATCGCCTACGCCCTGAAATGATACGGCACATAAAAAGAAAAAAAAGGAGGAGGTTGATGATTGGGAAGGGTCCGGAACGGAAAACTAGAAGAAGGAAGTTGAGAAAAGTCCTCCTCGTAGAGCCAGAGGAAATGGAATCAGAGAGTGACTGAAAATGAAGAAAGATGGATTATGAGTAGCCAGTTAGCTACTGAGAGGTCGGAAAGGACAGGGAGGCCCTCGGGCGAGGAGCCAGAAGGGCAGATCTTGGAAAACGATATCCGTAGCCCTGATGTAGAAGTTTATCTAATTTTCTTTTTTGTACGTTTGATATATCCATAAATATTGTGGAATATATCGTGAGCGCCTTTTTATATATTAGTTTGGTGCAAAAATAATGTCGTTTTTTGACGTTCAACTTTATGTGAGAAAACGACATTATTTTTGAACCAACCCAATAATTTTTACCGACCCAGTAATCTTAAAAACAGGTTAACAGCTTGAATGGTGGGGGTGAATAAAGGAAGGAAAGTGGTAGAATTAGGGGTTGGAGATCCTGTATTCTACAAAATCCACCCGAGGGAAGGGAAATTAGACCAGAAATGGGAACCCTAATACAGAATGGTAGAACAAACGGGACCGGTGTCATTCATAATCAGGGACCAGATGGAAGAAAAGAGATCATGCTAATGATTTAAAACTAGCGGAGGTTAATGGAAAGAAGAAGAGACTCGAAGAGGCGCAGATGTGGTTCTACAGAAGAATGCTGAGGACCGAGCATGTAAGCAACGATGAGGTCTTGGAGAGGTTGCGGAGATGTGGCTCTACAGAAGGACGCTGAGGATATCAAGGACCGATCATGTAAGCAAAGATGAGGTCTTGGAGAGGATGCAAAACATGGAAGAAGCTTATGCTTAACACCAGTAAGAGGTAGATTAAATTGCTGGGACACGTGATGAGAAAGGAAGGCCTGGAGAATCTGATACTCACGGGACGAACAGAGGGAAAAAGAGACAGGGGAAAGCAGCGCATGACATATGTGGCGGGCTTGTGCAGGTGGATGGCTGATCATGGTCTCGGGGAGTTGTCAGGAACACAAAACCTTTTGTGGATAGCGTGAAGTAGAGGGCCATGTGTAAACAGGGAGATTGTTTGCTAGGCTTTTCTGGGACCAGTTTCTCGTAATTTCTTCCCATTCAAATTAATTATATTTTACCTTAAATTCTCCTAATAAAAGACAAATGATCACCTTGAGCTGGAGAAAAGAAAAAAAAGTCACACGGAACAATGTCAGAGGAACGGGGACGTGTTCCAGCCCGGCGATGTTCTTATCGGCTAGGAACTGCCGGATGCTCAAGGCGTTATGAGCAGATGTATTGTCGTTGTGAAGCAGCCACGATTTGTCCTGCCACAACTCTCGTCTCTTCTCGCGCACCGAGTAAAAGCAAACACTAAGATTACTGTTCTATACTTCCACGATATTATGTTAGACGATAACACTATCCGCTTATTTCTCTTTCGAGCATAGCTCACACATTTTTTAGACAGACCTCGTATATAGGCCTATCTATACTTTATGCTTACTGCAAGGGTAGTGTCGAAAAGGCCGAGAGAGGCGTTAAAATGACAATCGCCATACAGTATTGATTTACATGTCAATAGTCACTAGCTGTAGCCACAAACACTCTATCTCTTCCGCTAAGTGTTGATTGGTTCACCGTTTTAGCCAATTGACATTCACTTTTTCATTTGAAAGTACTAGAGTCAGTTTACATCAGGATTCGCAGACCCTCGCCGTGTAAACAGTGAGATTGTTTGATACACTTTGCTGTGATCAGTTTCTAGTAATTCACCCCCTACTTTTTTTTTGTTCCCACCTTTCCGAACATTAACTAATTCATATTTCATATTTATTTTATTCTACCTTAAATTCTGCCGATAAAAGAAACATTCATGAACGTGGGCAAAACAGGTTGTTTCTTTGACATCCTTTTATTTTTTATCCCTCATTATGCCTTGTAATGTTAAACTTTATGCTTTTAAAGCAATATATATATATATATATATATATATATATATATATATATATATATATATATATATATATGTGTGTGTGTGTGTGTGTGTGTGTGTGTGTTGCTTTAAAATTCCCTTGAGGATGAAATGGAACTAATGTTTTTAGTTTAATTACAAAGTTAAATTCAAAGCTTTCAGCTTCCATTTTTGAAACATGGTTAATACTGTGTAGCGAAAAAACATATTTTAAACCAGTTAATATATATATATATATATATATATATATATATATATATATATATATATATATATATATATTTATGTGTGTGTGTGTGTGTGTGTGTGTGTAAATATATAGAAAATAGGAAAGAACTTGTTAGGTAAATAATCCAAAGTTCTTTAGTATTTTTGTTATCATTTTTAAAAAATAGTGCTCGATACAAAAGTAGAGCATAAATATAATTATTTATTTAAAAATATGATTCCAACACGCTACATATATACTTATGTAGCGTGTTGGAATCATATTTTTAAATAAATAATTATATATATATATATATATATATATATATATATATATATATATATATATATATGTATATATGTATATATATATATATATATATATATATATATATATATATATATAAGATAATCCTAAGGAGCACTTTACGTAGTTACCTTTTACTCGTATTAGAGTGTTTTTTCTTTGGACTTTGAGCTTAAAAATCCGGAAGATTGTTTTCGCTTTGGTTTAATGTTCTTGGTTCTTTCTTTTTTTTTATTCCTTATTTTTCCTTGGGTACCTATTTGTTTTGCTACAAGTCGAACTATCCAAGGTTTTTTCCAAGCGAGTACCACAATATATATAATATGCATATATATATATATATATATATATATATATATATATATATATATATAATCAGTTATATATATATATATATATATATATATATATATATATATATATATATATATATAATCAGTTATTCGAAAATTATAACGCAAAAATGTTATAAAATCACTGCAAAAATATCCATTTTGTTTCAACACTTCTGGTGTCTTACCAACACTTGACAAGACACCAGAAGTGTTGAAACAAAATGGCTATTTTTCTAGAGATTTTATAACATTTGTAAGTTATAATTTTTGAATAAATGATTATATTTGCTCTATTGAGCACTCTTTTAAGAATAGTATATGTTGTTTATTGGAATTTATTCCGTATACACCAATCGTATACTTTTATATATATATATATATATATATATATATATATATATATATATAATAAAAGTTTCATTGAAGGCGATTGACAAGGTACCGCGATAAAGTTTCTTATTCTTGAATTCGTATTATTTTTCTTGAACTCGTACAAGTATTTTCTTTTCGGGACATGAAGTGTGTAAATCTTCTCCAAATGTTATTTGGATCCGAGCGATCTCGGCTATTCTATTAACTATTATAAAAAGTGTTTTTATTATTAATATGTAGAATTATATATATATATATATATATATATATATATATATATATATATATATATATATAAGTTATGAAGAACTTGGTAATCCGTATTGGTAATCCCAAGGAGGATTAAATCCTGAGAGCTCAATGTAAATCCAGAGCTAATATTTAAAAGAAGAACAGACCACTTTAAGGTACCATTATAATAATTTATTTCACCATAGCTCTTTTGAAGGACTCGGGATCATCAGATAGCACTTCCAAAAATGAAATGAAACGAAAAATGAAATTAAAATTGATGGGTAGTGTAAGTTTTTGTAATTTAACAGAGGGATAGTTAAAGAGACATGGTAGAGTTTAGGGAGGGATTAATTTCATATCTCTCTCAAGTATACTTTATATTGTGGGAGGAGGAGTGACCAGACCTTGACCTATTTAGATGGTTAACTTAACGGAAGTGATATATAGAAATGGGAGGGAAGTAGGGAGAAAGGAAAAAGAAAGAAGAGGGAGAGGGAAGTAAAGAGAAATAGGCTGTAATTGGGTTTTAGTCTTGTTATAACAATGAATTGAGTGGAAGGCTGAGTCAGTATAGCTTGAGTGAAGCTTTATTCTACTAGAAATCTATTCCGGTAGCGAACCGTACAGGAAAATGGCCGACTACCTCATGGAGAGAGGAAGACAAAAAGAAAGGGAAATCATTCAGTCTTGGAAAGTCAGAGAAAGATTAAAGAGTTCGTCTATTTTCACCACAAGTCTAAAAAAAAAAAATTGATGTTTGCTATCAATTTAAATAGTTTAGGGATTTAATATAAGTCAAATACTATATTTATTAACACATTTATAGAGAACATATTAAAAAAATATTTTAAATTATAATAGTTTGTTTACCCGACCAGTCGTACTTTTTTAATATTGTAAAAATAGTTACGGTAACATCTTTATTAGTTTTACTTTTAATCTAATTTATGAATGTAATTTGTCATTATTTTTATATGGGTAATCTTACTGACTTATGGTTTAATTATGGAATAACATTTGAGGGTATTATTAAAGATTTTGCTTTCTTCTTATATATATCACATAGATATTCATGCAAATCCCATATATACATACGTTTATTTACATGCGCAAATACATACATAGACACATATGTAGCAATATACACAAGTACCTATCCATATTGATACATAAATTACATACACATACATTTATAAATAATTACATATATTTTTAAATTTTAAAATTTATTTAGATTTTTGTTTAATTTCATAGTTAATGTTTAACGTTGGGTGACTTCCGAAGTGTTTAATTATCCCCCCCCCAAAATTAGTTAATATTTTATTATCAATATTGATAGTTAAAGATTGGTATATTTAAATTTAAGTTAAATTATCAATTTAAAATGAAAATACCTCCAGATGATAAATATACCCTCTCATAATTCTAATTAGAGAATATTAAAAGAGAAAGTGAGATTAAAAATGAATAAGAGTAATTTTAAAACACCATTAAAATGATCTTATGTCCTTCCATTGGAATACATTCTATACACACACACATATATATATATATAACACAAGGAATGTTAAAAGATTCATGTTAAAAAGATAAAAAAATAAAAAATAAAAAAAAACAAATGAAAACTACAGACAAAAGTTCATTTTCTCCATCAAGACATTCATTTCTGTAGTTTAGTGCTAGCAGCAAGCAGAAATATTACTCCTCCCGATGATGGCCATTTCGGCCGAAACTAGTCGAGGAATTTAAATGGAAAAATAATAAAAAAACGAAAGAATATTAATCTACAACCCAGTGTGTCTGAGGATTTTAATTTTTTAATTTTTTAATTTTTATTGTTCAAAATATATATATATATATATATATATATATATATATATATATATATATATATATATATATATATACATACACACATATACATATACACATACATACATATATACATACATATGCATATATATACATATATATACATACACACATATACATATACACATACATACATATATACATACATATGCATATATATACATATATATATATATATATATACATATATACACATATACATACACATACACCTATATACACACACACACAATTATATACATAAACAAGCATTTAAAAAGAGCTATGCACATAAACAACCACACATGCATATGTATTTATATTACTATGTTATACATATATTCACACATATTACAAATATTAACTCTAAAATATTTACATCTATATACACATACATAGATAGACTACATGCAATTTCATATCCAAAACAATATTTATATATACATATACATCCATACACACGCACATATACATATACATACATATACATACACACATACATACATGCAAAATACATATACACATATATATACAAAAATACCTAGGCAAAAACTACGTTCGCACCTATACATACCACATACATATATATTCATACTCATACATATGCATATATATACATATATACATACACATACACATATACATATGCGCCTACAATTCATACAAACACATATATGCATATGAACACCCTTATCCAAAATACCCATACATATATATATATAAATTCACACACACTCACACACACACACACACACACACACACACACACACACACACACATATATATATATATATATATATATATATATATATATATATATATATATTAAATAAAAACAGATCACTTTAAGGTTCCATGTATTAAATTATTTCACCACAGCCCGTTTGAAAGGACTGCGGATCATCAGACTTTACTTCCAAACAAAAAATGAAAAGAAAATTTACACATTTTTGACGGGCCGTATTAAACATATGCAAATTAACGATGTCAGGAAATGAGGGGAGAGAGAGAAGACATGAGTGAGTTAGCAAATATTGACACATTTAAACGGTTAACTTAACGGAATTTATATATTGAAATCGAAGGGGTAGAGAAGAAAAATGCCTATAGAGAAAAAAAAGAGAGAAGGAAGTTAAGAGAGAAGAGATGTCACTAATTTTCTTTGTAAAAAAAACTTGAAACAGACACTGTTATTTTGCTTTACTTTGAAATGTATTCCAATCCCTCCATTAGTCGCTTTAAGAAATGTATTCCAATCCCTCCATTAGTCGGCTTCAGAAATGTATTCCAATCCCTCCATTAGTCGCTTTAAGAAATGTATTCCAATCCCTCCATTAGTCGCTTTAAGAAATGTATTCCCATTCCTCCATTAGTCGGCTTAAGAAATGTATTCCCATTCCTCCATTAGTCGGCTTAAGAAATGTATTCCAATGCATCCATTAGTCGCTTTAAGAAATGTATTCCAATGCCTCCATTAGTTGGCTTAAGAAAGGTATTCCTCCGTTCGTCGGCTTAAGATATGTATTCCAATTCCTTCATTAGTCGCTTTAAGAAATGTATTCCAATCCCTCCAATAGTCGGCTTAAGAAATGTATTCCAATGCCTCCATTAGTCGGCTTAAGTAATGTATTCCAATGCCTCCATTAATTGGCTTAAGAAATGTATTCCAACGCCTCCATTAGTTTAGTCAAATAATTTACTATTTAATCCACTGTTTATGCTGCCAGTGCTGTGTGTTACTATTTGTCATTGCCGCGGTAAAACAGAAGGAATGTTCTTATTTATAGAGGAAACGTTATATTGAAGTAGTTTTTTGAACAAGAATGTTTAATACATAAAATTCGCGCGTAATGTTTGACAACATAATTCACATATAGACGGCACCTGGAATTGGTTTGTCGAGATTTTGAACAATAAAAAATGACCCAGACTTAGCGGGCAATGATGACTGACATGTGTTCTACGCATCTGAAGATGCAAGCTGTAAAGCGGAAACTTCATTTCGTAAATTACGAGTTGATTTCTCCTCATCGAAAGTTGAGCTGAAATGCCTGGCGGGGTGGTGGAGTAAGCCACCCACGCTCACTGAGGAGATTTAGTGAGAGGTGATAATAAGAAAGAGTGGGAGAAGGGAATTCCCCGAAATTATGAAGTAAGCTGACAGCAAAGTGGATTTACGGAAATCCCCTTATGTGTCCCGCACCAGTTTGAGCGAATATCAATAAATACGAATGGGCGGAGCGAATTCGGTAGACGGAGACTAGAGACTAGAAACAGGAGAGAGACAGCAGAGTGTTCGTCCAAGCCACCCGTCGTGATACCCCCCCCACGTAATTGCCTGCCGAAGAGATTTCCCACCTCCGACTTCAGCCTTTTGCCGACCTTTTACCAAAACAGCAAACCAGATTTTGCCCGGTCGACAATAATATCACTTCCGATTTAGACGCGTGTTGGGCTGATAATTAATTGCACGCGAACTCTGATATAGACCAATTATTGTAGGGAGGACTGATATAAAAACAGTATTTACTTTTTGTTTAATTTATTCGAGTGTTATATTTTTCCTGTACGTCTTCGTCCTTTTTGGACCAGCCCACCGCGAAGATACCTCCGACGATTCGATCCTGGCTTCCTTGTGTAAAAAAACATATCACAACGTGGGATAAGGCAGGTATGAAATCGAAGCGATCTTCATTGATCAGCTGGGGTGTTGGAAGTCTTGGACTACCAGGGAGGGTGTTGGGCGCCAGCTGTGCAAAATCTGTGGAACCCTGGTGTACTCTGAATTTATCCTTAACTGCCACGTATGGTACAGTGTAACCCGGATATAAGAGAGTTGTCGCTACCGGAGAAGAAATTTCTTATATCCGTGTTTCTCTTATATCCGTGTTTCTCTTATATCAGGGTCTCTTATATCCGGGTTACACTCAATTAGGAAGATACAGGTGTTGGACGGATAATTGAAACACTTGTTAAATTCAAAGAAAAATTATTGCATATGGAATTGGTCCTCCTTTAGCCTCACAGACAGCTTTAATACGTCTAGGAATGGAATCATACAGCTTCCTATTTTCATCCAGAGGAATTTTCCGTCATTCTTGCATTGACATCTGCTCCAGCTCTTTAAGACACGACAGTGGAGGATTGCGGCTCCTAAATTGTTGCTCCAAAATACACCACAAATGTTTAATAATATTGATATGTGGAAATTGGGGAGGCCACTCCACGTGTTCTAGCTCCCTTTCATGCTCTTCATACGAATTCTTAACCACTCGAGCGGTATGTATTGGAGAATTATCGTCTTGGAAGATGCAGTCACCATCAGAGAATAAAATGTGGGCCATCGGATGAACATGATCTCCCAAAATGTTCAGGTAATCTTTGCTGTTGATTCTACCATGCAGGGAAACTATTGGACTGAGACATTTCCATGATATGGCGGCCGAAACTATCATTGATCCACCTCCACGTTTCACTGATGGAAGAAGGCAGTCAGGTTTGTAAGCTTCTTTGGGCTGCCTCCACCGATAAACTCGTTCTTGTGAAAAGAGAAAAACTGAACTCGTTTGAGAATATGACTTGCTTCCATTGGTTTGCAGACCAGGCATTGTGATCTCTGCACCGCTTCAACCTCTTCTGAATGTTGCGAGTGGAGAGAAGAGGTTTCCTTACGGCGGCTCTTCCATGATATGCAACCTTATGGAGCTCATGACGAACAGTTTTAGTAGAAACTGAACTATTCAGATGATTATTCAACTCAGCAGTCACTTTGGCCGCAGTAGTCCGATGATTTTTTGCCACATTGCGTTTCAATACACGTCGGTCCCTGTCAGTAAGTTTAAAAGTCCGGCCAGAATTGCTACGGTTGTAAGAGGTTTTGCTCCGTTTTTCGAATTGCGTCATAGTTCTTGATATGGTAGCTCTTGAAAAATGAAACAGTTCAGCAAACTCAATGATCGAGGTTCCTGGATTGCGAGCGCCAACAATTTGCCCTTTTTCGAATTTGGAGAGGTCATGCATTTAGCTTAAATTTTACTAAATTCTAAAAATAAATAAGCCAAAGACTGTAAATTAGATAAATAAACGTATTTACAATAGATATAACGCGCAATTACGAAGTTTTAGGTAAAGTTCTTAATATAATAGGTCTTTGAAATATAGGAGCGGAATTTTCACATGTTCCAATTATTTTGTCCACCCCCTATATATATATATATATATATATATATATATATATATATATATATATGTATATATATGTATATGTATGTATTTTGTCCAACCCTTGTAAATTTATTTATGAATCCGGATAATACTTGAAAACTGAATCCTCATTTCTGACGTTTTTTTAAACGTATCTCACCTAAGAAGTCCCGGGTTTCAATTTTAGCGATACTTTAGGGGGGAAAAACACGGTTCAAACCGGAACTTTATTCGAAACGGACGAGGAAAATTCTTCCTGTTGTCATTTTGCATATATTTGCATAATTTTGATTCAGTGTACCAATGAATCGCTGTCTGTTACAGCGTTTCAGCTCTTTGTTTTTTCTTCTTGTCGTTTCCCAAATTGGATTAAAACACAGAAATCAGATTAAAAGATCTCTATTCCCAATTTGAGAAAAAAAAAAACAAAAAAAACAATTAAAGACAGAGTAAAAAAAAAGCAAGTAGAGACACAAATGAATAAACGACCTCAAGACCCTCGTCAACTGAGGCAAATGATGGCTTGTCAAATACAGAGTGTCCATAAAGTTCGTGTGCACTTAAAAATTTTATAACTTTATTTGTATTTGCGATAGAAATAATCTGTAAAAAATGTTATAAAGTTTAATGTACCTAGTTTTAAGTATAGCTAAAATAACTAATGTGATTTCAGGCATTACTGTAAATCAGTTGGCAAATGTTTTCCGTGAACTGCAAAATCGTATTACCCTTTGTATTGCTAATGATGGAGAACATCTGGAAACTTAAATAAAATTTCAATAAAAAAAATATAGATTTACTTCTTTTTAATCCTTTTTACAAATTATTTCTATCGCAAATCCAAAGAAAGTTATAAATGTATTAAAGTACACACGAACTTTATGGACACCTTGTATAACACCTCCAAAACTAAACTCTCCATTAATCATCTGAGTGACACTTCTCTGCCTTCCATCAGCATGACTGATCCTATCCTCCATGAAACTGACTCGTTGCGACGTCTTCGGCTAACGTTCTCAGCAGGCATCAAAAGACTATACTGAATCCATTGCTAGGTCAGCTGCTAAGAAAGTTGGATCACTGTGTCATATGAGACAATTTTTCTCTCCAGAATCTATCTTATATCTATCTTATAAGTCTACGATTCACCTATGCTTAGAATATTGTTGCTACATATGGTCCGGTGGCCCTGCTATTTTCCTGGAGCTTCTTGATAAAATCCAAAGAAGAATCAGCAATATTATTGGTCCTGATCTGGCGGCTCGGCTTCAGTCACTTGCCCACCGCCGTAATGTGGCCTCTGTGTGCCTGCTTTATAAATACTTTCATGGTAATTATTCGGATGAGATCTTCGCTATAGTACCTGGACTTTTTGAATTTAAGCGCAGTACTAGACTGGCATTGAGACCTCATTAATTTACAGGTGAGCGAGTTAGATATAGACGTAACTTCTCCGTTTTCAGTTTCTTTTCTCGTAGTCCGCACTTGCGGGACTCCCTTCCAGCTCCGTGCTTTCCAGACAACTATAATCTGCAAAAATTTAAATGCAATGTCAATTGCTATCTACTGTCCTCCTGGATTATCTTTTCTCTTTTTACTCATTGCTAATGTCTCTGTTCCTAATTCCTTCACACTCTGTGACCCCTTGCGTGTTCGTGGCTGTGGAGCGAGGCGTTTTTCACAAGAGGCCACCCATAAAACCAAAATCAGATTCACCTCCTAAATAACATTTACATTTTTAAACAGAAAATTTGATTCATATAAATTCATAGCTTGTGGGACTCCCTTCCGGCTCCATGCTTTCCAGTCAACTTTAATCTGCAAAAATCTGGTGTCCTCCTGATTACCTTTTTCTCTTTCTACTCATGACTAATGTTTCTTTTCCTAATTCCTCTACACCCTGTAACCCCGTGCGTTTGAGCGGCTGTACAGCCTTGCTTGGGGTGATACCGATTAAAAAATAAATAAATAGATAAATTGTAGAATAACAAGACAATAAACAGCACTTACCGGCGTAAGAGTCCCAGCTAGCGTCCAGTTGGCAGACAAAAATAAAGCAGGTTGTAACTTAATACAAACCCTGCAAACTAACTGATGAATCAAGCTGGTATTTATATAGAAATACCTCCACTCAGGTACCAGCAGCCAATCACAGCCCAAGCAATGGACTATCCCACTTTAGCACAATGAGATGCTCCATTGCACCATAAATAGCTCTCTTCCTCAAGGTTGAATTACTTTTCTTTTACCTCAGCTTGCTCCACAACTGAGTGTTTATCTTGACCACGTGATTGTTCGACATGGCGCTGCGAACAGGATTACTGACACTCGAAAATTGGGAACTCTTCTTCATTGAAGCAGGCATATCCACTGACTCGGCCAAAACTCATGCAACAAGGTTTGCGGATGAGAAGCTGACAACCGAGAGCCTTCAAATGCTGGATCGATCTATGCTTAAGGAGCTGGGAGTCACTTTAATTGGAGAAGCCCTGTGTATCATCAAGCAGGCTAATGAATCCACCACCCAGACAACCCGTATTCAGGCACTAGCAGCCAAGCCTCCTCATCTCAATCTCGAGATGATACCACAGCAATTCAGGAAGTTCCGAATTGACTGGGATGTCTTTACCAAGATGACGAATATGCCAAGCTCCCAAGCTAATATTCACTTATACAATTGTGCTGATGAAGCTGTGCAAAACGCCATAATCAACACACACCCTGACTTCTTTACCACTGATCCAGATAAGCTACTTGACATGGTAGAAGCATTGGTCACCCAGAGGTCAAGTCCTATTGTCCATCGCCTTGCTTTTGCCTCCATGTTTCAGGATGCGGATGAGCCAATACAAAGTTACCTTGTTCGCCTAAGAGCCATAGCCGTTGATTGTAACTTTACCTGCCCCTCGTGTGAGCATGACCTGTCTGATATATACATCAAGGACCAGATCATCCGTGGAATAGCAAATGACACACTCCAGGCTGACCTACTGGCCAAAACTGGGGCAATTAAATCCCTTGAGCAAAATATCCGTCATGCTGAGGCATTCGAATCAGCATTGCGAGACCAAACCTCAATGGCCGGCGCTTCAGATACAGCTGCTGCTCGGCTATCAACATACCGCAGACAGAAGGGTACATCACAAGCCAACGAGGGGATCCGTACCAGCACCTATGGCAACTGCAATGTTAAACCAAACCAGCAGGCTTGCTTAGGTTGTGGCAGCCACCAGCATAGCACCTCAGGAACTGGATCCCGCCGGCTAAAATGCCCAGCATGGGGACAAACATGTAGTAACTGTGGGAAGCCCAATCACCTATCGAGGGTATGCCGGGCTAAGAAACTTGCTCAAGCGGTCAGGAAAAGCCCAGAGGCTAATGAAGCTGCCATGGACACACTTATTGCCCACATCACATTCAATCAAACGACAGACACGTATACATCTAAAGACACAGGCCAGGTAAGGGAAATTGATGCATATGTTGTTCCGTTCTCACCAAAACCGGATCCCAGACAAGTTAAGAATATCCCCAGAAATTACAGCACTAGGATGACGATCTTTCCCGACAGTGGGGCCACAATATGTCTCGGGGGACTTAAGCACCTTCTGAATATGGGGCTCACTACCAACAACCTCATTCCATCAAAAAAAGTCGTTCGAGCTGTGGGAGGCTTTACACTTGTCTGTCAGGGTTGGCTCCCTGTGGAATTCATCGTCCAAGGAAGAACAACTAAACAAGCCCTATACATATGCAAAAAGATTCAGCGGCTATACTTCAGCAAAGCAGCCTGCATTGATGTAGGGATACTGTCCAAAGACTTTCCTAAGCCGACGACTACAATATTACCCCAAACAGCAATGCAACACCTGCCCTAGACAAGCACACATAAAAAATCGGACGCAAGCACTAAACAATGCAAAGTCGAGGGACAACTTCCAACGCGCCCCAAAAAACTCCCTTTTCCCCCAACAGAACAAAACATTGATAGACTCAAGAATTGGCTATTGAATCAATTCGCCGAAACGGCGTTCAAGAACAATGGTGAATTCCCACCAATGGAGCAAAGATGGAATGGGCTTCCTACTTCTACAGAAGTATTGCTCATGTACCACTGACAAAGCTCCAGTTTGCTGCCCTGAAGGTTGGCGCCTGATATTTGCTGCTAGCAGATTCTGCATTGATGCTGAACGCAGATATGCACCTATTGAAGGCGAGGCAGCAGCAATTGCGTGGGCATTGGAAAAGTGTCGCATTTTTGTAATGGGTTGCCCGAATCTCATAGTGGTTACAGATCATGAACCACTAAAAGGATTATTTGGAGATAGAGACCTTAGTAAAATCCAAAACCCCCGATTATTCAGGTTAAAGGAGAAAACACTCAGGTACAGATTCACCATTCAGTACTTCCCTGGGAAATGGCACAGAGCCTCTGATGCTGTCTCACGTTACCCAGCAGACATATCACAGGCACTCCTAAATGTATTCACTGCTGAACCCTCTCAATCAGACATCATAGAGTCTGACAACATGGATGACTGGGTCAAATCAACAACCCTATTAGCAACATTCGGTGCAAACGACAACCTGGAACTCATCTCACCAGACGTTATCCGTGCGGCGGGACACAGCGACCCGCAGTACAAAAAATTAATTGAAGTAATACAAAATGGATTCCAAAGGACGCGCATCCTCACTGCACCTGAAATCCGTGAATACTGGGAAGTGAGGCACCGCCTAAGTGTTGACGACGGATTAGTGCTCTTAGATCAAAGAATCGTTATCCCCACCTCACAACGCGCAAAAGTATTACATAGCCTACATTCTGCACACCAAGGCGAAGTTGGCATGAAGGCACGTGCCAATGAATCTGTTTATTGGCCCGGGATGAATGCTTCAATTCGTAACATTAGAGCAGGTTGTACGTTCTGCTCAAAAATTGCCCCGAGTCAGCCAAAAGAGCCAATCAATTTGACACCATCTCCTGATTTGCCATTTCAGCAAATCGTCATGGACATCTTCCATGTTGGGAACCATGGTTACTTAGCATGCGCTGACAGGTTAACAGGCTGGCTGAATCTATACCACTTGAGCCACGGAGAAGCTACTGCCTCAAGGATTATTTCGATTTGCCGAGACATATTTCAAACCTACGGCGCTCCTGAGGAACTCAGCAGTGATGGTGGGCCACCCTTCACATCTCTTCCATTCAAGCAATTTTTACAAGACTGGGCTGTTAAACACAGGTTATCATCTGCTGGTTACCCACAATCCAATGGTCGTGCAGAGCTCGCTGTCAAAACGGCCAAGAGAATCGTAAATGGCAACACAGGAGCACAAGGATCATTGGACAATAACCGTGCAGCAAGAGCCATCCTCCAATACAGGAATACGCCCATTCAAA
>OZ010614.1:40428845-40436345 GCA_963932145.1 Acanthosepion lycidas
TATGTACACACATTAGAAGCAGTTTTTAGTTTTATAATTAAAACTATGCAAATCAAAAACTAACCACTGTTTCTTGTCTTTGAACAATATTCTATCAGCAAAAATTCGGCTTACCGATGGGGTCACATATTAGTGGAGATCTTGCTTGCCTTTTTCTAGAATTTTTAGTATCCTGTCCGTTTAAATACATCGTGCCAATAAACTCTACTTACCTACATAGATGACGTTCTTTTATTATGCCCTTATAATATATATATATATATATATATATATATATATATATATATAAGACAAAATAATGAAACTTCAATAAATAAATCTCTACCTTTCCTCGACATCTTATTAACACGCAACAATAATTAATTAGATTTTAAAGTTTATCGCAAAGCCACTAACAAAAGTGATCTAATCAATTTCTATTCACACCACAACCAAAGAATAAAAGCTGAACTAACCATAGGATTCTCCTTCGAAGCCATTAACATATATAACCCGGAATACTTAAATGAAGAAGAGAAAGATATTGAAGATACATTCAGACTTCTTCAGTATCCACATCATTTCATCCTCGAAGCTTTAACATTATCTTACAAAATTCACAGAGTCAAAAAAAATAGACACCAGTAACAAAAATTGCGCCAAGTTCCTAATCCCTCCCGCGAACAGTCTTTTTTTAATAAATTCGCTAACAAATTAGTCATACCTACGACAAGGATCGTTACTACCAACTGTAAGAAAATCGGAGATATAATTAGGAAGAAAATAAACTGTACACCAATTCAAATGCCGGTATTTGTCAAATAAAATGTTTAAATGCAAAAATGTAGGTGAAACATCACGTGATCCAAAAATCCGCATCTTCGAACACAAGAGAGATTTACGTTTGGACAAACATTCTAACTCTCTCGTATTGCACAGGAACGATGCTGGTCATAATTTTGATTTTTATTAATGCCACCCCAAATTAAAAGGGAAAATAATTTTTGGGGGAGAAATTACACATTACCATCCGATGTTCGCTTAGACATAATAGATTTTTCAATCTAATAGATTTCAAACTTACATACATTTAGAATTATCTACAATTTAATGCACGTGATACATGACTGACCAATGAGAATCGATCCGAACAAAATTGAAAACTTCTGTCATGATCTGCTGCCCCAATACACTATATATATATATATATATATATATATATATATATATATATATATATATATATATATATATGTAACTACACTCGTCTCGGAAAACCTTCGGTTTCTTGGTTTGCTAATGATCAAATCAATTTCGAAGGAAAAAAACAAAGTTTTAAAAAAGAAAGAGCTAGGAACAAGATCGTCTGTCGAAAATAATCGTACAGCATACAGGTCCAAACCCCAAAGAAAAAAAACCCGATACGAGTAATCAACTAACTAAAAAAGTGATCAGTACAAAAGTAGAGCAGACCTAGAGAGCCAGGCAAATCTACCAAGGTTTCACCAAAGCGGATCGTCAGGGAAAGTTGGCTTTCCTTATATATATATATATATATATATATATATACATATGCAACGTCATCCACAGACAGACTGTTTCGCTGTTTCACAGCTCATCAGTGTGGATAGACATCCGGTTGCTTCTAGCTCGGATCGAAACCCGACTGAATTGGTATCAGCCGGAGATTCTACCACTAAGCCGTAATATCACTTAAAATACCAAGGTAATAATTTTTATTTCATTAAAGCTCTAAAAACGCAGCTCTCAATTTTCAAGATCTACAAACAAAATCAAAAATAAAACGGGACTTTTATCTCCTAGATATATTTAAGATTTAGCAAGAAAAATACATGTAGGACATAAAAGTTTAGGACTTTAAATATTCTCGGGATATAATTAATAATCATTTAATTCAAATCTCTTAGGTCTTATTTTAATTTTAATTTCTTGATTAATTATACAAAATGTTAATTTTTCATCAATTTCGAAAAATATTTTACAAAATATTCTTAAACTGATACTTTTTGAAAAATATTATTTACAGAGAATTTGTTGAATGAAAGCACATTCCTATATATATATATATATATGACGTCATATATTACGAAACGGACAAAGTCCGACAATTTATTTATTAAAGACATTTTTTATGTTTAACGTTTTTTTTATAGATACAAGTATTTAAGTAAATGCTCTGTTTATAATAAACAGTATTAAATAACATTTACCGGCCTGAATGTCCGAGAAATTTTCATAGAAAATATTCGTTCTTTGACAGGATTCGAACCTGCATCCTATACGGAACCGTCATTTACGCTGACGTGCCTTACCGTTGGGCTACAAAGAAGCGTTCGGCAGGTAAAGTCGAATTTACTGCTTATAAACTTCAATCTTCCATGAATCTCGAATATTCATAACTGCTCATGGCGTATCAAATGTAAACAAATGACGTCATATATTACGAAATGAACAAAGTCCGACAATTTATTTATTAAAGACATTTTTTATGTTTAACGTTCTTTTTATATAATTTTTTTTATAAATGTGTGTATATGCACCTGTGGATTTTGCATATATATGTATATTTACCACTAATATTATATATATATATATATATATATATATATATATATATCGAGAGAGAGTGCTTTTCTGATAGTATGATCTTAACCGTTTCAAATCTAGGCTCAGCTCCATATAGCATATATATCCTATCCTTTCTTCTTCTTACGCCATATAAATCTCTTGAGCCTTGTATTAGGTGAATAATAATGCAATCGGGCGTTAGATTTTCCCTCTCATATCAACCTTCCTTACAGCATAATACCATTGATTTCTTATAAATTATACGAGTTCAATTTGTGATTGAATGGAATGAAATCTGACAGAACTTTATTAACGTAGCGAGAGAAATCGATAAACTCGTCAACTTCATAAGAACGAAATGTCAATATGTTTGTGAGCAACGCGCGTTAAAAGAACAACAGATTCCTGTGACTATTTCCCAGCACTCTCCCTTTCGTGAAAAAAAAAAAAAAAAAAAAAGAATTGATTGCACCTTGCACATTATAAATACGGGGTCAAGTCATTTTTTAATCATTTTATTCGTCCTGGGTATGACGATAAACTACATCCGCGCCCTGGGTATGACGATAAACTGCATCCTCATCCTGGGTAAGACGATAAACTACGTCCAACAGCAAGGCCTCTGATCAGGAGGTTTTGAGGAGTATGGAACCGACTATAAATTGCTGGTGTTCCCAGGTCCACCTTGACCCGGGGTAGTAGCACCTGTTAGGGTCCCAGCTATGGGCAAATAGTTTACCCCCAAACCCGGATCTCATCCTGGGTATGACGATAAACTACATCCACGTCCTGGGCATGACGATAAACTACGTCCAACAGCAAGCCCTCTGATAATACGTTTCTGAAAAAATAATGTTGCCTGCTGTACGTTTTTGAAAAAATATTACCAGCTATACGTTTTTGGAAAAATAATATTACCAGCTATACATTTTTTTTTTAAATTACCAGTTATACATTTTTTAGTGAAAAAATATTAATAGAAATAGTTTTTTGACAAAACAAAAATATTGCCAAAAAAAAAAAAAATGTTGTCGGCATTAAATGACTCATTGAGGTTGATGTGCCGTAAAACAAAACAAACCAAACTAATCATTTCATCCAAAGCAAGGCAATAAAGCCACGAAGATGTAAGAGGTTACTGAGTGATAAAAAGTATGAGAAAAAAAACCACTATTAAGGAGAGACATCAGTAAAAGCAGAGGAATTAAGAAGAGAGAAGATAACGATTGACATCGCATTTACATTTTTGCAGATCAATGTTGACTGGAAAACAAGAAACCTGAAACGAGAAGTGCGATAAAGGAAACTGATAGTAGAAAACTTACGGTTAGATCTAGCCATTTCAACAGGAAAATGAACTCACGAACTCGACTGGAATTCGAACACGGCTCTCCAATTCCTCAATATCCATTACTCCACCGTACTTATATATATATGTATGCATATATATATCCACAGACAGACTGTTTCGCAGCTCATCAGTGTGACTAGACGTCTGGTAAGATCGAAACCCAGCTGAATTGGCGTCAGCCGGAGAATCTACCCCTAAGCCGTTGGCGCACAGACGGGCTGAAAATGAATTTAAGCGTATATATTTTTAGATAAACACGCCCGTGACGGATACACATATATATATATATATATATATATATATATATATATATATATATATATATATATATATATATATATATATATATATATATATATATATATATATATATATATATATATATAGTAGGTTGGTGCAAAAATACTGTCGTTTTCTCACATAGTAACATATGTAAGAAAACGACAATATTTTTGCACCAACCTTATATCTATATCTATATCTATATATATATATATATATATATATATATATATATATATGCTCTCTGAATTGACCCCAAATCAGTAAAGCCAAAAAGACGCTACTAAGCGATAGAAAATATGAGAAGAAGAAGAAAAAAAAACGCTATTAAGGAGAGAGAAAAATAAAAGAACAAGTATTAAGAAAACAGTAGATAACGATTAATATTGAATATAAATGTTTGATTGTCAAAGTTGACTGTAAAGCAAGAAGATGAAAGAGAGTTCCACAAGCTAGAAGTGTAGGAGAAGAAGCTGCTAGCATAGAACTTACGGTTAGCCATTTCATGTGTAAAGTGGTGACAATGTGAGAACATTTATATAAAAAGCTACGTTACGGTGGTGGGAAAGTAACTGAAGACGACGTGACAGGTCAGTGATTGTTGCACATTTCGCTCTAATAAAGGAAACAAAGCCGCTAAGACTCAAAGTGTTACCGAGTATTAAGTAATATATGAAAAAGTAAAAAAAAAAAACATTATTAAGCAGAACGAAAAATAAACGAACAGGTTTTAAGAAGGCAGAAGAAAATGATTGACATTTCGTTTGAATTTTTGAAGATGAAAGCTGACTGGAACGCAAGAAGCAGAAAGAGAGACCCACAAGCGAAAAGTGCAAGAGAAGGAAATGTCAGCATAGAACTTACGATGACATTTAGTCATTTCAATTGTAAAAAGGATGAGACCTTGCCGTCAATCTAAATCAATTTGCTCCTTTATATACCATATTCCCCGATGACGTAGACGGTCAAGGCTCTCCACAATCTCCTCCCCTTTAGAGATCTCAATAAATTTGATCTCTCTGTTATATCTCCTAAAACTTGTCGGCCATCCGTTCACTCAAGCTCACTAAGTAGGGTATGCTTTGTTTTCCACTATCCCTCTTGCTTTCAATTTGTCATGTGAGTATCAGATTTTCCAAGCACCCTTTCCTCATTATGTGCCCTAGAAATTTCAAGTTTCTCTTCTTGATGTCAAGTATAAGTTTCCTTTTTAGCTTCCATTTTCTTTAAAACATCGTTGTTGTTCATATATTCGGCCATCCTCAGGCAGAACTATATTTTTGCTGCCTCAAATCATCACTTCATCTGCGAGGAGAGTGTCAAGCACTCGACGGCATATTAAAAGGTTGAGATTATTACCCTTCAGTACACATTTCTTTGTTTCTGTTGCTTGAAGTCTCTTCTTTATCTGTGAGGAGTTTGTCCAGCATACAATGCCATAAAGGAAGACTGATATTACGTAACAGTTCAGTAAACTTTTCTTTGATTCTGTTGCTTCAAGTCTCTTCTTCATCTGTGAGGAGATTGTCAAGCATTTACTGCCATATGAGGAAGAATGATATTATGTAACAGTTCAGTACTCTTTTCTTTGTTTCTGTTGCTTCAAGTCTCTTCTTCATCTGTGAGGAGATTGTCCATCATTCACTGCCATATAGGAGGACTGATATTACGTAACAGTTCAGTAGTCTTTTCTTTGTTTCTTTTGTTACAAGTCACTTCTTCATCTGTGAGGAGATTGTCCAGCATTGAATGTCATATAGGAGAACGGATATTACGTAACAGTTCAGTACTCTTTTCTTTGTTTCTGTTGCTACAAGTCTCTTCTTCATCTGTGAGGAGATTATCCATCATTCACTGCCATATAGAAGGACTGATATTACGTAACAGTTCAGTACAATTTTCTTTGTTTCTGTTCCTTCAAGTCTCTTCTTCATCTGTGAGGAGATTGTCCATCATTCACTGCCATATAGGAGGACTGATATTACGTAACAGTTCAGTAGTCTTTTCTTTGTTTCTGTTGCTTCAAGTCTCTTCTTCATCTGTGAGGAGATTATCCATCACTCACTGCCATATAGAAGGACTGATATTACATAACAGTTCAGTACAATTTTCTTTTTTTCTGTTGCATCAAGTCTCTTCTTCATCTGTGATGAGATTGTCCAGCATTCACTGCCATATAGGAGGACTGATATTACGTAACAGTTTAGTACTCTTTTCTTTGTTTCTGTTGCTTCAAGTCTCTTCTTCATCTGTGAGGAGATTCACTGCCATATCGGAGGACTGATATTACGTAAGAGTTCAGTACTCTTTTCTTTGTTTCTGTTGCTTCAAGTCTCTTCTTCATCTGTGAGGAGATTGTCCAGCATTCACTGCCATATAGGAGGACTGATATTACGTAACAGTTCAGTACTCTTTTCTTTGTTTCTGTTGCTTCAAGTCTCTTCTTCATCTGTGAGGAGATTTTCCAGCATTCACTGCCATATAGGAGGACTGATATTGCGTATCAGTTTAGAACTCTTTGTTTTTGTTTCAAAAGACATTTAACTTTTTAACTTTGGAATGCATCTTTGCCATATATAGGACATGACTGACGTTATGTTTCGAATAAAATGTCCATGTATAAAACGACTTTTAAGTTTGTCTATTTATTCAGATGAAGATGAAGAACGAACTGGAGTTTGAGAGCGTTAACAAAAAGACAAAACTTATTACAAGTTACAAAGGACAGGAAATTGTGGAGAGCCATGATCGCCAAGGCCCTGTATGGGCAGGGTACATACCCTGTGTAACAGCAAAATTATACAAACTGTGTAAAAGCAATTTCATCTGATGATTATATCTAGCATGATACAGACTGTCGCCTCTAAGTGTTGACTTCTATGTTCACTTATATATATATATAAAACTCAGTTACGACTCAATTTAGTTTGACTATGAAAAATCCACAACATCAGTAACATTTTTAGACACCCGCATTTACATAGATGAAAACAGGAAACTACAAACAATACTACACACTAAAATCACCGACACCCACAACTATCTACACTTTAAGTCTTCCCACCCTACACACCTCAAAGAGAACCTTCCCTATTCACAAGCACTTAGACTCAGAAGGATATGTTCCAACAATGAAGAATTAAATAAACACATTGAAAATCTGGAGCATCAATTCACAACACGTGGCTATAAACAACACCTAATCAGGGAACAAATAAATAAAGCAATTTCCACACCTAGAGATGACACCCTAATGTACAAGATTAAAAATAAATCTAGCCGCATCCCTCTAGTAACCA
>OZ010614.1:40441345-40466345 GCA_963932145.1 Acanthosepion lycidas
ATATTCAACATAGAAACAGGCTATTTCTGGGACATAATAATCAGGTATTTTAAACAATTATTCAGGCATTTTTGTAACAGTAACATAGTTCTTGCCTCTATATAAGCTAATATATTTTATGCTTCAGGAAAAAAATACAGTGTTTTATCTTATACTAGCTCAAAAGCTGAACTCCGTGCAGGCTTTTAAGCTTGGTCCTGCGAAGAGTTAATTGGTCTTGTAGCTCAAAACTAAAAGGACCTCTGGTCCAGCTTAGAAAACAACAATGATAATTTTAAAGCAATAACGTTGATATCTGTCTATATATCTGAGGTGATATATTATGTACACTATTTACATTATTCGAACTATTCTCCTCATCTTTGTCGCCATGTTTATCACAACTTTTCGGCCGTTGTACGCTCCGGCCTTCTTCAGGTGGTTGGAATGTCGAACTGAACCCTTTATTTCGCTCCCTGTTCTAGTTCCACGTGCCATGTCTAATGGATGTCAGTTACCTCCTGTTAATTCCGCCCTCAAAGTTCTCCGCCTCCTAAACCAGGTATTGAACTCAGATTCTTTGGGTCCTGTCACTGGATCTAACTAATGCCTTTATCCACTGTGCTATGTGTCCTTGAGGACATAGGGTCTTACTCGTGAGTGATATCTACGAAGTGTCGTCCCGCTTTTGAAGATTGTCCTGATGTTATATGGACCGCAGATCCTTTGTATTTTCTCTGATAACCCCTTCACATAAGGCAGGCAGACTGTTTTCTGAGCGTTGTTGTCCTCTTGTACCCGCCCCATATAAGAGAACATGACTAAACACTGTTTACTGTATCCCGTGCATCTGCAGAAAGAAATATAAAGGGGAGACAGGCTGCCCCCTCAAGGTAAGGCTTCAAGAACACCAGAAAGCTGTAACACGAGGAGAAGAAGAAAAATCAGGCGTGGCTGACCACATATGGAGAGAAAAGGGAGATCACCGCCCTCTGTGGGATCAAGTTGAGATCACAAAGAACATCATTGGAAAATTCGTAAACTTATGGAATCAGTACATATGCTAGGCGGCAAAAATCTCCTGAGCCGACCAAGCATAGAAATGATTATAATATGGGAACCAGTAATAAAGAGTGCCAGAGAAAAAAACGATAATAACAGCAAAAATTGCAATATGAGCTCTGATAAAAATGGTTGCTGAAGACATTAGGTTTTATAATACCGAGAAATTCATACACAGATGTCATCAAAGACACATGGCATAGTGGATAAAGGCGTTGGTTAGATCCAGTGACAGGACCCAAAGAGTGTGAGTTCAATACCCGTTTAAGGCAGTGGAGAACTTTCAGAGGGAAATTAACAGGAGATAACTGATAACTGACATCCATCAAACATGGCACAGGGAACTAGAACAGTCCACCCCAGTGAGAGAAATAAAGGGTTGAGTTCGACATTCCAACCTCCTGAAGAAGGCCGGAGCGTACAACGGCCGAAACGTTGTAATAAATATGGCGACAAGGATGAGGACAATAGTTCGAACAATGTAAATAGTGTACATAATACCTCATCTCAGAAATATAGACAGATACTAAAGGGTCGAAACGTTGTAATAAATATGGCGACAAAGATGAGGACAATAGTCCGAATAATGTAAATAGTGTACATAATACCTCATATCAGAAATATAGACAGATACTGAAAGGGCCGAAACGTTGTAATAAATATGGCGACCAAGATGAGGACAATAGTCCGAATAATGTAAATAGTGTACATAATACCTCATCTCAGAAATAGAGACAGATACTAAAGGGTCGAAACGTTGTAATAAATATGGCGACAAAGATGAGGACAATAGTCCGAATAATGTAAGTAATGTTCAATTTTGTAACTGTTCCCTCCTCATCCAAACACAAATCCCGATGCTGCCTCTTCAACACCAGATGAAGGGCACATTTTCCATCTCAGGATCATTCTGAATCCAAAAGACGTATATGTCTAGTTGGAGCAAATCTGGCCAAAGTTTGAGAGGTTTTAGTCACAAAGAGGGACAGACAGAATTTACTATTTATTTTTTTTAACGTTTAAGAAATTTTCAAATGTGGGTGTCGCCATTTTCATCTGAGCAATCTTTTAAATCTCTATCTATAAAAGGCAGGATGTGTGTGTGTGTGTGTGTGTGTGTGTGTGTGTGTGTGTGTGTGAAACGAATGGACGGCCACAATTTTCGACGGATTTGCACCAAAATTTACATGCACATGCTCCAATTTAGCGGAAAAGGCCAAGACCGACTTTGCATTTCCCAACTCCCATCGATAGTGGAAATAATCGATTTTTTTCATGCTTCTACGGCAGTTTTCATGTAGTTTGCGACCATTTTCTACTGGCCAGCGTGAGAGCCAACAGCTGACTGACACGAATGTTAACTAGCATGCAAAAAAAAATCGATAGCTGCATTCGTCACAAGTGGGAAAAATTTAAATCTGCATGGCACTTTACTCCAATTGGCTCATTCGCTTGCTTAAACTCAACGTTGATTCTGATTCTGCAGAACTGGGTTGGATGTGAAAAAGTATTTGTTGTTAAGATTCTTTTTTCATTCGGTTTTTCCAGTTACGAATCCTTTTTTAAAGCTAATCGTTTTGTGTTCATTTTGTTTAGTTCTTTTTTCGTAACAGATATAATGTTTAGTATAGAGCTTAGAAAAAATTCGCAGTGTTAGATAGGCAAGAAGTAAGGCATGTAGCAACATCAGCACGGCAAAGGGCATTTCTTTAAAGGCAAGGAAGGGCAAACATACTTTAAGTCAAGTGATAGCGATTGCTGTATGAGTCGTACGATTTTTGAATCAAGCACGGGCAACGCCGGGCCATGCTGCTAGTTGTTCATAATCTTTGAGAAATGGGGCTATCTATTTCCGGGTAAGGCCCGTATGTGTCCCTCAAGGTTACGTTGTTATTTTACTTCTTGTATCTTTCGCAGTCTTATGCCTTAAATCATTTCCTATTACTGCCCCAGTAAATTAAGACGCCGTTTTGTCATGTGTGCAAAAAGAAGTCAGTAAAAAATAAAATTATTTAAAATTAAAAAAAAAGTATCTCACACGCACAGCTGGATATTTTTTACTTCGCTAACAAATTGGGCGCCATTTTGTTCTAACGAATTGCCTTTTCGTCTGATTTGGACTTTACTCGTGGTTTTTTTTCTCTACACTCAATTCATGGATGATTTACGGTTAGCTCTTTTATTAGATGAATGGCGACGTAAAAAACTAAGATTGTTAATAATCCATAGATGCATATTGTGTTTAATTTAGTGTGATACAAGGCCCAAAATTCGAGGCACCTACAGGAAACTAACAATGTCTCATTCCACTCTCAACAAGGCTCATTGCCTCGAAAGTCTATTGGGACCCAAGCTCACTAGAGGCCTCAAATGGAACTCACATATACGATCTATCGCTAAAACTGCTGTAAAAACGCTTGGTTCCGTGTACCGATCCAAGACATAACTGACTCCTTCATTTATACTTTATCTCGAGTTACCAGGCGTCTCTTTATGTTGATTTTCTAAGCGTACCTTACATGTGGCACATGGCCGAAATTATGGGGTACCCAATGGGGATCAAATTCACTATTCAGTCGTAACTGTTTTAACGAGACAAGCTTGCTAACCATTACACGGTGTTTACTAGTCCCCCCACGAGGTCTTTTTAATGTGGGAACCAGAGCGCGTGCACCCGGGTAAGGGACAAAAATTTCCCTCAGCCCCTGCAACCGTCGGTTGGGCTGGCCTCGGTGCGAGCACAGATCCCTCCCTCTGCTGCAATGGGAGGGCGCGGCCTCGGGCAGCTGTTCTCCAGGGCTGGGCACCTCTTAGTATAATTTTCATAGTTGCCCCTCTGTCCTTTAACAGAGAAGCCTCTGAGCGCACTCTGTCCAAGGACAAAGACGCAACTGAGAGATGATAACTAGACGTGTGCCTACTCAAAAAGAGTAGATATTTACTCACCCGCCCCCACGAGGTTAGGTTGTGACATAACGTCGGTTTAATGTGGGGCGCTCGAGCGCGCACACCCGGGCAAGGAACAAAAATTCTCCAAGCCCGCCGCAACCGTCGGTTGCGCTGGCCTCGGTGCGTGCACCGATCCTTCTCTCTAGTGCAATGAGAAGGCCCGACCTCGGGCAGCTCTTCTCCAGGGTCGGCACCTCTCAGTATAATTTTCCTCAGTTGCAACTCTGTCCTTTGACGGAGTCGCCCCTGAGCGCACTCTGCCCAAAGACAGAGACGCAACTGAGAGTTGTAAGTAGACGTGTACCTACTCAAAAACAGTAAGTGACACACTGCTAACCATTACACCACGCTGAAGCGTCCCAGGCGTCCCTTATATACTGGACATGTTCTGTAACGGATAAATCTGTCCCCTTTTTCTGTATTGACCTTTTAGGGTCACCCCAAATGTCCCCTATTTAGTTCATGCTCTAATTTTGTAATAAAATATTCTTTTACTATCTTCTTACGCTTCTTGATTATAACTTCATAAATAAATATATTAGGTCGGTGCAAAAATAATGACGTAATGATGTCGTTTTTTGACGTTAAAAAATACGTCAAAATACGACATTATTACGTCATTATTTTTGCACCAACCTAATACCTTTTATCAGATTCTCTTAATGAAAATAACTCAAATGCACCGAGGAAACAAGTCTTGCTTGAAGTTGACTCGACACAAAACTGACGGGTTTGCAACTTGTTCAGTTACCATGGTTCGCTGAGGACAGCAATTTGTCTTTTACAGATTTTTTTTCTAAGCTTGTAATGAATAATTTTCAAATGATGTTACTTTTATTTTCTTCTTAACCTATTAAATTCATTGCTTTATGTTTCTAAATTATGTCTCTTGACCCGTAATGACTGCGGTCGGGATCCTGATGGTTAAGGCCTTCAGGAGCCAGGATTAGATACTTCTAATTCCCAACGCGCCACTTTGTGTACACGGGTACATTTTTTTTTTAATATTTAAATTATAGCCCTCTTATATACATTAGAAAAGTATCAGAACCCTAAACATCTCTCTCTGCCATATATATATATATATATATATATATATATATATATATATATATATATATTAAGACATTTTTGTTTATACATACTTTTTTATAGATACAAATATTTAAGTAAATGCTCTGTTTATAATAATCACTGTTTACAAACTCGCACCTTCTCCCTAGAGAACTCAACCGAAGTATTTTTTCATGAGCATGCATATATATATATATATATATATATATATATATATTTAAGTAAATTATCAAGTCTGAAAGAAACTTCGACAGAATGCAGAAAGCACTGGGCGGCCGTTTCGTCCTATATTTGGGACACCGAGAATTGAAACCGTGACGGTTCGGTTGTCAAGCAAACATCATACCACCTGTTCGGTGACGAAGAGATTGCAAATCAGACTCAATATAGCGACGCTCGCTCACATATTCCGTGGTGGAACTCTTACTGAGTTCTCTCTAATCATAGGACTATGCCCCCTGGTTCATTTGGGAATCATCAACAGTGCGCATCTACTACCCCTGATAAGGTTTCAATTCTCGGTAGTGGTTGCGCACTGCTGACGAGTCTCAAATATAGGAAGAAACGGCCGTCCAGTGCTTTCTGCATTCTGTTGAGGTTTCTTCTAGACTCGATGAATTACTTAAATATAATTATCAAATCCTCCTTATAATTTCTATTATATATATTACACTGGAATCGTAATCACGATCCAATTCATCAGACCTACAAATTCCAAAAGAAAACGGAAAAATAACTCCGGCAATAAAATTTAATGAGAGTGTATGTATGAGAGTGGGGGACGAAATTGAGAAGTAAATGAAAGCTCTACAGAGGGGTAACAGACGAAGGAAGAACAGGAAGGCCTAAAAAAGTGAAGGTGCGGATTAAAATTTAACCATTAATATTATCAATATATATATGTATATATAAGACATTTTCATGTTTATACATTCTTTTTTTTCTGAATGTCCGATAAATTGCCATAGAAAATATACTGTTTTTAAACAACAATTTTTACATGAACAGTAAAATCAACCTTGCTAACCGAACGCTCCTCTGTGGCTAAATCGGTAAAAGCACGTCGGGCTATATGACGGTTCCGTATAGGATACATGTTCGATTCCTGTCGGAGGACGCATATTTTCTATGAAAATTTCTCAGACATGGTAAATGTTGTTAATACTGTTTATTATAAACAGAGCATTTACTTAAATATTTGTATCTATAAAAAGAATGTATAAACATAAAAATATCTTAAAATAACTGACAGACTTTGTCCATCTCATTATATATATATATATATATATATATATATATATATATATATATATATATATATATATATATATATATACAGGTGCGTGGCTTTAGGAGCATGAGAACCGAGTTCGAATCTCACCACAGTTGATTTGTTAGAAAGGAGACTTCTTGACGTTATTGGTTTAGAGGGGGGCTATCCTAGCGTGCGTCACGTTTGGAAAGTTCATGCAAAGCATAACACGTGTTGACCCAACATATAGGGGCCGTCGATAGCTACGCTAGCACGAAGTCACAAGTCACCGTGGTCGAGGGTCTGACTGTGCTGTTGATCACGCTAGATAACACGCGCTCTCCCCAAAACTGTATCTAAGGTCTGCTCAGCATAGTTGCAGTATAAACCACAGGCGGGCTCTGTGGGTGTTGAACAAGCACAAACGTGCCTGAGCGAGCATCTGCAATAGGGATTGGCTAGCCGCCCTAGTAGACGGGTATCCTCGAATACGAGTGGCCAGCTATTATTATTATTACATGTGCGTATGTGTGTGTGTGTGTGTGTGTGTGTGTGTACATTTATTCAATAAAAATCACTATCGGCTTCAACCACAGCTTCCAGTATCTCCTGCAACTCTTCTGGACGGTCACCTTTTTTAAGTTGGTGAATGCTGCCATAATCCTTGCTTTCAGTTCATCTTTGGCGTTACAAGGAGTTTTGTTGGTCTCTTGCTCAACTGCGCCCCGAACATAATAATAATCAAGTGGGGTGCAGTCTGGGGAGATAGGTGGCGAGATTTAAGCGGTGATATAGTCGCAGAAATTGTCTGACAGCCATGACTGGCTTCTCCTGCTTGTATGTCATGGTGCAGAGTCCTGTTGCCAGACATAGAGTGTTCCACCCTCCTGACCCAGGAAAGCACTACCTCCACAAGGCACTTAATGTGTGGGAAGGTGAATGGAGCCGTAACTTCGCCATCACTAATGATCGCTTCAACCACCTTCGTAATCCCCATTGGACTCATCGAACTTCTTTCCCAATCCCCTAAACTGCCCTCAGATTGACTCTCAAACACTCCGTTCGTATTGGAGATTCCGGCGCGAATGCCAAGAAGTACAGAATGCCTTTTCCGAATTTCTGGCGTTGTGAATTGCATCATGGTGCTCTTTTTCTCACAGACGGTGCCCAACTGACCCTACTAGACCGTGCTGTCGACAACAACGCGCTTGCGCGAAATTAAAAATATAAAATAGCGACAATTTATCCATCATATGGCAACCCGGAACACCAAGTCATTTATCAAATAAATACATCAAAGTTTTCATCCCTTCATGGATAGATCGATCGATCGATCGACAGAAAGTCATATAGATATGATCAATGTATGGACAGGAAAAACACGCGTATGATTTATTTACAGATCGATTCAATGACTGATTTGTAATTTCGGGAAATTCCGGTTGGCCCGAAAAACAGAGCGACCACCTTCAGGTCACGAATCTCGACAAGTGAGTGTTCCCTTATATCTATAAGCTTTGTGTTTTATTTGTCTTAATGAGTTGTTGTCTTGTAGTATTACGTTGATCAGATGCGTCCCCAAAGAGGATTAAAATCCCTGTAGAATCAGTAGGCATCCACTAAAGCACGCTCTATATCCCTAAGACATTCCTAAGAGAAATTAGAAGCCGTATCTTTTCCTATGTGCTGTGTTCCCTCAGGACGTAGCCGATGGTGGCTCTCCGCAATTTCCTCTCTTTTGTAGCTCTTATTAAATATTGTCTTTTTGCTATCTGTCCTGAACCCTGTTCTGCCATCCATTTACACTGGTTAATTCTTCTTCTATGTACCTTATCCCTTCAGGGCGTATGTGATTATGGCTCTCCACAATTTCCTGTCTTTTGTAGTTCTTAACAAATACTGTCCTTTTGTTAGCTTTCCTAAACCCTGTTCTGTCATACATTTTCTCAAAGTTCTTCTTCTATATGTCATGTCTCTTCAGGACATTGGTGATCATGGCTCTCCACAATTTCCTGTCCTTTGTAGCTCTTACTAAATATTGTCTTTCTACCTATCTGTCCTAAACCCTGTTCTGTCATCCAGTCATACTAATTCTTTCTTCTATGTACCATGTCCGTTCAGGACGTTGGCGGTCATCGCTCTCCACAATTTCCTCTCCTTTGTTGCTCTTAATAAATGTTGTCTTTTTTTAAATCTCTCCTAAACCTTATTCTTCCAGCCATTTACTCAACGTCATTCTTCTTCTTCTATGTACTGTAACCCTTCAGGGCGTAACGGTAATGGCTCTCCACGATTTCCTATCCTTTGTAGCTCTTACTAAATATTGATTTTTACTATCTGTCCTAAACCCTGTTCTGCCATCAATTTACTCAAGTTTGTTCTTCTATGTGCTGTATTTCTTCAGAACGTTGGCGGTCATCGCTCTCCACGATTTCCCCTCCTTTGTAGCTCTTAATAAATGTTGTCTTTTTGTTATCTCTCCTAAACACTATTCTGCCATCCATTTACTTAACGTCATTCTTCTTCTTCTTCTTCTTCTTCTTCTTCTTCTTCTTCTATGTACTGCATCCCTTCAGGGCGTAGGCGATCATGGCTCTCCACGATTTCCTCTCCTTTGTAGCCCTTTATAAATGCTGTCTTTTTTGCTATCTTTACTAAACCCTTTTCTGCCATCAATTTACTCAAGTTTGTCCTTCTTCTTCTATGTGCCGTGTCTCTTCAGAACCTTGGCGTTCATCGCTCTCCACGATTTCCTCTCCTTTGTAGCTCTTAATAAATGTTGTCTTTTTGTTATCTCCCCTAAAACCTATTCTTCCATCCATTTTACTCAATCTCGTTAGATACGTTATGCATTTTTTCTCCATACCTCTTGTTTTCAACGCCAGCTTGGTCTCACGCTGTCCACTAACATGAGGTGGAGTAAATACATTGAGTCAATAGCTTCATCAACGGCAAGAAAAATTAACTCTTTGTATCATGCCAGAAACCTTTTTCGCCTGACTCCATGCTTCAAATCTACAAATCGACCATCCGTCCTTGCATGGAATATAGCTGCCTTTTATGGTCTGGGGCTCCCGCTGTAGGTCTCCAGGTCCTCGACAAATTCCAGAGACGAATATGCAAGATGATAGGTCCTGATCTGGCATCTAGTCTACAACCGCTATCCCACAGACGTGCCGTGGTCTCCCTCTGTCTCTTCTACAAGTATTTTCACGGCAACTGTTCCGAGGAGCTACTTTCGCTGGTTCCCGGACTGCATGAATTTAAGCGAGCTAAAAGGCTGGCATCTCAATCTCACCCTTTCACTGTCAAAACGGTTAAATGTAACCATCTTTTCTCAAAAAGCTTCTTCTCCCGCACTTCTCGTCTGTTGAAATCCCTTCCCCTTACTTGCTTTCCCGATGACTATAATTTTCCAATATTTAAGTGTAATGTCAATCGACATCTGGCATCCTGAGCTAGTTCCCTGTCCTTCTCTGTATTCTTTCCTCAAACATGCCTCTTTACTCTTGTTCTCAATCCTCTATAGCCCCTTACATGCTAGTGGTACTCTTGCCTTGCCTGGGGTGAATTGCCTTAAAAAAAAATATATATATATACAATGTTTTATAATAGCTTTGCATCTGACACCGTGAGCTTGTTCTCCGTCCTTCTCTGTATCCTGTCCTCAAACATGCCTCTTTACTCTTGTTCTCAATCTTCTATAACCCCTTACATGCTAGTGGCACTCCCACTTTGCTTGGGGGTGAATTGCCTTAAAAAAAAAATATATATATATATATATATACAATGTTTTATAATAGCTTTGCATCTGACACCCTGAGCTTGTTTCCCGTCCTTCTCTGTATCCTTTCCTCAAACATGCCTCTTTACTCTTGTTCTCAATCCTCTGTAACCCCTTACATGCTAGTGGCACTCCCGCCTTGCTTGGGATGAATTACCTTAAAAAATATCCTGTGAGTATCAGATTTTCCAAAAGCTCTTTCCTTCTTATGCGCCATAGAAATTTCGGCAGAGATTAAACAGACGATGAAACATATGGCACCGAAATCCGAAGACGCATTGAAACAGTGAAAGATGCCCCCGCCCCCCAAAAAATAAACCAATTATTTCATAATCGGGAATTTTCGCCAGAAACAATTAGAGCTAAAATCTTATGTCACACAACTATTAAAAAAAAAAAAAAATCAGCTGCTCCAATCGTCGGAGTGCGTGGATGGGTAAAGAAACGGAGTTTGATTCTTCCTCTTAGTCATCCGTTCAGTAGGGCTTTCAAAGAGCTTGGCGGCGCCCATCTCCTCTCCAGGATCATTACCGACAGCCGACGGCCGACGGAAACTGAATATTGTGTTAGTCATCCTCGGATTGTACTCATTCAGAGTTTCCTTCTCCTAGACCGGTTGCCATCCAAGGCTATAGAACCCAGTCTGTCCGGTTATTTATCTACAGCTGGATGTTTTTAATTCTGAGGTTTTTCTTCTCCTAGATCGGTTGCCACCCAAGGCTATAGATCTAAGCCACTCCCACTATTTATCCATAGTTGGCGGTTTTGAAGTTTTCCCTTCTCCTGGGCCGGTTGAGCTAGAAAAGCCTTATTGCTTATCTGAAAGAAGAGCCTGCTGTGTGTGATGCATTAACAATTCGGATTTTATTAGAACCTCTAGTACAATTTCAAAAAGAGGAAGCAGGCTAGAAACCCGCTAGAAGGATCAGATAGTTCTCAATGACTGGAATTACAGAGGAGGTTTTCGGACAAGCAGGAAAGCATTAGAAGCAACAAGGCATTTATTGCAGAGGTTTGAGAGAACAGGATCAAGTTCCAGAGCACATTTGTCAAGTACTATTGCAGGGGTACCATTCTAGTCTGCATGCTATTTGGGGATCCGGTTTAGATATATCAGAAACCACGAACGAAATTATGTTATATAGGAATAAAGTATTGCTGGCGATATTTGAGTTTGTACATAGATCGCCAGTGAGCAAACACAAGCAATCCTATTATTAAAAAAAGGTATATCACGTGGCCATAGAGGAAACACATATATGTAGGAAGTAGCTGACGATTAACGATCGACATTTCTACTCTATCCTCTAATACTATAGGTATCAGCGTTTCTATTCTACCCTCTATTACTATACGGATCACTATTTCTGTTCTATCCTCTATTACTACAATGATCACTATTTCTATTCTATCATCTATTATTATACGGATCACCATGTCTATTCTATCCTCTTTTACTATACGGATCACCTTTTCTATTATATCCTCTATTACTATACGGATCACCATTTCTATTCTATCCTCTATTACTGTACGGATCAATATTTCTGTACTATCCTCTACTACTATACAGATCACCATTTCTATTCTATCCTCTATTACTATACAGATAAACATTTCTATTCTATCCGCTATTACTATACGGATCACCATTTCTACTCTATCCTCTATTACTATACCGATCACTATTTCTGTTCTATCCTCTATTACTATACCGATCATTATTTCTGTTCTATCCTCTATTACTATAAGTATCACCATTTCTATTCTATCCTCTATTACTATACAGATCACCATCTCTATTCTGTCCTCTATTACTATACGGATCACTATTTCTATTCTATCCTCTATTACTATTCTGATCACCATTTCTATTCTATCCCCTATTACTATAAGGATCACCATTTCTATTCTATCCTCTATTACTATACGGATCACCATTTCTATTCTATCCTTTATTACTATATAGATCAGCATTTCCATTCTATCCTCTATTACGTTACAGATCACTATTTCTATTCTATCCTCTATTACTATACGATGACTATTTCTAGTCTATCCTCTATTAATTTTCTGCTCCTCATTTCTACTTATCCTCTATTACTATACTATATTCTCTACTTTATTCCCTATACATTTTCACTATTCGGATCTCTATAAGTATTACCTATCGAGCGAGTATTATCGAGTAAGTACCACTAGTGCGGGTGATATTCTCGGGCGTCTGACACCAGCATTGTTCAACGGCGTTACTATAGTTATATCCGTGTTTACAAAGTCTCTACTACAACGAGCATTACGAAAGTGACAACGCGTATTCGGGGATATCACAAAAGTAGCAAGGAGGGTTCGCTGACATCACAAAAAATTATATGCCTATCACAAAATAGTTATTCAGATGTTGATTATTTAATCTTGTCACCTCAAGCAAGGCGATAATGCGACTAAGATGCAAAGGAGTGACAGAGAATGAGGAGATTTTCGGAGAAGGGACTGGAAACTGAATCCTAAGCAGGAAACACGGAATGAACGCTTACAAGAGACGCGGAAGAAGTGGAAACGGAGAATAGGCCAACCTATCTAATCCTCTCATCTAAGCCGAAAGTCACAGATGCTAAGAGTACCATAGGCGGAACATGTAAACACTGAGAAAGGTTTTAGGAAAATGGGAACAAAAAAAGATCAACATTCTTATACTCATAAACAGAGAGTTGAAAACATAATGAGGAATGAAAGCTAGGAAAATTTAACACTCACAATATATTGAAGGCAAGAAGGACAAACGGAAAACATCGAGTAACATACTGTTTTAGCATGCCTACGGACGATAGGGAGTATGTCTCCATTCACATAAATACAATAGTAAATACTGTATGTTGGTCTGCAGTTGGAGATTCATTGTGGAATTCACTTGACTCACTTCTAGCAGTTGACTACTACTTCTACGCGACGCTGGCGAATCTTATATGTGTTGTTCTTGTCCTAAGTATTATCGTTCATTACCAACCTTCGTTTGATTATTCTATTCAGTAATCTTCCCTGGGTTAGAACACATAGCTAACGGGCTTGTTTAAATGGATGGCATAATTTAGACTGGAAGTTGAATAACGGGGGGGGGGTAGGGAGAAGAAATACTTCGCGATACAAAGGAATAGGAAGTTGTAGAGAGTCTTGATCGATCCCATGCTAATGGGATACGGCACATGGATGAAAAAGAAGCATGTCATGGTATGAAAAACGAAAACATAGTTTTGTTGAATGACAGACGTCTAAACTTTGCTGCTTAGTCAGGCAAAAGGTTTCAAACGTGGAGCACTGATATTTTTACGGCTGTCTAGCGATTGCTCCACGGTCAAGTGCACATATTTTTCGGCATCAGTGGTCTCGACGCGCAATACTGACTTACTAGAAAGTAAGTAATCGATATAAGCTTTTATCTGGACATCAAATACCACTGTCAAGCCCACCCTGGGGATTAGGAAAATATCTGGAGCACTAGTTGTAAAAGTTAGCTTAGCGTGGCAGAAAGTCATAGAATTTGAAGATCCTGTCAGCCAATGAAACGAACTTGCTGCCATAAACACTGGGTAAACACACACACACACACACACACATACACTTATTATATATATATATATATATATATATATATATATATATATATATATATATATATATATATATATATATATATATATATATTACATCAAACTTTATTTTTAGTGAATATCAGTGTTTGAAACAGACGCCCCCGATTTTGTTTTTTATTTTCTTTTAAACGGTGTACGTTACGTCTACTGGCCTTCGTGCTCTAGAAAACTTTATAAAGAAAATATGCTTGCTGGCAAGTTACGAATCTAGGTCCCCCTTTATAGGAAAAGTCATGATTTGATCCGGCTTTACACAGGCCGGTAGACGTAATACGCAAGGTTTAAAATAAAATGAAATAAAAAAAGTTATATATATAAATTATTAGGGGGATTTGAATAATATTTAATGAGACATGTCTTAATGAAAACTTGATACCAATATATATATATATATATATATATATATATATATATATATATATATATATATATATATATATATATATATTTAAATGAGTTTGTTTGTGGTACATAATTTAATAATAGCTAGGAAAAGACAAAATTTATAAGTCATTTTTTATAAAAGAAAAAGCTAAGAAAAACAAAAAAAAAAAAAACACAAAAAAACAAAACAAACCCGGTTTCGTCCCAGGACTTATCAAGTTTATTTTTCTGGGAAATGAAAATTTATAAAAAGCATGTAAATTAAATTTAAATTAACGAATAGAATGGAATGGAAGAGAAAAAAAAAATGAATTTCAAGAAACTATAGTCCAATAACATTCAGACCCAGTAAGCATTCCCTCTGTTTACAAAGGGAAGACCCACGGGATCTGATACACAAAGACTCTAGGACCTTGAGGTGATATGAGAAGTGGGACCTAGATAAAATTATAAAACGGTCCATACTAAAATTAACCACATATTTCCTACTATTTATTATATACTCAGCAATAGCAGAGCCAGAACTATTGGTTAATTGGCTCTTCCTGGCATCCGGATTCAATATATATATATATATATATATATATATATATATATATATATATGTATATTAATTTCAATTAAAAGGTTCAATTATAATTTATAAATTCATGAAACATTCATACATCATAAAATCATTCTATTTTCGTTGTCCTCTTATTACCGAGAAGTAAAAACAAGAACAAAATCTATTTCCATACCTGATGATGTCTGTAGGAACAGACGAAAGCTTGTAAAAAATTAAAAAGACCTTATGCAACTGGAATTTATAAACAGGGATCATATCATTCATATACAGGTTCGGGGTTGGTGTATCTTATTTATATTGTTTGCGACGATGTATTCTCGGCATTTAAATCATTAACCTCTATATTTGTTTTTGTATGATTCATGAATTTATAATATATATATATATATATATATATATATATATATATATATATATATATATATATATATATATAACCACACTGATTATGACTCATGTTATCCGAAAGCTTAGATCGAGGAACAGTATAATAAAATTATCCAAATATTGGACAGGTTTTGTCTTTATTTTCTCCCGAAATTAAAGCCTCTATACGAAGCTTAGAACGGCACATGATCAAACATAATAGACATTCGTTGTATGTTATATTTAACAATATATGTTTGAATAATGATCTGCTGTCCCAATACTATATATATATATATATATATATATATATATATATATATATATATATATAATTTATCGAGTCTAGAAGACACTCAACAGAGAGCAAAATGCCCTGAATGGACGTTTCGTCCTATTTTGGGACTCATCAACCGCACGCATCCACTAATGAGAACCCGGACCATTACAATACGACGCAAGTGTCATACCCACTAGACTAGCGGGTCTTTGGGGGGTAACAAACCAGACTCGATATAGCGACAGTTCTTCAGAAATTCCGTCCTGTGGCTCATCCGAGTGTACTTATATCAACAGACTGTGCCCCCATGAGTCACGTCTTCTATTCCCAAGCCGCTTCATCCGGAGCATTAGAAGCCGGGTTCAAGCAGTGATTATGCATATATAAATTGAGGGGTGATTTGAATAATCATGATTAATTCTTCGTGTCTAGAAAAAGAATCCTCAGCAGAATGCAGCGGACGGCCCTTTCGTCCTATTTTGGGGACTCATCCGCAGTGCGCGGAATCCAATCCGGACCGCTACGATACGACGCAAGCGCCACACACACTGGACCAATGGATCTCGGTGACAAAGGGTTAACAAGTTAGACTCGATACAGCGCTGCTACGAATTACTTAATTATGATCATTCAAACCCCCACCCCCCCATACCTAATAATTTCTATCACTTGCTCGAACCGGCTTTTAATGCCTTGGATGTGGCGCATTGGGGTTTGAAGAAAGTGACCCGTGGGTCTAAGTAAACGTGGACGGAACCTGTGAAGAGCGGCGCTATATCGAGTCAAACTTTTGACATCATTCGTTGGTTCAGTGGATATGGCGCTAGCTTGCGTCGTATCGTAACGGTCCGGGTTCGATTTTTAATATTGAATGCGCATTGCTAATGAGTGCCAAAATATTAGGTTGGTGCAAAAATAATGTCGTTTTCTCGCATAGTAACATATGTTAGAAAACGATATTATTTTTGCACCAACCCAACAGTTAGGTACACTGCTTTCTGCATTCTGTTCAGGATCCTTCTAGATTCGGTAAATTACTTTATATATATATATATATATATATATATATATATATATATATATATATGGGGTATTGGGACATATATATCTATCTATCTATCTATCTATCTATATATATATATAGAGAGAGAGACAGTATTGGGAGAGCAGATCAATATTTAAACATATATTGTTAAATATAGCAGATCATGAACCGTTCTAAGCTTCGTATAGTGGCTTTAGTTCGACATTCCAACCACCTGAAGAAGGCCGGAGCATACAACGGCCGAAACATTGTGATAAATATACCAACAAAGATGAGGAATAATGTAAATACTGTACATAATACCTCATCTCATAAATATAGGCAGATACCTTATAATATCAATACATAATCGAATATATGATAGCTTTTTTCATTTCTAGGGGACCATATTTTCAGATGTTACTCGAAAACAATTCCACAAACAATATATATATATATATATATATATATATATATATATATATATTCATGAATTATTCATACATAAAACAAATACAAAGGTTAATGATTAAATGACGAGAAATCCATCTTCGCGAACAATTCAATAAGATACAAAAACCCCGAATCTGTTTATGAATGAAAAGATCCTGTTTTATAAATTTCCGTCGCATTAGATCTTTTTATTATTTTTATTTTCGTCTGTTCCTACAGACATCCTCAGGTATGAAATATTGTGTTCTTGTTTATACTTTCAGTTATAAGTGGACAAACGAAAACAAGGCTGTAATCCGAAAAATGCTATGAGACATTACTGCAATTATTGAACAATATAGTTCATGCCATTTTGACGGAAAATTTACCAGTAAAAAAGAATTCTCTTATCACTACATTTGTACATAAACGCAGAACTTTAACCTTAAAATTTAAATTCAAACTCAGCGTTGCGACTGCACGTTCCAAAACTATAACACACATTTCTCATAGCATTTTAAATTTATAAAACAGGATCTTTTCATTCATAAACAGATTCGGGGTTTTTGTATATTATTGAATTGTTCGCGAAGATGGATTTCTCGCCATTTAATCATTAACCTTTGTATTTGTTTTATGTATGAATAATTCATGAATTTGTAAATTGATTGCACCTTTATTGAAATTAATATATATATATAATTTATTGATTCGTTTCTTCCATTACTGCTGCCTATTTTATTTAGATTTTTTGTTTTTCTTTTTTTCTTTTATCTATAATGAACACTCACTGTCTTGTGTCCTTCGAAGTGACATTAATATACCGATGTTAAAAAGCCGAAGGCCGGTAGAAGAGGGTGTCTTATTTTTTTATCAGCTATCGTTGTTCGTCGAAGACGACGGGAAAACAAACGGAAAGAGTGCTTCCTCTTGATTGCTTCGGAACTTTAATGAGGCCAGCATTTCGCGCATGCGCAGCGGGTCCAGCTGAATTGTTGCCTTTGGGTCGGGGACCTTATGTGGCGGCACTTATATGGACTGATTGATCTCAACCACAATCCCGGTGATTGCAATCAATTGAATGAATACTGATCTATCTATCTATCTATCTATCTATCTATCTATCTATCTATCTATCTATCTATCTATGTTCATATTTATCTATGTTCATATCTATCTATCTATCTATCTATCTATCTATCTATCTATTAGGTTGGTGCAAAAATAATGTCGTTTTCTCACATAGTAACATATGTGAGAAAACGACATTATTTTTGCATTACCCTAATATCTATCTATCTATCTATCTATCGATCTCTCTCTCTCTCTCTCCCTCTCTCTCTCTCTCTCTATATATATATATATATATATATATATATATACAATGAATCCTGCATACAAAAAGTTAAGTAGGGTCATAACATTCATCGAGTGGTTAGTAGGTTAATGCATCTTTAAAATTTTGTTAGCGAAAGGATTTTGCCATTTTATATCATTAACTTTACTAATTTACTTTTTGTATAGATGATTCATTGAACTGAAATAAATTGAACTGCACCACATATTTGATATATATATATATATATATATATATATATATATACATACACACACACACACACACAGTGCTGTTCGATAAAAGTGACTCACCTGATTTTCTTTTTACTTAATGTTCTCTTCTCCAATGAAACGAAAGCATTATAAAGTACAGGCTCTCGAGAAAGCAGATGAGCAACATACTCCATAAGTTTTCTAAGTGGTTGAGGTCAGGAGATTGGGGCGGCCATGTCATAACACTCACCTGCTTCTCATCAAAGTATTCCTTCATCAATTGATTTGTGACAGGGAGCATTATACTGCATAAAAATGACCTTGGTGGGGTCGATTTTCACCCTTTCAGCAGAAGGGAGCAGACAAGACTCTAAAATTCTCTTGTACTGCTCGCTCCTGAGGGTCTTATCAATAGGTTTCAAGAAACCAGTTCCATGAAAAGAAAAGCATTCCCAGAACATTATACTGAACGGATGCTTGACAGTACTTACTGCTAAATTCAAAGAGCTTTCAAAGCTTCTTCTTCGAATTTTAGATCGCTTATCCTTTGAATTTAGCCCAACTTTTGTTTCATCGAAGTAAAAAAAATCAAGTGAGTCACTTTTATCGAACAGCACTGTATATATATATATATATATATATATATATATATATCTGTGTGTGTGTGTGTGTGTGTGTGTGTGTGTGTGTGTGTGTGTGTGTGTGTGAAAAGCGTGTGTATATAAATATAAATAAATATATATATATATATAATTATTTATATATTATATGCGTGGTACTTATTAGAAAGCGCTCAATATCAGAGATAGAGCTAACATATTTGGTTGGATTGATTTGAGTTTGTGACCCTGGGTTTCACGCTTTTGCGATCGTAACTGACGATCGCAAAAGCGTGAAACGCAGGGTTACAAACTATATATATATATATATATATATATATATATATATATTTTTTTTTTTTTTTTGGTTGGATTGATGTGATTTGTGATTTCACAACAATCCAAACAATATTTCTACATGTGAAAAATTCTCATCAAACATAAAAAAAAGTAAATGACCTAATATACCATGTACTCAACTGTGAAAGCAGAACGACATACAGTTTGCGATTGATAAATTGTCGTCTAAATCGGGAAAAATGAAAATAACACCGGCATCTCATTTTAACAGGTATATTTACCAAAATTACACAAAAATATCTTGAAATACTAAAGAATAGATTTATTCAATAATATCCCCATTGGCTTCAACCACGGCCTTCAGACGACTTCGGAATCTCCTGCATCTCTTTTGCATGGTCTTTTTGTTTAAGTTGATGAATGTTACCATAATCCTTGCCTTCAGTTCGTCTTTGATGTTACAAGGAGTTTTGTTGGTCTCTCCCTCAACTGCGTCCCACATAATAATCAAAGGGGTTGCAGTTTCATTCCATACAATCGCAATTGGCTTCAACCACAGCCTCCAGACGACGTCGGAATCTCCTGCTACCCTTCTGGACGTCTCCTTGTTTAAGTTAGTGAATGCTGCCATAAACCTTACCTGCAATTCATCTTTGATATTATAAGGAGTTTCGCTGGTCTCTCGCTCAACTGCGCCCCACACATAATCAAGGAGTTTGCAGACTGGGGAGTTAGGTGGCCAGATGTTAGGGGCGAAGTGGTCGCTGAAATTGTCTGACGGCCATGACTGGATTCTCTTGCTTGTGTGACATGGTGCAGAGTCCTGTTGCCAGACATAGGGTCTTCCAGCAGCCACCCTCTTGACCCAGGACAGCACTATTCCCTCAAGGAAATTGACGCAAGTCTCCGTGTCGAGTCTGAAGCCCTCACCAACAATTTCAGGAATGTTTTCTTATTAGAAGGATCATAGTGAGTTTTCTGAGCTGCCGTACATTCGTAATCATCATTAGACTCATCCAACTCTTTCTGACTCCCCCCACTGACCTCAGATTGACACGCAACGATGCCAAAGGGGGGGGGGTTTATGGATATATTGTTGCGTTGTACGCATTGTGAGATAAACACGTGTGTCTCGTGGTATGCCTGTAATGACCAAAGTACGCAGGTGTACGCTTTATTCAACTGAGAATACAAAGTTTGCGTATAGTGTCCTTTTATAGTCTCAGTAAACAGAAATAGCTCTCCCATAGAGGAGAATAACAAAACAAGGGAAGATCACTCTTGATTATCCATGACAATGGCCACAACAAATACGGCAAACTCGAATGAGTCAACTTAAAGAAATGTAAAGTAACATTAGGACGCACGGTGGAGTAAGGGATAGCGGCTCGTATTGAGGAATCGGAGAGCCGAGATCGAATTCCAGTCGAATCTCTTACATTCATTCATTTACGTGCTAATAACCTTGGGAAAGATATGAATCCTCTTCTTCTCCCCAGAGCTATGGGTAAATAGCAGAACAGACTGGCTTCTATAGCCTTGGATGGAAACTGGTCTACTGCAGAAGGAGATGGCTACCTATTGCGGGGGAAAAATCTGCCTCGTTAGTCATGTATCGAAAGATACATGATCGCTCAGATTGATGAATTGGAGAGCCTTGGCACGTCAATGAATCCTCTTCTTCTCCCCACAGCTATGTGTAAATAGCAGAACAGACCGGGTTCTATAGCCTTGGATGGCAACTGGCATACCGTAGAAAGAAATGCCAACCTACTGCGGGAAAAATCTGCCTCGTCAGTCATATATCACGCATGACACATAACCGATATATATATATGCACGAACAAATTGATATGTATTAGACAACAAACGGTTATAAATAACAAAAACGTGTGTGTAACTTTGTGGTCCAAAATATGTGTGCGTACAGTACGTGTGTGTGTTTGTATATGCAATGTTCATGCCGAAGGGAAAAACCCAATCTTTCTCGAGAGATTTCTATTGCTGCCGTATATGGTCAAAAGTAAGAAGCGAGGGATAAAATTTTATCGCAGAGTATTTATAGTGTTAGAGAGCGTCCCCTATTTTATATAGGAATAAAGTGACACTCTGCCGACACTTCAGTTTGAACATAGATCGCCAGTGAGCAAACATAGGCGATCCCCTTATTGAATTAAGCAGACCACGTGACCATAGAGGAAACGCACGTATGGCAGGCATGATCGCCATTTCTAGCCTATCCTCTATTACTATACGGACCGCTATTCTCTACTCTATTCACTATACTATTTTTCTATTCGGATCACTATTAAAAGAATACTGAGCTGTTTCGTGACATCTGTCCTTCTTTACGGCAGCGGATGTTGGACAATTTCCTCAAAGATAATGAAGAGACTCAAGGCGACATAGATCTAGTTCTACAGAAGGATGCTTAGGATATCATGGACCGAGCACGATGAGGTCTTAGAGAGGTTGCAAACAACGAGGAGGCTTATACTTAATATCAGGAAGAGGCAGCTGAAGTTTTTGGGAAACGTAATGAGAAAGGAGGGCCTGGAGAATCTGATACTCACGGCTCGAATAGAGGAAAAGAGCGACAAGGAAAAACGACGCATAACATACCTGGCGGATTACTGTTCGAACGAGTATTATTGAGCAAGCACTATTAGTTTGAATGCTATTCAAAGGCGTCACCAGTATTGTTCAATGGCGTACTATAGTTATATCTGCGATTACAAAGTCTCTACTACAGCGAGCATTACGAAAGTGACAACGAGTATTCGTTGACATTACAGAAGTGCCAAACGAATGTTCGTTGACATAAAAAATTTAGAAAGGTTTTAGGCGCCTATAGTTATATCTGCGATTACAAAGTCTCTACTACATTACGAAAGTGACAACGAGTATTGCTCATTGTAGTAGAGACTTTGTAATCGCAGATATAACTATAGTACGCCGCTGAACAATACGGGCTCGGGAAACCCGCGTTAAACTTGGCCTTGTGCCACATGCAACCCTCGTGGGGGTGGCTAGATACCGAATCGAGCCGAGCTTCTCTGCTTGACGGTCGAACTCTCGGCCTCTGAGCAGAGAGGAACCTGGACGAGGCTCCGCCAAAGGGCAAAGTCTCGTTCGGGGAGGTTAACCAACCCGATCCCGTTTATACGGGCATTTTTTGGCCAAGCCTACGGACTCGGGAAACCCACGTTAAACTCGGCCTTGTGCCACATGCAACCCTCGTGGGGCGGGTGGCTAGATACCGAATCGAGTCGAGCCGATAGTAGATCACTCCATACCAGACTGACAGTCATACTAACACCTTCCACATCTTGTATTATTATTTCGTGTAATATACCTTCGCTATTTCTACTCTTGTGTTCGTGTTGTTCTTCCTTTGTCCTAACCTGGACCATAACAAAAATGTTTTTGCAAAATCGAATAATAATGTTCTTTTTTCATGACCTGAATCAAATCTCCAGCCCTATCTCCCCTTAAAACTCCCCGACACCATATATAGTTTAATTAAGATTTGTTGATCACCTGGAATAGAAGAGTCAATTATTTTAAATATTATTTTGTACAGCACTGAATGTCATCAGCATAGTCTCTTCACCATCAGTCCATTGATCTCGGGAGGGAAAGCAGGATCGTTGTCTTCTATTGGTAGACTCGTTTGGGATTTTGTATGGGATATTTAAATGGTCAGTAAATGCGCCGAGCAATGTCTAGGAAGCGATTAAGTAGACTGGAGATCAGATTTCCTCCTAGTCGTACTCCTGATGAAGTCTTAAATGTTTCCGTATTGGGGTCTTTGCCAGGCATGTAAGATTCTGTAAATCGATACAGTTCCTCTTTTAGTATATTCAGAGCTTGGAAGGCTGTTTCTAATCGATGAGGAGGGAAAGTCTCTATTGATCTAGTCATATGCTGCTTTGAGATCAACAAAGTAGGTATACAGTTTCCTATTAGATAGGTAAGCAATTTCTTCGAGTTGTTTGATGATATACATACCATTGTTGCATCCCTTTCTAGAACAAAGACCAAACTGGGTTGTTAGGAGTTGACTTTTGTAAAACAATGAGAGCCTGATTAATAATGATTAATGACAAAAAATTTTAAAGTTGTTGTAATTTAATAAAGTTTTTTCTTTATATAGTTTAATTAAAATTTATTGATCATCTGGAAAGAAGAGACATTTTTTTGTAAATATTATTTAAGGGCTTCACTTACTTTTCTACAGCACTGAATGTCATCAGCATAGTCTCTTCATCATCAGTCCATTGGCCTCGGGAGGGAAAGCAGGATCGTTGTCTTCTCATGGTCGACTCGTTTGGGATGCGGTATGGGATATTTAAATGGACAGTACCCTTCTCATTTTAGAAAAATTGAAAGTTTTATCATTTAACATACAAAGTACTATAGTTGTATCTGCGATTACAAAGGCTCTACTACAACGAGCATTAAAAAAGTGGCAACGAGTGTTCGTTGACATCACAAAAGTGGCAACGAGTGTTCGTTGACATTACAAAACCCTAGTAACCTGACAATATTATTGTTGTAGAACTCGCCATGAGCCTATTAAATCATTAACTGAAGAATTAATATCCATCAGAAATTTTAAATAGGAGAACCGTGGAATTTCCACGTTTTTTTTTTTAGTATATATAATTGTGTGTGTGCGCGTGTGTGTACGTGTGCGTGTGTGTGACACGTCTGCTCCTCCATCTTTTTTTTTTTTTTTTTTTTTGCTTGCCCCATCCATACTGATCATAATTTACGATCGCATTGAATCAGGCCGACGTCGATAAGCCGACTTCATTATCCAAACGTCAGAGATTAATGTTCGGTTTAACAGGAGATGCTAGAAACTTGTTACTGTCGCTATGACGACCTTAGTCCATCTATCTGGCCGTATTTGCCCGGCTTTGTGCCTAAGAGCATGCAGAGGAGTGCGGGACAGTTACAAAATGGCCGATCTGATTATGCATGGCAAGGTTTTGAACAATAAAAATCGGATTATCTCACAGATACTGGCTTAAAGTATATAGTATATATTTACATTTATATCATAAACATACCGAGTTGATTTCGGCTGCTTATAAATCTTTACAAAGAAAATATTTACAGCAACTTATTTCGTGGTCTGCAACTCTTAGAAAATCAAACTTTTTTTTTTCTTTTTTTTTTTAAGCATTTCACCCCAAGCAAGATCGGAAGACAATAGCACGCAAGGGGTTACAGAGTTGGAGCGATAGCAAAGAGGATTGATAGAGGAAAGGATGAAGAGAATGATAGGGGATAGATCAGGGCATCTGGAGACGTCGATTGACATTACATTGGAATAGTTGGAGATTATAGCTATCAGGGAAACAGGAAGAGGGGAGGGGGTTCCACGGGCGAGAAGTGCAAGACATGAAGCTATTGGAGACGCCTACATTTAACAGTTTCGACAGTGAAAGGGTGAGAGCGAGATGCCAGCCTAGTTGAACGGTTGAATTCATGAAGTCTTGGTACCAGCGAAAGCAGCTCATGAGCAGTTACCGTTTATTTCCCATATTGAAAATAAATAAAAAATGACGTTAATTTTTTTTAATATTGTCCTGATCTTTAAACGGTCCATTTTGCACGAGAGCTAATATTGCCTAACTGGAGATAAATGTTTTATTTGTACAGATTATTAAAATGAGCAAGGGAAGTAATCACTCATGATTTTACTAACTTCAGTTGATTTACCTACGTTTCCATT
>OZ010614.1:40471345-40498845 GCA_963932145.1 Acanthosepion lycidas
TGCCAAATATAGGTTTTTCCAGCAGCCACCCTCTTGACTCAAAGCAGCACTCCCTCGTCGATGCACCAACAAGCTTCCGTGTTAAGTCTGAGGCCCTCGCCAACAAATTCGGGAGTTCTTTTGTTATCAGAGCTATCATAGTGAGTTTTCAGTGCGGCCTTACCTACTATTAGACACATCCAAATCTTTCTGAATCCTCTACACTGTGCTGAGATTGACACCCAAACACTCTGAAATGGTTGTATTGGAGCTTCCGGTGCGAATGCCAAGCAATACAGCATGCCATTTCCAAATTTTTGTCCGAGTGAGTTGTGTTATGGTGTTCTATTTCAAGCCGACAATGCCCAACTAATTCTACTATACTGTGTTATCGAAAAAAGCAAAAAGCGGAATTAAAATAATGTAAAATAGCGGCAGTTTACCCATCGAACACTGTCTATATATATATATATATATATATGTGTGTGTGTGTGTGTGTGTGTATTCGTGTGTTTGTGTGTATTCGTGTGTGTGTGTATGTGTATATATATATACATATATACATATATATATATATGTGTGTGTGTGCGTGTGTGTGTGTATGAAGAGAGAAAAAGAACGATGTGTGAATGTGTGTAGAGAAAGAAAGACAATGGGGGAGCGAGTTGTAGAATATATATATATATATATATATATATATATATAAGGAAATATACTCTTACGGTGTGCTATATATATATATATATATATATATATATATATATATATATATATATATATATATATAAGGAAATATACTCTTACGGTGTGCTATATATATATATATATATATATATATATATATATAAAGAAATATACTCTTAAGGTGTGCTATATATATATATATATATATATATATATATATACATATGTATAGTGATAGGGGATACAGAGAGTTTCAGGGTTAAAAAGAAAATCTAATATACATATATATATATGTGTGTCTCTGTGTGTGCATATGTATGTAGCTTAAGGTGGGAAGAGAAAGAAAATGTAACACACACGCACACACGCACATACACACACACACACACATATATATATATAAAGACGTGTGAGGCGAAAAAAGAAAAAATATATATATATATACATATATATATATATATATATATATATATAAATATATATATATATATATATATATGTATGTATGTACGTATAAAGACGGGCGAAGTAAAAAGAAAAAGAAAATCCTCAATTTAATCAAATAAAAAGAACGCTCTAAACAAATCGATTGTAAAGATATTATCGATAAGATACTGGATGTTAACTCGAGATTGAATCGCGTTAGAAATCCTTACAATTACAGAAGTCTTCTGTAAAGAAATCTCGTCGAATGCACTTGCTCAGCCACGAATCTTTCAAATTTAATCGGAAATATTTTTGAAAATACTACCAAAGCATTATTATATATTAAACGAGAAACACCTAATGGTTTCAATGCATAAATAAAATTATGATATATATATATATATATATATATATATATATATATATATATATATATATATATATATACACGAATGTAATGAGAACGAAAATAATATATAATGTCTGACGTTCACAGCATTAATTCAAAAGAGGGCTCAATACCGACAGTAGAGAAATAATTATTAATTATAATATTTTTATATAGACAAAAACAATTTACTCACTACAAAGATGTAACTTCGTTTCGTTTCTCAACAGTCGAAGTGCAATTAAATGCGCTGAAACGAAGTTGCATCTTTGTAGTAAGTAAATTATCTTTGTCTATATGAAAAAATCATAATATATATATATATATATATATATATATATATATATATATGAAGAAATGTAGTTTGAAGGTGTGCTATATTTACGGGATAAAGTGCTCACTATCAGAGATAGAGCGTATGTAAATATAAATATAAAAGTGAACATTGAATTCAACACTTAGAGTCGACAAGTTGTTTCATGCTAGACGCAATCGCCAGGCCGCGAGTGTTGGATTTTTTTTCGACTATTTATATATATGTGTCAGTGGTGCATTGTGGGTAATCCATTATGGAGGTTATTTTGGCGGGAATGGCTTGTTTATTTATTTATTTGGGTTAATTTATTTTACTTGTTTTTTTTTTCTTTTTTATTTCATATATTTATTTATTCTTTTCGGCTTTGGATGTTTTATTAACGTAGTAAAAATTTTGGAGGAATTTGTTTATGTCACTTATTTAATAGTTTGTCTTGGTCTGGTAAGATAAAGCTATTTATTCGTCCAGTATTTGGCCTGATTGCCGTAGTCTATTTTTTGCTATTTTTTTAATGTTTTTATTATTTCATTTATTTATTTGGATTGAGTATTCTTACTTGTTTTTGCTTATTTATGATTATTTTGTTTTTAGTTCTAACGGTTATTTTAGCGGGAGCGATTTGTTAGTTTGTTAATTTATTTATTTATTTGGAGTAATTTTTTACTTATTTTTCTTATTTATCTGCTTATTTTTTTATTTTTTATTTTGTATATTTTTATTTACTCTATTCAGTTTTCGATTTTTGAGTAACGTATTAATTTTTTAACGCCATATAGCGGTTACAGTTTTTTTCTCGTTCAATTTTTGGATTGATTTTTGCAGTCTTTTCAAACGGTTATTGGTTTGTTATTTTGTTTATTGTTTACTTTATTTGGACTGATTATTTTTACTTGTATTTTATGTATTTATTTATTTATTTTTTCTATTTGTTTTATTTCGTCTATTCTAACGGGAGAGGTTTAATTTATTTTACTTATTTTACTGAGAAGTCGGAGAGCCGAGTTCGAATTCGACTCGAATCCAGTGCATTCACCTACGTGCTAATATCCTTGGGAAAGGTATTGATCCTCTTCTTCTCCCCCCAAGATATGGGTAAAATATCAGGACAGACAGAGTTCAGTAGCAACTGATGGCAACTGATCTACCGCAGAAAGAAATTGCAACATACTGCGGGAAAAAAATCTGCCTCGTTAGTCATGTTTCGAAAGATACATGATCGCCTAAGCGTGTATCACACATGGCATATAACTGACTGAAATTCACTTACGTGCTAATACCCTTGGAAAAGTTATGAAGCCTCTTCTTCTCCTCCCCAGCTATGGATAAAATAGCAGGACAGAGTGGGCTCTCTAGCAACTGATCTGTCGCAGAAAAAAGTGGCAACCTACCGCGGGAAAAAAATCTGTCTCGTCAGTCGAGTATCAAAAGATACATGATCGCCTAAGCGTGTATCACGCATGGCACATAACTGACTGATATATCTAAAAGGTTCAGTACTCTTTTCTTTGTTTCGAACGAAATTTTCATGTTTCTCCTTAATTTGCTTAGCTTCCAAAGCGTCTTCGAATTGCGGTGCCACGTTTTCCGTCTGCAGTTAAGAACGATTCCTAGATATTGTCATTTCTGTTTTGGGATTTGATCGATTTTGGTATCTCCACTACAACGCACGCATCTTCGGCTGCCCGTCTAACCTACGACTATTTATTATGACTTCATGCAATTAACCCTTGGTCCTTCCTTCCCGCTATCCCTTATAAACTGCCCCCTCTCGAGCAACATTCGCTGCCCTATAGGATTGGTATTACGTAATAGTTCAGAAGACATTTGTTTGCTTCGAACGAAATTTTATCCGTTTCTTAACACTTTCTTTTAAATTAAAAGAAATTCGCCCTTCCAAGCTGCCATCGGATTACCGTATCACATTGGGCCGCGGACGATTAACGGTAGGCTTAAGTGTACCCCGGAAGTTTAACTGCAGGTTTAAGTGTACCGCGGACGATTAACTATAGGTCTAAGTGTGTCACAGAGGTTTAAGGACAGGCTCAAGTATGTCGCTGAAGTTTAACTATAGCTTCAAAAAATACTGCTCTTGATTAGTTACCATCCAACGCTAAAGCGTCCAGACTTCCCTGGTTTGGGAGCTGTTGTGGTGTCTTCCCTCTAATTAGGCTATTGTGGACTCTTCCACTTACTATAAAGTAGTAGAAAAGTAAGCCTCGCAAGAACAGTGATATACACTGTTCAACTGTCAAACTTTTTGCCTCGGCGGAGAGGAACTCGGACGAAACTTTGTCGAAGGGCAAAGTTTCATCCGGCGCGGTAGACAGGCCCTGAACCTATTTATGCTGGTTCTAAAGGGAATTTTTCTTTTGGCTGAGCCTACGGGCTCGGAGAACCCACAATAAACCGGCCTTGTGCCACATATGACCCACGTGATATAGACTAGGAACAGTCGACCACAGAGCAGAGAGGAACCCGGACGAGGCTTTGCCGCAGAGCAAAGTTTCGTCCGGGGAGGTAAGCAGACCCTGAACCCGTTTATACGGGTTCTAAGGGAATAATTTTGGCCGAGCCTGAGGGCTCGAAGAACCTACGGTAAACTCGGCCTTGTGCCACATACGACCCTGGTGGGGATGGGGGGCTGTTTAATATTAACAATGATATAGACTGTTCTACCGAGGCTGTGCCGAAGGGCAGAGTTTCGTCAGGAGAGGTAGACAGACCCGAACACGTTTATGGGGGTTCTACGGTGATTTTATTTGCTGAGCCTACGGGTTCGAATGACACACGTTAAACTCGGCCTTGTGCCACATATAACCTAATTGGTGGGGGGGCTGTTAGATATACCGGTGATATAGACCGTTCATTACGGCTAAACTATCTGACTAGGCAGTGAGAAACACGGACAAGGCTTTGAGGAAGTGTAAAGTTTCGTCCGGAGAGGTAGACAGATCCGAACCAGTTTATGCGGGGTCTATGGGGATTTTTGGGCCGAGCCTACGGGCTCGGTTGACACACGTTAAACTTGTCCTTGTGCCACATACGTCCCTCGTCTGTGTGGGGGCTGTTAAATATTATCACTTATATAGACTGTTCTAGCGAGGATGTTCGCAGCTCTTGTCGAACTCTCTACCTTGAGCAGAGCGGAACCCCCGACGAGGCTGTGCCGAAGGGCAGAGTTTCGTCCGGAGGTGTAGACAGACCCGAACGCGTTTATGCCAGTTCTACGGGGATTTTTGGGCCGAGCCTACGGGCTCAGCTGACCCACGTTAAACTCGGGCTTATGCCACATATGTCCCTCGTGGTGGGGGCTACTAAATATCAACAGTAGTATAGATTGAATGCTGGTCCACCGACCCACACTCCCAAGTCGTGTAAAACTCTTCTGTTGTATTTATTGTTCAATACACTATTTATCTGCAAACTCTTGTTTTGTTATTTCTTAAACATGGTCACAACAGGACCGGGTTAATCTTTCTAGGTTGATAGCTGGACAAAGGTACCATGCACTATATAGCCGAAAGCTGTAAAGCAATGGGTGATTTAAATTCTGACATCTTCGTCTAGCCTTGCAGCCATCAAAGTCTGCCTTATTTAATCCACACCGAGAAGATGGATTTATAATCTTTATTTTAAGGCATTTTTCCCAAAAGAGAACGTAACAGAATTTGATCTCGGCACGCCGACCTCACATCCAGCACCGATAACCTCTACGCTACCCACCTCATCGCCCCACCCACCGGCCGCGCGAACTCATATAAGAGAGTAGACAATTCCACGCCATCACTCATCCCGCCAAACGCCCGCTCGCAATCATCCGCTTCCGGCTGCGCGACATTAATTTTGTGCCGGATACGCCAATTGCCACCCGGAAATTATCGGCACCGCGATGGGTGCACGCACCCGGAGAGTAAATTCTGGCTGCCAGTTCCGCTGGACTTCCTGTCACGTGCTTCCATGATTAGATCATCACGTGACCGTTGCCGCGTTGTGATTTTTCTGAGGTTGGTTTAGAAGATCAATTTATAGAGTTTAATGATCTAGCGAAAATACTTCGATATACTCAAATGCGATATGCCACATGAATATATATATATATATATACGATCCGTTTAGGTTAAACCTGGGTAGGTTTGTCTGGCTCACTAGGTTATCTAGGTCTGCTCTACGGTTGTATTGAGCGCTTTTGTTAGTTAGTTGTCTACTCGTATCGGGGTTTTTTCTTTGGGCTTTAAACCTGTATCTGTGCGATTTTTTTCAACAGACTTTCATGTTTCTAGATCTTTCTTTTTTTTAAAACCTTTTTTCCCTCGAGATTGATTTGATTATTGGCAAATAAAAAATTCAAGGGTTTTTCGAAACGGGTATAGTTATCTATCTATCTATCTATCTATCTATCTATATATATATATATATATATATATATATATATATATATATATAAATTTCCCTAGCTTTATTTTTATTTTTTTTAGAATTTGTAGGTCTGATGAATTGGATTGTGATTACGATTACAATGTTACAAATTATAACCATGGAATACAAGAGTTTGAGCCTCTTATATATATATATATATATATATATATATATATATATATATAGCTATCTTTGTAGTGATTTTATAAAATATTTATGTTCAAATATTCGAATAAATAATTATATATATATATATATATATATATATATATATATATATATATATATATATATATAAATTCATCAATCATTCATACAAAAACAAATATAGAGGTTAATGATTTAAATGGCGAGAATACATCATCGCAAACAATATAATCGCCATTTAAATCATTAACCTCTATATTTGTTTTTTGTCTGAATGATTCATGAATTTATAAATTATAATTGCACCTTTTAATCGAAATATATATATATATATATATATATATATATATATATATATATATATATATATATATAGTACAGTTAATAAATCCTAGTAATATCAAATAGTAAAACTGATCCATATCTTTATTATAGCAGAGCTTATATATATTTTTACGGCAAAAAACAAAATTACCTCAACATGAATATAGTCTGTTCCGGGCTTAAGAGCTGAAGACGGGTGGTTTTATACCAGCCCGAAATAGGCTATACGCATGCTGAGGTAATTTGTAATATATATATATATATATATATATATATATATATATATATATATATATATATATATATGTACCCGTTCAGAGATTGTATCTCTGATACCAATAATAAATCCACTATATATATTGGTTTTACTACAACCACGCTGTCCCGCAGACTTACCTGTCACCTTTCTGATCTTAGTTCTATTAAACGACGTTTCTTAGAAAAAACATTGCTGTGCACATAATATTAGACAGATGGTAGTTGATAAAACAACAATCTTCACACATGCACACAGTTAAAAGAACCTTAAACTATTGGAGGCCATCTACATTAAAACAAAGCGACACGCACTCAACAAAATTACATTTCCATCCAGTCTCAACATATTAAATTGCATCTAAACACATTCTTCTGATGATAAGTTTCTTTCTCTCTCATGGTCATGACGTCATAGAAACGCATTAGGAATTTACGACTTGCGTCTGCTCTTCCGTAACTGTTATTGTCGCATAGCAAGCTTCTATGTAAACATAACGAGACGTCATCTTTAATGGTGAACATCTCTTTTGTGATGTCCATATAACCACTCTGATGATGGCTTTTGTGCAACGAAAGCTGAGATCGAGGAAGAGCATAATAAAAAGAAGTATCGAAATGATGGACAGTTTTTCTCTTCATTTTCTCCCGTATCTAAAGCCACTATACAAAGCTTAGAACGGCTCGTGATCAAACGTAATAGACATTCGTTATCTGTTAAATTTAACTATATATATATGCTGTTTATACGTTATTTTTATAGATACAAATTATTTAAGCAAATTCTCTGTTTTTAATTAAACAATTATTGACTACATTCACCGGACTGAATGTTCGAGAAATGTCGTAGTAAATATGCACTGTCTGACAAGAATCGAACCTGTTTTCCTACATGGAAACCGTCATTTGATCTCACGTGCTATACCATTAAGCTACAAAGAAGGGTCTGTCTAACAAGGTCCAAATTACATTTTATAAACACTCAATCTTCGTATACTATTTATTTAAAAGCAGACTATTAACTTAAATAAACTGTACGTATTAAATAACATATAAACAGAATAAATAAATATATATATATATATATATATATATATATATATATATATATATATATATATATATATATATATATATATATATATATATATGGTGTGTGTGTGTATTTAGGCAGCAATCCTTCTTTCACGCACATTTCATTGAATACGACAGACAAGGTGCTTTTATTTAATTGTTTATACAATTTCTCATGCGATATAATAATTTTTTTTTCGGATGATAAATTATATAAAAAAAGCCTGAATGTTCTTTTTTATCCGAGCGCTTTCGGCAACACATTTATCCATTTTCAAGGTTTAAATATTTTAACTGTTAAATAAGAAATAGTTTGTTGCATGTATGTTTTATAAAAATGTTTTCATTTTTCAAAACACGGCCACGACATTGTGTTCATGTTCAAAGCTAATATTATTAAGTGAGAGTTTTTTGTTTTTATTAATAAGGCTTCCATTATTTTTAGCCTTTTTTGCATGATAAATGTATAGCCGAAAGCGCTCGTAAAAAAAGAATATTCAGACAGTTTTTATATAATTTATCATCCGAAAAGAAACAAAATATTAAATCGAATGTGTAATCGTGTAAAAAAAAACCTAAATAAAAGCACCTTGTATGTCGTGTCCAATGACATGTGTATATATATATATATATATATATATATATATATATATATATATATATATATATATACATATATTCATCGAAACACCGCAATTACCATGTTTCGGAACTAAACTTTAAGTTATACTTAAAATTAAAGTTCAAAACATAATTAATTAAAAAAAATAATAATTATATATCTATGATTTGATTACAATTAAGAAAGTAAAAAAATCCGAAATTTTAAATCTTAATTTTAAAAATATCGTATCTCGTATACTAATAAATATAGTCTTTTAGATCGTTATAAATAAAAATATTAATATATAACATATGACTTAATCATATTTGAAGGTCCCTTTAAGACAATCCCAATGTATTTTATAAAAAATAAATAAATATACCAATGTATTGTAGTGTATCTTATGTATGCCCATAAAAAACAAACACCATGACACGTCCACATATAAGGAAGCCAGTATCGACGGGCAGAAATTACAAACCCACACCTAACCCTTAACCTATATTTACACTTTGTCATCTTAAATTAGACTTGTATCCTGATTTGTCAAAAAAGGCAACATCCTTTTTAAAATTTTGTAATACTTAAACTATATAATACTATTTTGCTTAAAAATTAAACCATTTTTTTTTCAAAAGTTATTCAAAATCGCTTGAGAATGGAACAAAAAATTTAATTTTAAGTTTAATTTGAAATTTAGTTTTTAGTTCCGAAACATGTTGATCTCTGTGTTACGATATTCATTCACCCACCGCCCCCACGAGGGCGTCATGTGGCACAAGGCCTTTTTAACGTGGGCTACCCGAGCCCGTGAGCTCGGCCAAAAATATGCCCATTGAACCTGTATAAACGGGTTTAGGGTCGGTTTACCTCCCCGAAAGAGAATCCGCCCTTCGGCGTAGCCTCCTTCGGGTCCTTCCCCGCCCGAAAGGAGAGAGTTCAACCGAACAGTCGCTCAGGAAGTGAACGGCTGGCGCTCTGTGTCACAATGAATACATATTTTCAAATAATAATATTGTAATATTATTCTCTACTGTGCATCGAGCACTGGTTTTAAAAATACATATTAAAGAACAATGGATTATAAATCTATTTTTTATTTTGATATATATATATATATATATATATATATATATATATATATATATATATATAACATATTACATCATTACTATATATATATATATATATATATATATATATATATATATATGTGTGTGTGTGTGTGTGTGTGTGTGTGTGTGTGCTGGTATGTAGAAAAATAGCAAAGAACACGTTAGGTAAATAATCCGGAGTTCTTTAGTATTTTTGTTTTTATTTAAAAAAAAAACAGTGCTCTATACAGAAGTAGAGCCTAAATTATAATTATTTAAAAATATGATTCCTTCGCTACATAAGAGTTCTCATGTTTCAAAAACGAGACCCGAAACCCTCAATATAATTATTAAAATTCAATTGAATTAAAGTATCAAGCCCTGTTTCATCCTGAAGCGAAAATTTAGGAATAACCAGTCTTGAAATTTACAAAACTTTATAACCATGTCCATTCATTGCTATGGAAACGGCCGGGGCGACCATTTTTGATAAGGGGGCCTAAGAGTTCATTTTTATCCACATATCAGTCACCTTCGGGAAAAAGTCAAACTATAGCAATCATGCAATAAGGTATTGCGCATAGAATTTCCAGGAAGATATAGATACACAGAGCTGTATGTCAAAAGACAGAACAAAATTATTATTTCTTAAAGAATATCAAACAATTAAAATGCCAGTGGTAATAATTTTTACTTCATGAGAGCTCTAAAAGAAAGCAGCTCTCAGTCTTGAAGACCTACAAACAAATCCTTTGGGATTTTAAGTGTTTAATATTCTGTAATATATATATATATATATATATTACTTTAAAAGTTATTTTTAGTGGATACTTATATTTGAGTAGGCGTTCCATTTATTTATTAAACAGTATATTTATTTATTTTTGGTTTACCGACATGAATGTTCGTAAAATCTTATTAAAGTAAAATTTGCGCTTTTCTCTCCTACGGGATTTAAACCTGCGGACATCAGGTCAGAGGGACCTACTGTTAATATATATATATATATATATATATATATATATATATATATATATGTAAGCAAATATATGGATATGGATCCGACAGTATGAAGAAAAATATACGGAAAAAACAAACAAAAATCTTTATATGCAATTATGCTGTTTTAATGTTAATATGTCAACGTCGGACGTTTCGGTCTAATAAACCATCTTCAGGACATATTTGTCATGTTCAATCGATAATGTTAATTATATTTAATAAATATCTCCTGAAGATGGTTTATATTAACATTAAAACAGCATAATTGCATATAAGGATTTTTGTTTGTTTTTTCCGTATATTTTTCTTCATATATATATATATATATATATATATATATTTTATGAAATGGACAATGTCCGACAATTATTTAAAGATATTTTATGTTTATACATTCTTTTTATAGATACAAGTATTTAAGTAAATGCTCTGTTTATAATAAACAGTATTAAATAACATTTACCTGCCTGAATATCCGAGAAATTTTCACAGAAAATATGCGTCCTCCGACAGGAATCGAACCTGTATCCTATACGAAACCGTCATTTAGGTTGACGTGCCTTTAACCGATTTGGCCACAGAGGAGCGTTCGTTTAGCAAGGCCTTTAAACTTCCATCTTCGATAAATCTCTCACATACATCCATGTCTGCTCGTGGCGTATCAAATATAAACAAATGACGTAACACATTATGAAATGGACAAAGTCCGACACATATATTTGGATTTATAAAAAGAATGTATAAACATAAAATCTCTTAATATATATGTATATATATATATATATAGTTTTTTTTTAATTTAAAAATTTCCTTACCGTAAATTACTGCATCTGTATTTGAATTATTATAATTCTCCCGACCACGCATTTTTGTGGTTCATGACTACTGTACAAGGCTCCTTTTTTATTTAAATGTCCGTTTTTTTTTATTTGTGTTTTTGACTCAGTTACCGACGCGCGCATGCCGACGTTCGCTCGCTCGCGTGTCTATCAGTGCGTTCATAATTGCAAGTTCTCCACAAAAGTATACTTTCAATAAGCAATCCTAACAGACGCGTGTATGCTCATACTCCCACGAGATCCCGCATAAATACATTAATTGTAATTTGTTTTGCTGTTGTATGTTTTTCCATTGTACCTTTTTAATTATTATATACAGGCTGTCCGTAAAGTTCGTGTGCACTTCAAAAACTTTTTATAAATTTAAATTCTAAAAATAAATAAGACAAAGACAATAAATTAGATAAATAAACGTATTTACAATAGATATGTTATAAAATAAAAAAAAGACATATCTTGGCTGATTTGCAGGCAAATGAACTAACATACTTAAGAGCGAGAGCCGGATGTGAACGAAACAAGGCCCCGTCACAAAATGACCATCGTCGTTTACGCATATTCCCGACGCACAAGTTCCGGTCGAAAAATAAAATAACATTTTAAAGTCTTTCTATTTTTCGACCAATAAAAATGCTTCCCTCCTAATTATACTCGCATCCTTTTTCGAGCCTGTTAAGCCATAAAAAACGCCATAAAAAGGGTCACACGGTGAAGTACAACAGTAGTCAACAGGAGGCCAGGGAAGAGACCTCTCACGGTCAGTCAGCAGCAGTCAACAGGAGGCCAGTGAAGAGACCTGTCACGGTTAGTCAGCAGCAGTCAACAGGATGCCAGGGAAGAGACCTCTCACGGTCAGCCAGCAGCAGTTAACAGGAGCTCAGGGAAGAGACCTGTCACGGTCAGTCAGCAGCAGTCAACAGGAGGCCAGGGAAGAGACCTGTCACGGTTAGTCAGCAGCAGTTAACAGGAGGCCAGGGAAGAGACCTGTCACGGTCAGTATGAGCGGTCAGCAGCACTAGTGCCACGCTAACCAGGGAGAACTACTATGAGAGATCAACCCAGATCTTCAGCCGGCCTATGAACTATACCACAAGGTAGCTGTCCCCAAACCACACGTTCCTATTGAAATAAATCACGTAAATCTATTTCTGCTGTTGTATTTCTTTATAACCTGCATTTACGAAGTTTTAGTTAAAGTTCTTAATATAATAGGTCTTTGAAACATTCGTCGTTACATTTGGCTTCCACAACGCAGAAATTATTTATGAATCCGGATAATACCTGAGAATTGAATCCCTATTTCTGGCGTTTTTTAAACGTATCTCTCCTAAAAGTCCTGGGTTTCAAATTTAGCGAGACTTTAGGTTTGGGAAAAACACGGTTGAAACCGGAACTTTATTCAAAACGGACGAGGCCAACTCTTCCTGTTGTCATTTTGCATATATTTGCATAATTAGATTCAGTGTACCAATGAATCGCTGTCTGTTACAGCGTTTCAGTTCTTTGTTTTTTCTTCTTGTCGTTTCCCAAACTGGATTAAAACACAGAAATCAGATTAAAAGTTCTCTATTCCCAATTTGAGAAAAAAAAAAAACAAACTAAAGACAGCGTAAAAAAAAAGCAAGTAGAGACACAAATGAATAAACGACCTCAAGACCCTCGTTAACTGAGGCAAATGATGGCTTGTCGAATACAGAGTGTCCATAAAGTTCGTGTGCACTTTAAAAAATTGTTCGGGTGAGCTCTAAGCTAGGGTACCTAGACTTTATTAATTTAAGCACAATACTAGACTGCCAGTGAGATCTGATCAATTTTAGGTTAAGCTAGCTAGATGTAGCGGCAACTTCCATAACTGTTATTTCATGCAAAGCTTTAAAAAATGCAGCTATCATTGTTGAAGACCTACAAAAAAAAAACAAAAAAAACAGAGCTCTTATGAAATGAAAATTATTACTTTTAAGTGTTTATACTTTAATTAATAATAATAATTATATATATATATATATATATATATATATATATATATATATATATATATATATATATATACCGTGTGTCTATAAAGTTCATGTGCACTTTAAAAATTTATAACTTTATTTGTATTTGCGATAGAAATAATTTTTGTAAAAAGGATTCGAAAGAAGTAAATCTATATTTTTTTAAAAGGTTTTATTGAAATTTTATTTAAGTTTCCACATCTCATCCATCATTAGCAATACAAAGGGTAATACGATTTTGCAGTTCACGGAAAACATTTGCCAACTGATTTGCAGTAATGTCTGAAATCACATTAGTTATTTTAGCTATGCTTAAAACTAGGTACATTAAACTTTATAACATTTTTTACAGATTATTTCTATCGCAAGTGCACATGGACTTACGGGCACCCTGTATATTATTATATTATTTTTTCTGTATTCATAACTATTATTTTTCATTGTTATATATATATATATATATATATATATATATATATATATATATATATATATATAACTTGTTTCCACTGTTTATATATATATATATATATATATATATATATATATATATATATATATATATATATATATGTGTGTGTATAAACAGTGGAAACAAATTATATATATATATATATATATATATATATATATATATATATATATAAAAACTCATATATTGTATTTAAAATATATTATTTAATTAATTTTATTTTTAAATTTAATTTTTGTTATATATGATTATAATATTTATATCGCACACACACAGATATATATATATATATATATATATATATATATATATGATTCCAACAATTATATAAATCAAAATTAAAATTGGATATTTATGAAAATTTATGAAATTATCTTATATTGGTGTTCATGTTACAAAGTAGATATTTGTTAAAATGTTTACATTTACTCATTAATTCATTTGTTTTGTTTAATAATTTAATTTGTTTCTTAATATGTATTACTTTTCTTCTAGGCATATATATATATAAATATAACATTTAAATATGTTATATATATATATAAATATAACATTTAAATATGTTATATTTTTTATATTTTTTGGATTTTTGGATATTGTTTTCATTTTTTTATTTTGGAGTCCATATATATTTAGACAATGCTGTGTTGTTTGCGTATCTATTAATTTGAATTAAATTTATAATTTTTCAATGATTCTTAAATTTTTCTTCATTAGCTCCTATTAATTTTTGTCTGTATTAATATTATTTGATACAGTTGCTTTATATAATATATTATTGGTTAAAAACTTATTGTCAAGGGGGCAGTTATTTTATTTCGTCAATTAGATTTGTCATTATTTTGATTCGTATAATTATAATTGTTATTATTTCTGTTTAAAATATTTACTATGTTTACTTATTATATTCACCATATCATTCAAAGAACTGTAGTTTTTAGTTCATTCATATTAATGATTATGAATAGATTAAAATTTTAAAGAAAGCGTTTATCATTCAATTTAAAGAATAATTTTCCTATTTTTGTTTTTATTTTATTGCTATAGGCTGAGCTAAACCAAATTATATTTCTTTTATTTTTGTATGTATCGTTTGCAGTTATATATTCTAATTTATTCATATATTTACTTTTCATATATTCACTTTTCTTAATGCCGATTCATAGTTGTTTGTTTCATGAAATACTTTTGCGTTGCTAGAATTCCTTTATTAATAGATGTGTTTGAATACATTAGGTGGGTTATTTAATTTTTTGATCTTCTATATAGGGTTAGTATTTTTTTTTGTTATATGGTTTCTACGTATTGTTATTTAAATTAAATGTCATATCTAAAACATGTACTATTTTAAAATAAAAAAATTATGTTTTCTTTAAAGACCAATTTTTCGAATATTTCTATTATTTTTTTTACTTAGTTTTTCTATTTTTCTACCATAGAAATTTCTTACCAGTTAATATTCTAATATTATGTCTAATGTATATTCCTATTGGTTTGCATACTCTGATCCATCACATCTACCCATTATTACATCAAATGTATTGTTATTGTAATTTTTTAACCATATTTTATTGCTGCAGTAGAATAATGATTTTATACAATGTTTCATTATACGTAGTTCTTCTTGAATGTTTATGTATTGCTTAGTTAAATCTAACACTTTATTTAACATGTTTTCGGTAACTCATGGATGAAAATCTTTAATGTTTATTTGTATAAATGTGCAGTTATTTCTTTTTGTGATATTGTTGAACCAACTGATGGTTTCTTTTGTATTCTACCATTGATTTATATTTAATATTTTTCTAAATTTTGAAAATTTTTTTATTTTTTTTTTATTTATTTTTTTTTTGCTAATTTTTATTATATTCCATTTTCTACCACATAATAACTTATATATGAGTTAATTAAAAATTATGTTTTAGTTTAATGAATGGTTCTACAATACTTAAGTATTTCATTTTGTCTAAATTTAATTTCGTTGCTATAAATTTTGCTTTTTTATTTATGAAATTTATTTACCACTTTTTCGATTAGTATATTAAAATTAATTAGGATCCATTTCATATATTGATTTATCTGCGTGAAGAAATAGTTTATTTGAATTATTTTTTAAATTTAATGTCGGTAAATGATTGTTTCCGAAATTTATTATTGTTTTTTCTTGTCTCTATTTTATTTATAACGTTAAATATTTTTCAAAATCAATCACCTCTTTTTGTGGTCGACATTAGAAATTGTTTTTGTTATTAGAGTTACTATCATTGTTAAGACAGTTATATATATATATATATATATATATATATATATATATATATATATATATATATATATATATATAAACATATATATATATATATATATATATATATAAACATATATATATATATATATATATATATATATATATAAATATATATATATATATATATATATATATATATATATATATATATATATACCGGGTGTAACAGCAAAATTGTCCATTTCTTAGATTAAGCTCTGAAAAGTTGTATCTTAAAAAATGATTAAAGATATTTTACTGGAATTCTCCAGGTTTTTATAACACTACTGGATTCTACTTTGAGCAATAAGAATGTATAATTACACTCCAAACTTAACAGAAGAATCGGAATGAAATCGATCATAAACGAAAATGATATGTTCATCATTAATCAATCATAGATAAGGATCGGAAGCTCATGAAGGATTGAAATTAAGTTCAAATACATACATACATACATATATATATATATATATATATATATATATATATATATATATATGTATAAATTCCAGGATCACTTTCCAACTTATTCAAGATGATCTTAGCCCTCTTTAAACTTCGAACTTTCTTTCCTCTAGTTACAAGTTGTCTCACGAGTTTCACGTTTCATTTTCAAGTCTTTCTTCACTGATCTTTGGACTCTCATAGAACTTATGTTTTGATAATTTAAAAACTTTGTTCTATTATAATTCTTAAAAAATATAGATTCTTAATCGGCCTGAGATTAAATGTAAATTTATTAATTTACGTAAAAATGTTATGTTATTTCAGTGAGTCAGCATGATTAAAATTGCTTTTTAGGGTGATGGTAAAACAAAATCTGTTGTCCTGCAATTTAACTGTTATCACCTGGAAAGCGTTACTGAATAAGGAATAACCTAAACAGAGGTTGGAAATGAAATGGTAATCTTTATAACATCAACAAAATACAATACTCGCCAGCGGCGTGAAGTAGGTAAACCACTGCTATTGGTGGACTACTTAGTATATTACCCCCGCTTACAATAGTGTCCAATGTATTTATGAAGATTGGGACATACCCATTAGTGTTCATAGGTACGGTATATAATAGATAGATAGATAGATAGATAGATAGAAATAATGAAAATAAAAGAGAAAGAAACACCAAAAGGAAGATAGACAGATAATGGAAAGACTGTGCTAGATAGATAGATAGATAGATAGATAGATAGATAGATCGATAGTTTTGTAATCTAGAAAGGGTTACTGAATGAGGAATAACCAAAAGGGAGGTTGGAAATGAAATGGTAATCTTTATGACAACAACAACAAAATACAATACTCGCCAACGGCGTGAAGTAGGTAAACCACTGCTACTGGTGGACTATTAAGACACCACATTACACCCCACTTACAATAGAGTGCAACCTATTTATGAGGACTGGGACAAAACCATTAGCATTGATAGATACAGTATATAACAAATTCTTTCTTTCTTTCTTTCTTATTGCACGTCCTCTTTATTTCTAATATCATCAGTTCTTTCTTTCTTTCTTTCTTTCTTTCTTTCTTTCTTTCTTTCTGTTCTAACCTAGAAAAGGTTACTGAATGAGGAATAACCAACACGGAGGTTAGAAATGAAATGGTAATCTTTATAACATCAACAAAATACAATACTCACCAGCGACGTGAAATAGGTAAACCGCTGCTACTGGTGGTCTATTAAAACACCATATTACCCCCACTTATAATAGTGTCCAACGTATTTATGAGGACTGGGATATACCCATTAGTGTTTATAAGTATGGTATATAACACTTTCTTTCTTTCTTTCTTTCTTTCTTTCTTTTCTTCTTTTCTTTCTTTCTGTTGTAACCTAGAAAAGGTTATTGGATGAGGCATAACCAAAACGGAGGTTGGAAATTGTTGTGTCGGAAACCTACCCCCCCTCTTGAAGATGAACTTGTCTGCGTCTGTGAACAAAGACTTTAAATAGTGACATGTCAGTTGACATGAGAGGGACCGAGAGACAGAGAAGTTCTTAGCTGAGCTAGTTATTGACTACTCAGGCGATTTCTGTACCTTTTTACCAACCTATTAAAACCGTTTTTATTGTTACGTGTTATTTGGCGTTTGTCTCTACTCACCCCAAATCAACATCATAACAGAAATGAAATGGTAATCTTTATAACATCAACAAAATACAATACTCGCCAACGGCGTGAAGTAGGTAAACCACTGTTAGTGGTGGACTACATAGACACCATATTACCCCCCCCACACTTACAATAGTGTCCAACGTATTTATGAGGATTGGGACAAACCCATTAGTGTTCATAAGTATAGTATATAAAACTTTCTTTCTTTCTTTCTTTCTTTCTTTCTTTCTTTCTTTCTTATTCCATGTTCTCTTTATTCATTTCTAATGTCATCATTTCTTTCTTTTTACTTCTTTGCCCTCTTTCTTTCTTTCTTTCTTTCTTTCTTCCTTTCTTTCTTCCTTCCTTTCTTCTTTTCTTTTTTTCTTTCTTTCTGTTGTAACCTAGAAAAGGTTACTGAATGAGGATTAACCAAAACGGAGGTTGGAAATGAAATGGTAATCTTTATAACATCAACAAAATACATTACTCGCCAGCGGCGTGAAGTAGGTAAACCACTGATAGTGATGGACTATTTAGACATCATATTACCCCCCCCCCACTTACAATAGTGTCTAATGTATTTATGAGGTTCGAAAAATATCCATTAGTGTTCATAGGTACGGTATATAACATTAACACAAAAATTTATTAAAAAACTTTAGTTGGCGCCCATTGAATTTCGGAGGGATGTACCCAAATCTGCAGGCGAGGGTCAACTTAAAAAGCTATCAGCATCACATATATTAATACTGAGAAAGTTAACTATATTTTTTAAATCTTTTTAAGAAAAATTCATTTTTTTTTTTTATTTCCGAACAGTTAAGAATCAAAAGATTGTACATGTGGAATTCAAAAACGACTCTCTCCCCGCTCCCCCTCTCTCTCCCTCTCTCCCTCCTTCTCTCTCTCCCTATTTATCTCCCCCTCCATCTCTCTTCCTCTTCCCTCGCCCTCTTTCTCTCACCTTCTCTCTACCTATCTTTCCCTCTCTATCCCTATTTCTCTTCCTTTAGCTCTCTCCCTCTCTCTCCCCATCTCTCGCCCTCTCCTTCTCTCTATCCCTATCTCTCTCTCCATTTCTCTCCTCCCTCTTCTCACATTCTCTCTCCCTATCTCTTTTCTTTTAGCTCTCTCCCGCTCTCTCTCTCTCTCTCCTTCTCTCTATCTCTCTCTCCCTCTCAATCTCTCTCCCTCTTCCTTCTCTCTCTCACCTTCTCTCTTCCTATCTCTTTTCTTTTAGCTCTCTCCCTCTCTCCCCATCTCTCCTTCTCTCTATTCCTATCTCTCTCTCCCTCTCCATCTCTCTCCTCCCTCTCTCTCACATTCTCTCTCCCTATCTCTTTTGTTTTAGCTCTCTCCTCCCTCTCTCTCCCTCTCTCTCTCCCTCTCCTTCTCTCTCTCCCTCTCTTTCTCTCTATCCCTATCTCTCTCTCTCTCACCTTCTCTCTCCCTATCTCTTTTCTTTTAGCTCTCTCCCTCTCTCTCCCCTCTCTCTCCCCCTCTCTCTCCTTCTCTCTATCCCTATGTCTCTTCTTTTCTCTCTCTCTCTCTGTATAACTCTCTCTCCCCATCCCTCTTTTTCCCTCCCTCTGTCTCCCTCTTCTTCCATCATCCAAAGAAATGATGTCGACAGAAAATCATTTTCTCGAAAGACCATTTCCAGACATCACAAAAAGGTTTAAATTGCATTAATTTCTTTCAAGACTCGTTGAATTTCCCAGGGACACACCCAAATCCCCACCTGTGGATCTTGAGGACTGGCTACATTAAAAAAACCTCGCTGATGGATCAATAGCTTATCAATCAATCAATATTTTTGGTCTAGTTCCATCAATATACAGGGTGCGATGGATAAATTGTCGTCTAAATAACTCAAAAAGGAAAATAACACTGACATCTCATTTTAACAGATATATTTACCAAAATGGCACAAAAATATCTTGAAATGCTAAAGAGTAAATTTATTCAATAAAATCGCCATTGGCTTCAATTAAGGCCTCCAGACGACTTCGGAATCTCCTGCAACTCTTATTGTTGACTTGTTTGACTTGGTGAATGTTGCCATAATATTTGTCTTCAGTTCATCTTCGTTTTTTGTTGGTCTCTCGCTCAACTGCGATCCGCAAATAATAATCAAGCGGGTAGCAGTCTGGAGAGCTAGCTGACCAGATGAAATGGGGTGGTGTGGTCGCACCAAAAAATTCGGGAGTTCTTTTCTTATCAGAGTGAGTTTTCCGAGCCACCCTATCTTCGTAATCGCCATTAGACTCACCCAACTCTTTTTGAATTGCCTGCACTGTCTTCAGATTGACACCCAAATACTCTGAAATGTTCGTATTGGAGTTTCCAGTGCCAATGCCAATCTACAGCATGCCATTTCCAAATATCTGGCGAGGGAGTGAACTGCATCATGCGGCTCTTTTTCTCACAGGCAGTGTCAAAATGACCCTATTATACTGGATAGTGGACAAAATCAAAAACAAACAACACGCATGCGCAAAATTATAAAAGTAAAATGGCGACAATTTACTCATCGCACCATATACGGCACTCTGAGAGAATGAAGTTCAGTAACAAGTATTAATGGTCAACGAGATCAACTATTTAACTATTAACTCAGACGGAGCTGCCCAACATTCACTAGCAAGTATTAATAGTCAACCAGATCAGCTATTTGACCATTAAGTCAAACAGAGCTGCCCAAAATTCAGTAACAATTATTAATGGTCAACCAGATCAGCTATTTAACTATTAACTCAGACGGAGCTGCCCAACATTCACTAGCAAGTATTAATAGTCAACCAGATCAGCTATTTGACCATTAAGTCAAACAGAGCTGCCAAAAATTCAATAACAATTATTAATGGTCAACCAGATCAGCTATTTAACTATTAACTCAGACGGAGCTGACCAACATTCACTAGCAAGTATTAATAGTCAACCAGATCAGCTATTTGACCATTAAGTCAAACAGAGCTGCCCAAAATTCAGTAACAATTATTAATGGTCAACCAAATCAACTATTTAACTATTAACTCAGACGGAGCTGCCCAACATTCACTGGAAAGTATTAATAGTCAACCAGATCAGCTATTTGACCATTAAGTCAAACAGAGCTGCCCAAAATTCAGTAACAATTATTAATGGTCAACCAGATCAGCTATTTAACTATTAACTCAGACGGAGCTGCCCAACATTCACTAGCAAGTATTAATAGTCAACCAGATCAGCTATTTGACCATTAAGTCAAACAGAGCTGCCCAAAATTCAATAACAATTATTAATGGTCAACCAGATCAGCTATTTAACTATTAACTCAGACGGAGCTGCCCAACATTCACTAGCAAGTATTAATAGTCAACCAGATCAGCTATTTGACCATTAAGTCAAACAGAGCTGCCCCAAATTCAATAACAATTATTAATGGTCAACCAGATCAGCTATTAACTCAGACGGAGCTCCCCAACATTCACTGGAAAGTATTAATAGTCAACCAGATCAGCTATAAGTCAAACAGAGCTGCCCAAAATTCAACTAGTTTCACGTAATGAACATTTACAACAAAAACTAATGATATCTAAATTTTAGGAGCGTTCATACATTTTGTTCTTTGGTAAAAGACATGTTTTCCTTTCAGATAATATCGATTTATTCTTCCCACAATAGATTTCTTTGGTATTATTTAATTTATTCTTTTTTTCCCCTCAGTATTTGCTATTATTTTTGTGTTTTTTACCATTTTTTTAAAAATTTTAGTCATCGCTCATTTCAAAATCAAGCGTAGGACACGCAAAAGCCAGAGTTTGTCTTTTTTATTATTTCGTGATTAACATCGGCAACTTATCGCGAGATTTGACAATACATTTATTCGAGAATGATAAGAAAAAAAATACCGAGTTCTTAATTAGGATGTTGCAATAGATTTTTTTATGCCAGATTTTCTCCCGGATCGAGAGAAAAAAAAAACGTAGAATTGAAATGTTATAGTCGATAATTTCTCCTTCTCTTCTTCTCTCTCTATCTCACTATCTCTCTATCTCTCTATATCCTCTCTTTTTCACTCATTAATTTCTCACTGTTTTTTAGTATGACACAAGGCCCTGAAAATAGTGCTTTCACTTATGATCTAAATCATGCAATAATTACGATCTGAGAGATTGCTTAGATAATCGTTGATTTATGGAAATATATATATATGTGTGTGTGTGTGTGTGTGTGTGTGTGTGTGTGTGTGTGTGTGTGTGAAAAGTGTGTGTATATAAATATAAATAAATATATATATATATAATTATTTATATATTATATGCGCGGTACTTATTAGAAAGCGCTCAATATCAGAGATAGAGTTTTTCTGCCGATCGCAAAAGCGTGAAACCCAGGGTCACAAACTCACATCTATCCAACCAAATATATATATATATATATATATATATATATATATATATATATATATATATTGGTATTATTGGAAAGCGCTCAATATCAGAGATAGAATTAACATATTTAGTTGCATTGATGTGAGTTGATTGACGTATATATATATATTATTCTAGGATATTACGTCGAAAACATGTCAAAATCGCTACACAAATGCAGTCGGGTTTCGATGAGTATCAAATGCATCTCATAAGGCCATTGTAAATTACTGGCAAGTGAACAATTTTTTAGCTTTTAAAGCAAAATACCAGCTCTTTAACGAAAAAAGAAAAAAGTGGGAGGGTCATGAGGTTTTTAGGCTTTCTCAGATCAACCAATCAAACATGACCTACTTTAAATTTAAACGGAGCAAAGAATCAAACAAATATTTAAGAAATTATTTTTCGTAAATGGATAATGACCAGTAGATTGACAGACGTCAAGGAGCAGATGTTAAGGGATACATAAATTTTACACACTAGACAATAACATTTCCTAATAAAACATATATATATATATATATATATATATATATATATATATATATATATATATATATATATATATATATATAGAGAGAGAGAGAGAGAGAGAGAGAGAGAGAGAGATAGATAGATAAACCTAGTGAGCCAGACAAACCTAGCTAGGTTTCGCTGAAACGGATCGTCAGGGAAAGTCGGCTTTCCCTGACGATCTGTTTAGGTGAAACCTGGGTAGGTTTGTCTGGCTCACTAGGTTTATCTAGGTTTGCTCTACGGTTGTATTGAGCTCTTTTGTTAGTTAGTTGTTTACTCGTATCGGGGTTTTTTCTTTGGGCTTTAAACCTGTATCTGTGCGATTTTTTTTCGTCAGACTTTCATGTTTGTAGCTCTTTCCTTTTTTAAAACCTTCTTTTCCCTCGGGATTGATTTGATTATTGGCAAATCAAAAATTCGAAGGTTTTTCGAAACGAGTATAGTTAACTATATTTGTATATATATACATATATATATATATATATATATATATATATATATATATATATATATATATATATATATATATATACAGGGTGTCCATTAAGTTCGTGTGCACTTTAAATAATTTATAACTTTAAAGACACTTTATGGAGACCATATATATATATATATATATATATATATATATATATATATATATATATATATATATATAGATAGATATATATATATATATATATAGAGAGAGAGAGAGAGAAAGAGAAAGAGAGGCACGGTGGAATAATTGATAGCGGCTAGGAATGAGAAATCAGAGAGCCGAGTTCGAATTCCAGTCGAATCCATTACATAAACTTACGTAAATCGTCTTCTTCGCACTCCAGATATGAGCAAATAGCAGGGCAGACTGGGTTCTATAGCCTTGAATGGCAACTGGTCTATGTCTGGTCGTTTAGGGACCCTGTGGCACGTAGTGCAACAAGTCTCTGTATTTGGCCCTTCAAAAAGTGTGGATGGTTCTGCACGAAACCTTCACCACTATAATCAAATCTGATGTGCTGGCGTCGAGAGTTTCCTTGACCCTCACACGTCGAATTCGGCGGGAGAGCCGAGTATATATATATATATATATATATATATATATATATATATATATATATATATATATATATATATATATATATATATATTCAGGTAAAATGAAAACGAATAGAGTACAATTCCAACATTCGTAACATTTAATAAAGAGGATTCAATAAAAAGTAGATCAATATTATTTATTTTAGAATATTACATCGAAAACATGTTTAATAAGAATGTTTTATTAAACCAAAGATCCGAGTTAACTGTAAATTGTAAACACAGTCTACCTTTTACCTTATTCAGTTAGACTTGGAATTTGACAATGCTTTTCTTAGATTTTAGTTGAACTGTGTAACACGATATATTGCTTATTTTTCTATTTGTAAGATTAATTTGGATTTAATATAATTTTATATTAATCTTCTGGTAGTATTAGTAACATCTTGTCCGGATGTATTGGTATTTGGTTGGTATTTTTGGCATTTTGCATTGATCGGTTATTGTTATTAACATCTTATATAGAGAATCTTTAGTTAACAGTTGTATATTAATTGACCAAGTAAATCTATACTTTTAAATTATTTTTAATTATTAAATTAAATCATTTAAATTATTTTTAATTATTAAATTATTTACTGGTCTCTTAAAGAAGCTATTTATTTATCAACTATAAAATTTTATTTTATGTAGGAAACTCACAAAGGATATAAAACCTGAATCGTGCCTTTAAATACAGATTTTTCACGAAAGTGTGACGTGTTTTTTCATACATTTAAGGATGTGGACTCTTAACTTTTAACAGTTTTTATTTATTGATGGTTGATTTTGTTGTATGAATAGTTTTTCTATTTGACTTTTTTAGTGTTGTAACCTAGGGAAGGTTACTTTATAGATTAATCAAACGAAGGTTGGTAATGAACGATAATAGTTAGGACAAGAACAACACATAGAAGATTCACCAGCGGCGCGTAGAAGTAGTCAACTGCTTGAAGTGAGACAAGTGAATTCCACAACGAATCTCCAACTGCAGGATATCTATTAACCGTCCTACGCGGTCAGATGTGCCACAAGGCCGAATATAATGTGGAGTATCCGAGCCCGAAGGCTCGACCAAAAATTCCCCGTAGACCCCGTATAAAACGGAGTTGGGTAGCCGTTTCCCGAGACGAGACTCTGCCCTTCGACATAGACCCGGAGGCAGAGAGCTGGCGACCAGTCTTTAAGTGCAGACCAACATACAGTATTTACTACTGTATTTATGTAAATAGGGATATACCCATTATCGTCCGTAGGTATGCTACAACAGTTAGTATTTTGGTGTTGTTTGTGAGTAGCTGTCTAATGTTACTATGATCCATATGCTGCTTATTAATGTCTCACCTATGAGACCATGGTTCGATATGTGACAGGTGAGTCTGCGTGAAAGTGTGGTTTTCGTATATCCTATATAAGATTTTTGTGTCTTTTTTCTTTACAGCGAAACATTTTCCGTGTGGTCAAGTATCCATACTAATAAACTAAAAACATTGGTTTTATATAGTCGATATTATTTTGAATAGCTACACTGGTAGTTTTTAATATTTTGCAATCAGTAATAAATCTAATCTATTTATTTTTATCGATTAGTATGAAGTTTTTTTTATTTTTAATCGTCTTTTTTCTAATTGTAGTTTATTTGATTTTGATAATATATGTTAATAGCGTTAATGTCAATATCATGTTTATGACTATAGTTTTTATTAAAACTTTTGTTGCTTAAAATTTGAAATTTGATTTGCTTGTCGATTATATAATTTGAGTACCCAATACGAATACGTGTTTGTTTTACATTATTTAATTCATAAAATTTCTAAATGAATTTCCTTCTTGTCTGGAGATTATTCATCATTTCGAAAAGTCAGTCATTAAAATTAATCGACGCAAAATGTCTGTAGTCCTGGGTAAGACGATAAACTACATCCGGCAGCAAGGCCTTTGATCAGGAGGTTCTGAGTAGCGTATAACCAACTCTTAATTGTTGGTGTTCACAGGTTCACCCTGACCCGGGGTGGTAGCACCAGTTAAGGTACCAGCTATTGGAAGATAGTTAACCCCAAACTGGGGTCAAAACATTATGAAAGTGTAAAAATAGGTTTTAGTACCAGCGATGCATTTTTAAATGAATACCAGCAATGAATTTTTGAGTAAAAATTATTACCAGCAAAATATTATTATCAGGGGTTGCAGAATTAATTTCAACTTGGAACTAATTTCAACTCGAGTTAAGGTTACGTTTAGGTGTTAGGTGTTAGGTTAGGGTTTTTAAATCGAGTTGAAATTAGTTCCGAGTTGAAATTAGTTCCACGTTGAAATTAGATCCAAGGTGAAATTAGATCCAAGGTGAAATTAGTTCCGAGTTGAAATTAGTTCCGAGTTGAAATTAGTTCCACGTTAAAATTAGATCCAAGTTGAAATTAGTTCCGAGTTGAAATTAGTTCCGAGTTGAAATTAGTTCGAGTTCCGAGTTGAAATTAGTTCCGAGTTGAAATTAGTTCCAAGTTGAAATTAGATCGAAGATGAAATTAGTTCCGAGTTGAAATTAGTTCTGTCACTGATTACCAGCACTACATTTTTGAAAAAAATTGCCAGCAATATATTTTCTAAAAAAAAAAATATCACCAACAATAAATTTTTGAAGAAAAAAAAAAATATTACTAGCAAAAAAATCTTGTCGGCATTAAATAACCCATTGAGGTGTTGATATGCCATGAACCAAAACAAACCAAACCGAACAAAATGTCTGTCGTTTTTACGATATATAAAAGTGGACACTGAGTTAAGGATAGCCTCAAGTTGGTGTTACATCATGAACTGGATAGTCACGGTTTAGTGTTGATCTTAGTGGTCACTTTTCTAATGACACACACTATATCTCTGATTTTGAGCCTAGTTACCCATAAATATTACATACCTTAAAACTCCATTTTATATCACACACGCGCGCGTGCACACACACACACAGACATATATATATATATATATATATATATATATATAGGCAAAACATCGCTGGGTCAGTAATCGAAGCAGATCCTATCAATATAAAATATTAAAACTGATCTACAAAAGACAGCTGAATATAATTCTTATTGATGAGCATA
>OZ010614.1:40500684-40505684 GCA_963932145.1 Acanthosepion lycidas
GGGAAAAGAAAGAAAGAAAGAAAGAAAGAAAGAAAAAAAGAAAGAAAAGGAAGCATATAAAATGCTAAGAAGGGAAGACGAAAGGTCGCATAAAGGAAAAAAAAACAAATAAAGAAGAGGAAGAGGAGGGAAAAGAAAGAAAGAAGAAAGAAAGAAAGAAAGAAAGAAAAAAAGAAAAGAAAAGGAAGCATATAAAATGCTAAGAAGGGAAGACGAAAGGTCGCAAAAGGAAAAAAAAACAAATAAAGAAGAGGAAGGGAGGGAAAAGAAAGAAAGAAAGAAAGGAAAGAAAGAAAGAAAGAAAGAAAAAGAAAAAGAAAGAAAGGAAGCATATAAAATGCTAAGAAGGGAAGACGAAAGGTCGCAAAAGGAAAAAAAAAATAAAGAAGAGGAAGGGAGGAAAAGAAAGAAAGAAAAAAAAAGAAAAAAGAAAGAAAAAAGAAAGAAAGGAAGCATATAAAATGCTAAGAAGGGAAGACGAAAGGTCGCAAAAGGAAAAACAAAAAAAGAAAGAAAGAGGAAAAGAAAGAAAGAAGAAAGAAAGAAAGAAAGAAGAAAGAAAAAGAAAGAAAGGAAGCATATAAAATGCTAAGAGGAAGACGAAAGGTCGCAAAGGAAAAAAAAACAATAAAGAAGAGGAAGGGAGGGAAAAGAAAGAAAGAAAGAAAGAAAGAAAGAAAGAAAGAAAGAAAGAAAGAAAGAAAGAAAGAAAAAAAGAAAGAAAGGGAAGCATATAAAATGCTAAGAAGGGAAGACGAAAGGTCGCAAAAGGAAAAAAAACAAATAAAGAAGAGGAAGGGAGGGAAAAGAAAGAAAGAAAGAAAGAAAGAAAGAAAGAAAGAAAGAAAGAAAGGAAGCATATAAAATGCTAAGAAGGGAAGACGAAAGGTCGCAAAAGAAAAAAAAACAATAAAGAAGAGGAAGGGAGGGAAAAGAAAGAAGAAAAGAAAGAAGAGGGGAACAGAAAGAAAGGAAAGAAAGAAAGAAAGAAAGAAAAAAAGAAAGAAAAGGAAGCATATAAAATGCTAAGAAGGGAAGACGAAAGGTCGCAAAAGGAAAAAACAATAAAAAGAGGAAGGGAGGGAAAAGAAAGAAAGAAAGAAAGAAAGAAAGAAAAAAAGAAAGAAAAGGAAGCATATAAAGTGCTAAGAAGGGAAGACGAAAGGTCGCAAAAGGAAAAAAAAACAAATAAAGAAGAGGAAGGGAGGGAAAAGAAAGAAGAAAAGAAAGAAAGAAAGAAAGAAAGAAAGAAAAAAAGAAAGAAAAGGAAGCATATAAAATGCTAAGAAGGGAAGACGAAAGGTCGCAAAAGGAAAAAAAACAAATAAAAGAAGAGGAAGGGAGGGAAAAGAAAGAAAGAAAGAAAGAAAGAAAGAAAGAAAGAAAGAAAAAGAAAGAAAGGAAGCATATAAAATGCTAAGAAGGGAAGACGAAAGGTCGCAAAAGGAAAAAAACAAATAAAAAAGAGGAAGGGAGGGAAAAGAAAGAAAGAAAGAAAGAAGAAAGAAAGAAAGAAAGAAAGAAAGGGAAGCATATAAAATGCTAAGAAGGGAAGACGAAAGGTCGCAAAAGGAAAAAAAAAACAAATAAAGAAGAGGAAGGGAGGGAAAAGAAAGAAAGAAAGAAGAAAGAAAGAAAGAAAGAAAGAAAAAAAGAAAGAAAAGGAAGCATATAAAATGCTAAGAAGGGAAGACGAAAGGTCGCAAAAGGAAAAAAACAAATAAAAGAAGAGGAAGGGAGGGAAAAGAAAGAAAGAAAGAAAGAAAGAAAGAAAGAAAGAAAGAAAGAAAGGGAAGCATATAAAATGCTAAGAAGGGAAGACGAAAGGTCGCAAAAGGAAAAAAACAAATAAAGAAGAGGAAGGGAGGGAAAAGAAAGAAAGAAAGAAAGAAAGAAAGAAAGAAAGAAAGAAAGAAAGGAAGCATATAAAATGCTAAGAAGGGAAGACGAAAGGTCGCAAAAGGAAAAAAAACAAATAAAGAAGAGGAAGGGAGGGAAAAGAAAGAAAGAAAGAAAGAAAGAAAGAAAGAAAGAAAGAAAAAAAGAAAGAAAGGGAAGCATATAAAATGCTAAGAAGGGAAGACGAAAGGTCGCAAAAGGAAAAAAAACAAATAAAGAAGAGGAAGGGAGGGAAAAGAAAGAAAGAAAGAAAGAAAGAAAGAAAGAAAGAAAAAAAGAAAGAAAGGGAAGCATATAAAATGCTAAGAAGGGAAGACGAAAGGTCGCAAAAGGAAAAAAACAAATAAAGAAGAGGAAGGGAGGGAAAAGAAAGAAAGAAAGAAAGAAAGAAAGAAAGAAAGAAAGAAAGAAAGGGAAGCATATAAAATGCTAAGAAGGGAAGACGAAAGGTCGCAAAAGGAAAAAAAAACAAATAAAGAAGAGGAAGGGAGGGAAAAGAAAGAAAGAAAGAAAGAAAGAAAGAAAGAAAGAAAGAAAGAAAAAAAGAAAGAAAAGGAAGCATATAAAATGCTAAGAAGGGAAGACGAAAGGTCGCAAAAGGAAAAAAACAAATAAAAAAGAGGAAGGGAGGGAAAAGAAAGAAAGAAAGAAAGAAAGAAAGAAAAGAAAGAAAGGGAAGCATATAAAATGCTAAGAAGGGAAGACGAAAGGTCGCAAAAGGAAAAAAAACAAATAAAGAAGAGGAAGGGAGGGAAAAGAAAGAAAGAAAGAAAGAAAGAAAGAAAGAAAGAAAGAAAGAAAAAAAGAAAGAAAAGGAAGCATATAAAATGCTAAGAAGGGAAGACGAAAGGTCGCAAAAGGAAAAAAAAACAAATAAAGAAGAGGAAGGGAGGGAAAAGAAAGAAAGAAAGAAAGAAAGAAAGAAAGAAAGAAAGAAAGAAAGAAAAAAGAAAGAAAGGGAAGCATATAAAATGCTAAGAAGGGAAGACGAAAGGTCGCAAAAGGAAAAAAACAAATAAAGAAGAGGAAGGGAGGGAAAAGAAAGAAAGAAAGAAAGAAAAGAAAGAAAGAAAGAAAGAAAGGGGAAGCATATAAAATGCTAAGAAGGGAAGACGAAAGGTCGCAAAAGGAAAAAAAACAAATAAAGAAGAGGAAGGGAGGGAAAAGAAAGAAAGAAAGAAAGAAAGAAAGAAAGAAAGAAAAAAAGAAAGAAAAGGAAGCATATAAAATGCTAAGAAGGGAAGACGAAAGGTCGCAAAAGGAAAAAAAACAAATAAAGAAGAGTAAGGGAGGGAAAAGAAAGAAAGAAAGAAAGAAAGAAAGAAAGAAAAAAAAGAAAGAAAAGGGAAGCATATAAAATGCTAAGAAGGGAAGACGAAAGGTCGCAAAAGGAAAAAAAACAAATAAAAAAGAGGAAGGGAGGGAAAAGAAAGAAAGAAAGAAAGAAAGAAAGAAAGAAAGAAAAAAAGAAAGAAAGGGAAGCATATAAAATGCTAAGAAGGGAAGACGAAAGGTCGCAAAAGGAAAAAAACAAATAAAAAAGAGAAAGAAAGAAAGAAAGAAAGAAAGAAAGAAAGAAAGAAAGAAAGAAAGAAAGAAAGGGAAGCATATAAAAGCTAAGAAGGGAAGACGAAAGGTCGCAAAAGGAAAAAAAACAAATAAAGAAGAGGAAGGGAGGGAAAAGAAAGAAAGAAAGAAAAAAAGAAAGAAAGAAAAAAAGAAAGAAAAGGAAGCATATAAAATGCTAAGAAGGGAAGACGAAAGGTCGCAAAAGGAAAAAAAAACAAATAAAGAAGAGGAAGGGAGGGAAAAGAAAGAACGAAAGAAAGAAGGAAAGAAAGAAAGAAAGAAAGAAAAAAAGAAAGAAAGGGAAGTATATAAAATGCTAAGAAGGGAAGACGAAAGGTCGCAAAAGGAAAAAACAAATAAAAAAGAGGAAGGGAGGGAAAAGAAAGAAAGAAAGAAAGAAAGAAAGAAAGAAAGAAAGAAAGAAAGAAAGAAAGAAAGAAAGGGAAGCATATAAAATGCTAAGAAGGGAAGACGAAAGGTCGCAAAAGGAAAAAAAAACAAATAAAGAAGAGGAAGGGAGGGAAAAGAAAGAAAGAAAGAAAGAAAGAAAGAAAGAAAGAAAAAAAGAAAGAAAAGGAAGCATATAAAATGCTAAGAAGGGAAGACGAAAGGTCGCAAAAGGAAAAAAAAACAAATAAAGAAGAGGAAGGGAGGGAAAAGAAAGAACGAAAGAAAGAAGGAAAGAAAGAAAGAAAGAAAGAAAGAAAGAAAGAAAGAAAAAAAGAAAGAAAGGGAAGCATATAAAATGCTAAGAAGGGAAGACGAAAGGTCGAAAAAGGAAAAAAAAACAAATAAAGAAGAGGAAGGGAGGGAAAAGAAAGAAAGAAAGAAAGAAAGAAAGAAAGAAATAAAAAAAAGAAAGAAAGGGAAGCATATAAAATGCTAAGAAGGGAAGACGAAAGGTCGCAAAAGGAAAAAACAAATAAAAAAGAGGAAGGGAGGGAAAAGAAAGAAAGAAAGAAAGAAAGAAAGAAAGAAAGAAAGAAAGAAAGGGAAGCATATAAAATGCTAAGAAGGGAAGACGAAAGGTCGCAAAAGGAAAAAAAAACAAATAAAGAAGAGGAAGGGAGGGAAAAGAAAGAAAGAAAGAAAGAAAGAAAGAAAGAAAGAAAAAAAGAAAGAAAAGGAAGCATATAAAATGCTAAGAAGGGAAGACGAAAGGTCGCAAAAGGAAAAAAAAACAAATAAAGAAGAGGAAGGGAGGGAAAAGAAAGAAAGAAAGAAAGAAAGAAAGAAAGAAAGAAAGAAAAAAAGAAAGAAAGGGAAGCATATAAAATGCTAAGAAGGGAAGACGAAAGGTCGCAAAAGGAAAAAAAAACAAATAAAGAAGAGGAAGGGAGGGAAAAGAAAGAAAGAAAGAAAGAAAGAAAGAAAGAAAAAAAGAAAGAAAAGGAAGCATATAAAATGCTAAGAAGGGAAGACGAAAGGTCGCAAAAGGAAAAAAAAACAAATAAAGAAGAGGAAGGGAGGGAAAAGAAAGAACGAAAGAAAGAAGGAAAGAAAGAAAGAAAGAAAGAAAGAAAGAAAGAAAG
>OZ010614.1:40510684-40563184 GCA_963932145.1 Acanthosepion lycidas
ACAAATAAAGAAGAGGAAGGGAGGGAAAAGAAAGAAAGAAAGAAAGAAAGAAAGAAAGAAAGAAAAAAAGAAAGAAATGGAAGCATATAAAATGCTAAGAGGGGAAGACGAAAGGTCGCAAAAGGAAAAAACAAATAAAGAAGAGGAAGGGAGGGAAAAGAAAGAAAGAAAGAAAGAAAGAAAGAAAGAAAGAAAAAAAGAAAGAAAAAAAGAAAGAAAGGGAAGCATATAAAATACTAAGAAGGGAAGACGAAAGGTCGCAAAAAGGAAAAAAAAAACAAACAAAGAAGAGGAAGGGAGGGAAAAGAAAGAAAGAAAGAAAGAAAGAAAGAAAGAAAGAAAGAAAGAAAGAAAGAAAGAAAAAAAGAAAGAAAGGGAAGCATATAAAATGCTAAGAAGGGAAGACGAAAGGTCGCAAAAGGAAAAAACAAATAAAGAAGAGGAAGGGAGGGAAAAGAAAGAAAGAAAGAAAGAAAGAAAGAAAGAAAGAAAGAAAAAAAGAAAGGGAAGCATATAAAATGCTAAGAAGGGAAGACGAAAGGTCGCAAGAGAAAAAAAAACAAATAAAGAAGAGGAAGGGAGGGAAAAGAAAGAAAGAAAGAAAGAAAGAAAGAAAGAAAGAAAGAAAGAAAGAAAAAAAGAAAGAAAGGGAAGCATATAAAATGCTAAGAAGGGAAGACGAAAGGTCGCAAAAGGAAAAAAAAACAAATAAAGAAGAGGAAGGGAGGGAAAAGAAAGAAAGAAAGAAAGAAAGAAAGAAAGAAAGAAAGAAAAAAAGAAAGAAAGGGAAGCATATAAAATGCTCTGAAGGGAAGACGAAAGGTCGCAAAAGAAAAAAAAAACAAATAAAGAAGAGGAAGGGAGGGAAAAGAAAGAAAGAAAGAAAGAAAGAAAGAAAAGTGATTAGATAAAAAGAAAGGGAGCGATAAAAAAAATAGGAAGAGAGAAGCGATGAGTTAGAAAGAAATTGACTCTTCTCTCCCGTCCTCCACCCGAAAAATCTAATATGTGAAGACGCCTTGCTTTCTTCAAATACATCCCTTTTCTAAAAAGAAGGTACTTAGTATTGTTTAACGGTAACATGTACGTTAGCTTGACGTTGAGAAAATGTCTAAAGGATAATTTTAATGGCTTAAGGACGTTAATTCCAGAAGATGCGGTTAGGCGGGCGGACAACCGATACTTACATTCTCGTGAATTTTGTCAATTCGACTCAATGACAGACCACCTGCCGACTTCCCAAATGGAACCGATCTTCGATTATCGTCAGAGTTCTTAGACCACGTCTCTTTGAAAAGATCCCTGGTTCGACATCAAACCGAGCACATCAAGAAGACACGCTTACAGGCAAAAATGTACTTCTGTAAGTAAAACTTGTAAAGCCACACACACACAATATATATATATATATATATATGTATATTTGAACATCACAATGATCAGGATTTTTACCCCTAGAGTTTTCTTCAAACAAGTGTGGGTTTGTTCGTGCGCTTGTTTGGAGATAACTCAAGGGTTCCCAATCTCTAGATCATAATGATCTTCGAAATTCAATTCTTAAGAAAGACAAGCAGATTCCTTTCGCTGGTCTGGCGGTAGATAATCTTCTTATCATCTAAGAATCAGTATTTTCCTTATACGGAGAGTCGACAGAAAAGCGGAGTATTAGCTTACGTAACATCTCTCTATATTATTTACACTGTTTACATTGTTTGGACTGTTGTCCTCATCTTTGTTGCCATGTTCATGACCTTTCGACAGTTGCACGCTCCGGCCTTCCTCAGGGTCTGTCTATATTTCTGAGATGAGGTATTGTAATTATTTACACTATTTACATTGTTCGGACTGTTGTCCTCATCTTTGTTGCCATATTTACGACATTTCGACCGTTGCACGCTCCGGCCATCCTCAGGGTCTGTCTATATTTCTGAGATGAGGTATTGTAATTATTTACACTATTTACATTGTTTGGACTGTTGTCCTCATCTTTGTTGCCATATTTACGACATTTCGACCGTTACACACTCCGGCCTTCCTCAGGGTCTGTCTATATTTCTTAGATGAGGTATTGTAATTATTTACATTATTTACATTGTTCGGACTGTTGTCCTCATCTTTGCTTGTCCTGGGTATGACAATAAACTACATCCACGTCCTGGGTAAGACGATAATCTACGCCCAACAGCAAGGCCTCTGATCAGGAGGTTTTGACGTGGAACCACTACTCTGACCTGTTGTGGTAGCACCTGTTAGGGTCCCAGCTATGGGTAAATAGCTAATCCCCAAACTGGGGTCAAAACACTGTGTAAGTTTAAAAATAGGTTTTAATACCAGAAATACTTTGTAAAAAAATTATTATTTCCAGCAATACATTTTTGAAAAAAAAAAAAAGATATTACCAGCTATACATTTTGGAGGAAAAATATTACCAGCTATAAAAATTGTCGGCATTAAATAACCTATTGAGATTGATATGTCGTAAACCAAACCAAACCTCATCTTTGTTGCTATATTCACGACGTTTCGGCTGTTGTACGCTCCGGCCTTCCTCAGGTGATTGGAAATTTTGACTAAACCCCTTATTTCGTTCACTAGGCTCGATTGTTCTAGTTCCACCTGCCATACCTCTTGAATTTCGCTTGAAGATGTAACATAACTAATACTTATAATTTAATATAATTGAATTTGAAGTTTTTGGTGTCTGTTTTTGAAACATGGTAATTCCTGTGTAGCCATGAAACTATTTTGAAATCAGTTAATTTATAATATTTATGCTCTGTAAATTTACATTGAGCACTATTTTGTAAAAATAAAAATATCAATAAGAACGCTGGATTATATATCTTACTCTTCTTTTTTTACTAATATATATATATATATATATATGAGTGTGTGTGTGTGTGTGTGTATGTAAGTGTGTGTGTACATATATATATATATATATATATATATATATATATATATAGTTTATGTAAAACTAGGTAATCCGTATGGGTAAACCGTTCTTCTCTCTCTCCCCATCACATCTTCACTTCGTTAATTTACATATCTTTAATACGGCCCGTCAAAAATGTGTAAATTTTCTTTTCATTTTTTGTTTGGAATTAAAGTCTGATGATCCGCAGTCCTTTTAAAAGGGCTGAAATAATTTATTACATGGAACCTTAAAGTGGTCTGTTTTTATTTAAATTATATATATATATATATATATATATATATATATATATATATATATATATATATATATATATATATATATATATATATATATAAAGAATATTGATAAGAATTACGAAAAAAAAAATGGTTTGGCAGAAGAATGCGTAAAATCTATTTCAGTTCGAAAAGGTGAATTCAATTAAGAATTACACACACACACACACACACACGTGTATATATATATATATATATATATATATATATATGTATTGATGAAGGAAGAAAATATCGACTGAATTCAAACCCGTTTTTCTAAAGAAAGTCATTAAGTATATTAAAAAAAAAAATGATTAAATCTTCTTACGTAAGGGAAACGAGGAACATGCAAAAGTGAAATTGATTTGTGACGACAATATGACGTTATTCGCAAAGATGAAGATGATATATGATAAACTGATTTCTCCTCATTTTCCGATACCTCTACCTACAACTCTTTCTCACTCTCTTTCTCTCTCTCACACACACACACACACACACACTATCTCTATATATACAGGGTGTTCATAAAATCTCTTTACAATTTTAAAAAATATATATATTGCAAAGGCAGTTGATGGAATATCTTAATCAGATTTGTTCTATGTCCCCAGTAATCATGAAAGCCTTTAATCGCATTGTATTGTGCATTTTTTTTAAAAAAAAAATTTAAGCATTACGCCCCGAGCAAGGCGTGAAGCCACTAGGATGCAGGGGTTTGTAGAAGATTTGGAGCCAGAGCAGATAGGAGTGATAGAGGAAAGGATGAGGAGAAGGATAGTGGATAGATCAAGGTAACTGGAGATGTCGATTGACATTACATTTGAATAGCTGGAGATTAAAGCACTCAGGGAAACAGTAATTGGGAAGGGTGTTCCACAGGCGAGAGGTGCGAGGTATGAAGCTATTGGAGTAGAAGAGACGGCTACATTTAGTAGTTTGGACAGTGAAAGGGTGAGAGCGGGATGCCAGCCTCGTAGGGGTTTGAATTTATGAAGTCTGGAAACCAGCGAATGCAGCTTCACGGAGCAATTACCATAAAAGTATTTGTAAAAAAAGACAGAGAGAGGCGACGGCGCGTCTGTGAGAAAGTGATTGTAGATGAGATGCCAGAGCAGGGCCAATTATATTACATATCCGCATCTGGATCTTGTCAAGAACCCCGAGGTAAACAGGTGCACCAGACCATATATGGCAGCAATACTCCGTGCAAGGGCGAATGGTTTTTTCAGGTATCCTGTTGATTAAAAGGAGTAACGTTAAATGAACCCCTAAAAATGGCTTCTCATTAAGAAAAGGGAACAATGTGTCATGGTTTATTGAAACAAAATCGGATACACGGACTCAGTGAAACTACTGTGGGGTTAGGTTAAAGATATCGTGTATCGAACTAAGATGTGAGACGTCACTGATCTAAAAAAAAGATCATTGACGACATTACCGCCATTGATGAGTCTGTGCTACAGTGAACATGACAAGAAATTGAGTACCGTCTTGATGTGCCTCGTAAAACTTATGATTACCTATATAAAGATGTATTAAATTACTTTAAAAAAAATCTACTCATTTTGTAACAATTTCCACATATTTATCTAGTTCATTTGCTTTTGTTATATATATTTTTTTAATTATAAAGAGACTTTATGGACACTCTGTAAATATATATATATATATATATATATATATATATATATATATATATATATATATATATATATATGGAAAATGACCATAGAGTACAGACAGATTTTAAGCGAACTAAATATTCCGTTTTTGTAGAATCCACTTATAATGAAAATTCCGAGTCTTGCAAGGGATGATTATGTAGCGCCAATCCACCGAGAGAAAATCCTTGTCATTCTTTAAAATTGCATTTCAAACAACACATTAATCTAGATTTTGACCTCTGGTGTCAACGTTGGAATATACTCCTCTTCAAACACACACACACACACACACATATATACCTATATATATATATATATATATATATATATATATATATATATATATATATATATATATATATATATGATAATAATATACATACACGCACATATGAATCATCACCACACGAAATCGAATTCTATAACGGTCAGAATATGCTCCGCACCTGTAGATTACAAGACTGCATGAAAGTCCAAGTCGTGCTATCGACGTTGTATATATATATATATATATATATATATATATATATATATATATATATATATATATATATAGTGTATATTTAGTCAGCAATTTTTCATTAATGCAGTTTCATTAAATAATATAGACAAGTTTTGTCTATTTATTTTAAGTAAGTTCCTTTCATATTGTCTGCTAAGTTTAATCACATTATCATTGAAAGACGAAAGGAAATCACCATATTGATACATGTTTTAATCCTATCTAAGCTTTTGGCTTACATAAGCCATTTTCAAAGATGACAATTATACCTCAATATATCAAACAATACACGGACGAAACAATACTAATTTCAAAGTATCGACAAACTCGTGTATACGAGACGCGGAAGCGAAAATCGCATCGCAGCTACTGACGTCACACATAACCACGCGAGAGTGAAAACGAGAAGTATTAAGTATGTGAAGCCGTTGGTATAAATATATATATATTCCTGATTGGATAGATTACAGACATTATGTCTGCTAATTTTTAATAGAATCCGTGAATTCTCACGAATAACTTTCCGTGTACAAAAAAAAAGCTCCTGAAAAATGTATTATGACGGCATCAAATTTTAACACAAATTAAGTATTAATCTTCTAAATAACACCATAAAACCTTATTCAATATGGTTCTCTTCATCACAATCAAATTCTTTCAGGAAAGTCGTTGAGGGTTGCACGCACAGTTTTCATGGCTGTTTAGTCCCATTCTCTCTGTAATTTTGCCTTCAGATCTTCAGTATTGTGATCCAGAGTAGAACAGGCCTCACTCTCAGGAACTGCCAACAAATAATAGTCAAGAGCATTTATATCTGGTGATGAGGGAGATCATCGCTCTGTCTTGTTGAAGTGTCCAATGTTGGTCATCAAAAGTGGCATTACACTACGGCTTGAGTACCCCTTTCAAGAGGTCTTCTTTTTACACTTCCTTGTTGATCTTTACCATCTTCAGACAAACAAAAAACAAAAAGGAGACTTTCTGAAATGGCTGCCCAAACCATAACTGATGCCGGTTTTGGGGTTCTGAGGCATTTCGCGGAAGTGGCAGGAACTGACTGACAGCTCGTTGAAAGAACATAATAATAATAATAATAATAATAATAATAATAATAATAATACATAACCATAGTCTTTAGATGTGTTCATGAAATAAAATTAAGAGTAAAAGCCTGATATATATATATATATATATATATATATATATATATATATATATATAAAATTAACGAAAATCTTGGTAATCCGAAATCGTGAGAGCTCAATGTTAATTCAGTGCGAGTAATTTAATTTAATGAACAGACCACTTTAAGGCTCCATTTCTGATAATTTATTTCAACAGAGAATTTTATTTTTCCCTGGATCTTCAGACTTCACTTTCAAATGGTGAAACGAAAAATGAAATTAAAATTTACACTTTTGACGGGCAGTATTAAGCTTATATAAATTGACATAGAAGGTGGTGAGGAATGATATGAGAGACATGGTCGAGTTTAGAGAGGGAAGGGAAAGTTTTAAAAAAAATTTTTTATATTTCTTTTTATTATAATACTTAATATTGAGGAAGGCGGGGGTAAGGATCAGACATTGACCTAATTATTCGGTCAACTCAACGGAAATGATATGGGAAAAAGAAAAAAGCGAAAAAAGAAAAAAAAAATGGGGGAAGTAAAGAGATAAGAGATGTACATAGGGTTTTCGGAGGAAGAAGAGGGTATATCTCTAGCGATTTAGATAAAAACAGATTTTAATTTAAAATTTTAACAGAGTGTAATTTAAATGTCTAAAAAATCCGTAAAGAAAATAAATTTAATGCTTGTTAGCAATTTAAATATTCAACTTCACAAATAAATTAGGGATTTAATATAAGTGAAATACTAAATTAATAAACAGCAATAATAAAAAAAAAATTACTAATCGTTATATCTTAATATTGTGAATGATTGCTAAGGTAAAAATCTTTATCAGTTAGAGTCTAAATCATGAATTTAATTTGTAGCTATTTTTAGATGGGTAATACTTCTTAATTAAAGTTTAGGTTTCAAATCAAGATGGAGTAAGATTTGAAGGTAATAGTAAAAAAAATACTGTTTATCATACATACACCACATACATAATTTACGTAAAAAACACATATACAGATACATTCAATGCAATTACATATATAACCACATACACATGTATCGATATACATCGGTATATATGCATATACATATACAAATACGTATATATACAGTTACAACTCTCCACACGCATCCATATTTATACGTATTTAAATTTTGACTTAAATTTTACTGTCAACGTTAGGCGGTGAATTAAGTGTTTAAATATGTATTTAAATATATATTTAAATAAGAAATCGGATGTCTAGCCACGATGATGGGGAGTGATACAACAAAGCAGGCTGACTGTGTGTGTCTATATATATATATATATATATATATATATATATATATATATGTATATTCCAAAAAATGAAAAAGAGAGAAACCGCAAATGTCTTTGGTTATAATGTAGATTTGCTTTAGTATATATATTATATTTTAATCTTCATATTTCTGCTACACGAGTTTCCGCTCTCGAGACCTTCTTCAGGAACATAAAAGGAATAAATTTTCCTTATGTTCTTTTAATGTCTCATTGTTAGTTTTCTGTACTTGTTAGTGTGCCTTGAACACACACACATACACACAAACACACACACACACACACACATATATATATATATATATATATATATATATATAAAGAGAAGCTTTCGACATTCCTTGTTTTGTATTTAATTTCTTATCTTTATTTTAGATCTGCTTTTTTATGCTTATTTTCTTTTTAGAATCCATTTGTCTTGCTTCCGTTGGTTGAATTGATGTGAGTTTGTGACCCTGGGTAAGTACCGCGCATATAATATATATATATATATATATATATATATACATATATATATACTAGCAGCATGGCCCGGCGTTGCCGGTACTTGATTCAAAAATCGTACGACTCATACAGCAATCGCTATCACTTGACTTAAAATATTTTTGCCCTTCCTTGCCTTTAAAGGAGTGCCCTTTGCCGTGCTGATGTTGCTACATGCCTTACTTCTCACACTGGAAATTTTTTCTAAGCTCTATACTAAACATTAAATCTGTTACGAAAAAAGAACTAAACAAAATGAACACAAAACGATCAGCTTTAAGAAAGGACTCGTAACTGGAAAAACCGAATGAAAAAAGAATGTTAACAACAAATACTTTTTCACACCCAACCCAGTTCTGCGGAGTCAGAATCAACGTTGAGTTTAAGTAAGCGAATGAGCCAATTGGAGTAAAGTGCCATGCAGATTTAAATTTTTCCCACTTGTGAAGAATGCAGCTATCGATTTTTTTTTTTTGCTAGCTAGCATGCTAGTTAACATTCGTGTCAGTCAGCTGTTGGCTCTCATGCTGGCCAATAGAATCTTCCCGCCTATTCGTGGCAGCCAGCTATTGGCTGTCACTCTGGCCAGTAGAAAATGGCCGCAAACTATGTGAAAAGTGCCGTAGAAAAAATGAAAAAATCGATTATTTCCATTATCGATGGGAGTTGGGAAATGCAAAGTTGGTCTAGGCCTCCCCGCTAACTTGGAGCATGTGCATGTAAATTTTGGTGGAAATCCGTCGAAAATTGCGGCCGTGCATTCGTTAGACACACACACACACACACACACACACACACACATATATATATATATATATATATATATATATATATATATATATATTCAACGTTCTAAATATCTTCAAAGTTCAAAATAAACTGGATAGAGTGTCTTTACGTTCAAATTAATATCGTTTGATACCAATATGTTGTTTTGTTGTTGTAATTTATTTATTTTGATTTTTATTCCGGATTTGAAGGCGCGAAAAGCAAAGGAAAGGAAACTGAATGCAAGCGGAAACAGTGAAATAATTAGTTTAATGGCGGGAAAGAAAGAAAGAAAGAAAGAAAGAAAGAAAGAAAGAAAGAAAGAAAGAAAGAAAGAAAAAGAGTGACGAGTAGGAAAAAGACGAAAGAAAAAAAAACAAACAAAAATGTGGAAAAAAAGAAAGAAAGAAAGAAAGAAAGAAACATTGAAAGAAAGAAATAAAAGTAATGATGGGAAAAAGAACGAGAGAAAAATAAACAAAATGTGTGATAAGACAGAAAAAAGAAAGAAAGAAAGAAAATAAAGAAAGAAAATAAAAAAGGAAGAAAGAAAAGGAATGATGGCTAAAAGAAGAAGAGAAAAAAGAAAGAAAGAAAGAAAGAAAGGAAGAAAGACGAAACGAAAGAAAGGGTGACAATCAAAATAAAGAAAAGGCAATAGAAGAAAAAGAAAGAGAATGAAAGAAACCAAGAAAAGAAAGAAAAATTAAGGAAAAAATAAAGAAAGGAAATAAGAAAAGCAATTGTATGATTTTTTCTTTCTTTTTTTCTTTCTTTATATTCTTTCTTCTATCTGTCTTTCTTTTTCTTTCTTTATATGATTTTTCTTTCTTTTTCCTTTCTTTAAATGCTTTCTTATATCTGTCTTTCTTTTTCCTTCTTTATATGATTCTGTATTTCTTTCTTTTTCTTTCTTCAGATGAATTTTTCTTTCTGTCTTTATTTTTTCTTTCTTTCTTTTTATGATTTTTCCTTTTAATTTTTCTTTATATTTCTTCTTTCTTTCTTTCTTTCTTTCTTCAGATGAATTTTTCTTTCTGTCTTTATTTTGCCTTCCTTCTTTCTTTCTTTCTTTTTATGATCTTTCCTTTTAATTTTTCTTTTTATTTCTTCTTTCTTTCCTTCTTTCTTTCTTTCTTTCTTCAGTTGAATTTTTCTTTCCTTCTTTATTTTGCCTTTCTCCTTTCTTTCTTTCTTTTTATGATCTTTCCTTTTAATTTTTCTTTTTATTTATTCTTTCTTTCTTTCTTTCTTTCTTCAGATGAATTTTTCTTTCCTTCTTTATTTTGCCTTTCTTCTTTCTTTCTTTCTTTTTATGATCTTTCCTTTTAATTTTTCTTTATATTTCTTCTTTCTTTCTTTCTTTCTTCAGATGAATTTTTCTTTCTGTCTTTATTTTGCCTTTCTTCTTTCTTTCTTTCTTTTTATGATCTTTCCTTTTAATTTTTCTTATTATTTCTTCTTTCTTTCTTTCCTTCTCTCTTTCTTTCTTTCTTCAGTTGAATTTTTCTTTCCTTCTTTATTTTGCCTTTCTTCTTTCTTTCTTTCTTTTTATGATCTTTCCTTTTAATTTTTCTTTTTATTTCTTCTTTCTTTCTTTCTTTCTTTCTTTCTTCAGATGAATTTTTCTTTCTGTCTTTATTTTGCCTTTCTTCTTTCTTTCTTTCTTTTTATGATCTTTCCTTTAACTTTTCTTTTTATTTCTTCTTTCTTTCTTTCTTTTTTCTTCAGATGAATTTTTCTTTCTGGCTTTCTTTTTCTTTCTTTTTCTTTCTTTCTTTCTTTAAATGATTTTTTCTTTCTGTCTTTTTTCTTTCTTTATATCATTTTGCTTTGTATATTTCTTTTTTATTTCTCATTCCGTTTTTTTCTTCTATTTTTTCTTTCTGTTTTTACTTCTTGATTTTTTCTTTCTTTATATGATTTTTTCTGTCTTTTTTCTTGATATGATTGTTCTATCTTTCTGTCTTTACTTTTTTCTTTAATCTTTATTTTTACGACACTTCCTTTTGATTTCATTTTTATTTCTTCATTCTTTCTTTCTTTCTTTCTTTCTTATTATGATTTTTCTTTTTCTTTTTCTTTTTCTTATATTTTCTTATGATTTTTATTTATTTTTCTATTTTCTTTTTTTATTTCTTTATATATTTCTTCTTTTTGTCTTTCTTTTTTCTTTATTTCTTTCTTATCATGATTTTTTCTTTCTTTCTTTTTTCTTTCTTCTTTCTTTCTTTCTTTCTTTCTCTCTTATCATGATTTTTCTTTCTGTCTTTCTTTTATATTTCTTCTTTGTTTCTTTATGTGACTTTTTCTTTCTCTCTTTTTTTTCTTTCTTCTTTCTTTCTTTACATGATTTGTTTCTGTCTTTCTTTTTATTTCTCCTTTCTTTCTTTCTTTCTTTCTTTATTTATTTCTTTATATGATTTTTTCTTTCTTTTTTTAAATTTCTTCTTTCCTTCTTTCTTTTTATTATGATTTTTCTTTCTGTCTTTCTTTTATATTTCTTCTTTGTTTCTTTATGTGACTTTTTCTTTCTCTCTTTTTTTCTTTCTTTCTCCTTTCTTTCTTTCTTTTTTTAGATGATTTTTTGTCTTTCTTTTTTATTTCTTCTTTTTTTCTTTAGACGATTTCTCTCCCCTTGTTTTATTTCTCCTTTCTTTCATTCTTTGTTTCCTTCCTTCTTTCTTTCTTTCTTTCTTTCTCTAATTGTTTATTTATTCACACCGCTGCACCGTCCGATTTCATTTTTGGTGCCATCAGCGACACAAACCTACACTTGCGCTCCGTCAGCACTCAATCTCAACCTCGACTCCTTCCTCACGCGAAGCGCCATTTTTCTTACAACCATCGCATATCACGTGACCCGAAGAATCTCGCACAAACTCCGCACAGCAGGTATCCAATAACTTATTAAAATCACATATCTCTTTCGAGCAAATCATATTGGGTTCTTATTTCAAATTCCTTAGAATTCGTCTAACTCTGAAGAAACGCCGATAGAGTTACATTCTCATAGAATCTACCAGAAAGACGGAAGAGAGAGAAAGCTTGAGAGAGAGAGAGAGGGGGGAGTGGGAGGAGGGGTGGAACGAGATGAATAATAATGACATCATTTCGACGCTTCCAAACAAGGAAATAAAGTACTGCAATTACCCAGACCTTGATCGAAAATGGTAACAGGTGCGTGTTTGTTTTCACCAACTGCAGTCAGCTTCCACGTCTTGGCAGGAATTAAATTCTAATTTCAATTCGACACTGTTCAATTAAGAAGAAAGTAGGCAGGCACAAATTTTGCATAGGTACATTACGTCCGTTGCCCAAGAAAGGAAAAGGTTTTTCGTTCGGTGTAAATGATTCATTAGCGTATTTACATTAAATATATAATCTGTTAATGAATTCAATAGATTTTGCGATATATCTAGCAAACATGAAGTCTTCTGAATATATATATATATATATATATATATATATATATATATATATATATATATATATATATATATATATATATATTAATATTACGCCCACTTGTATTCCAGCCACGTTCTTTTTACGGGGCTCAGAATTATTGTTGTTGTTGTTGTTGTTGTTGTTGTTGTTATTATTATTTTTATAAAATGGTGGAGATTATTATAATTATTAGTGAAATGGAAACGATAATAATAAAATAATAATAATAATAATAATAATGATAATAATAATAATTATTATTATTATTTATTATTAATATTTATTGTTACTATTATTGTTGTTATGAAATGGACGCGTTGAAATTCTTTCAATAACTGCCTTAGACGATAATAATAATAATAATAATAATAATTATTATTATTATTATTATTATTATTTTGAAATAGACGTGATTTATTATTATTATATTGTTATTCTGAAATGGAAGAGATTATTATTATTATTATTATTATTATTATTATTATTATTATTATAACTTATTTCAATAAATTCCTTATACGACAGTGATAATAATAATAATAATAATAATTATTATTATTAATATCATTATTATTATTATTATTATTATCATTATTATTATTATGAAATGGAATAGTTGAAATTATTTAACAACTTAGGCGATAATAATAATAATAGCAATAATAATAATAATAATTATTATTATTATTATTATTATTATTATTATTATTTATATTGTTATTATTTTGAAATGGAATGATTTATTGTTATTATTATTGTTATTCTGAAATGGAAAAGTTGATATTCTTTCAATCATTTTTTAGACGATACTACTACTACTACTACTACTACTACTACTAATAATAATAATAATAATAATAATAATAATAATAATAACAATAATTATGTTGAAATGGAAGATATTTATTATTATTATTATTATTATTATTATTATTATTATTATTATTAATTTTACTCTGAAATGGAAGAAATTGTTGAAATTCTTTCAATAACTTCCTTTGACAGACCTTCGTTTAATTTTGGTCGAAGGAGAAATGGTTGGAGAAATGATTTCTCAAACGGAATATCAAAATAAATAAATAAATAAATAAATAAATTAATAATAATAATAATAATTAGTGGTTTTCAAATAATAGCAGGAACCACTCGATTAATTGGTAATCCGAGTCTCACTTGGCTCCGATGAGCGGACAGAAACCGTTGCAAGACGATCCGATAATTAAGCCCCGGATTCTTCAGAAACCACTTGATATACGAGCGAATAAATATTAGAGACCTCATTAAAATTCCATCTGGTGAAAACAATTCAAATTACATTGACATTATGGTATAACTAGATGCTTGAAAATTATATATCTCAGTTATCTATCTATCTATCTATCTATCTATCTATCTCAGTTTGCAAAGATACTTGAGGACTTACGATGATTGACCAATTCCGTATACTTTTCATCTCCTGTTGTCATTATTCCGTTCAACAGGGAACAATACCTGTCTGAATTCATCGCTTCTTATATTTTAGAAGAAAGCTCGTAATATAAACTACCTTCCCAGCAACATCATCATCTTCGGATAAAAAACCAGCTTCTAGAGTGGTTAACGGTGGTCCGATTCGTTTTCTCAAGGACTCTTTTTGCTGCACATTGTTGTAAGCCATCATTTTTCATCACCTCTGATCGTCCTTTTCAAAATGGGTTTCGTTGCTTGCTTTTGAAGATGGATAATCAGTCCAACTTCAGACGCAACCAATATGAACCATTATTAAATAAAGATGATCCCGGGTGATGAAAAATGATTTTATTTTTAATCACTTCGTATCAAGCAAGGCGATAATATCCCGAACACGCAACGGGATTGAAAGATAATGAAACGAATTTAGATGAGACGAGAAACCCAACCCTAAACAGGAAACAAGGGACAAACATTTACTCCAGTTCAAATGACCCGGGGGGGAGTGTGAACCGGGTGATAGGTGAACCTATCTACTTCTATTAAAGTTAAAATTTTGGGCCGAGAGGTCAGAAGTAGAAAATTAAAGTAGACTTTAGAAGGAACCAGAAACCCAATCCTAAACAGGAAACAAGAGATAAACCTCTACTCGTCTATTCACCCCAAGCAAGATGATAATGCCACTAAGATGCAAGGGGCTACAGGGAGTGAAAGAGAATGAAAAAGACTTTAGAAGGAACCAGAAACCCAATCCTAAACAGGAAACAAGGGATAAACCTCTACTCGTCTATTCACCCCAAGCAAGGTGATAATGCCACTAAGATGCAAGGGGCTACTGGGAGTGAAAGAGAATGAAAAAGACTTTAGAAGGAACCAGAAACCCAATCCTAAACAGGAAACAAGGGATAAACCTCTACTCCTCTATTCACCCCAAGCAAGATGATAATGCCACTAAGATGCAAGGGGCTACTGGGAGTGAAACAGAATGAAAAAGACTTTAGAAGGAACCAGAAACCCAATCCTAAACAGGAAACAAGGGATAAACCTCTACTCCTCTATTCACCCCAAGCAAGATGATAATGCCACTAAGATGCAAGGGGCTACAGGGAGTGAAAGAGAATGAAAAAGACTTTAGAAGGAACCAGAAACACAATCCTGAACAGGAAACAAAGGATAAACCTCTACTCCTGTTCAAAATTATAGAGAGAAGTGTAAAACGAGAGATTGGTGAACCTATCATCTCCCATTGAGGAAAAATAAATAAATACTGAATAAATTTCATAGTTCAAGCCAAAACGTTCCTGTTAATTCCCTTATCCAAGTTCTCCACTGCCTTAACCGGGTATTGAACTCACACTCTTTGGGTCCTGTCATTGGATCTAACCAACGCCTTTATCCACTGTGCCACGGGTCCTCGAGGACCCGCGGCACAGTGGGTAATGGTGAATTAACAGGAGATAACTGATAACTGACATCCATTAAACATGGCACGTGGAACTAGAACAGTCTAACCCAGTGAGCTAAATAAAGGGCTCAGTTCGACATTCCAACCACCTGAAGAAGGCCGGAGCGTACAACGGCCGAATTGTTGTGATAAATATGGCGACAACGATGAGGACAATACGGCTTCTTTGTATTAATGTACTCTAATACCACTTATGTAAAGTACATTTCTTTGTCCCTGTTTCTTTCCTACACTCGACACAGGTCACACAGTCCAGTCCCTACCTATCTTTCGCGCCGATAAACGCACCCGGGGTCAGGTGCTTTGTGCCAACAATATTAACAAAGCCTCTGCGAAGACAAAGTTGACCCGCGAATAATGTAAATGAGGCATGTGAAAAGTTAGGTCAGCGGGACGTTGACGGCAGCTAGTATAGGTTCAACAGCTTCTTTGCCACTGCTGATCTATCTCAGCCTTCTCCAACGGCGGCTTCTACTACCCCTCAGCTTCAACCGATTGTCCGGTTTACATTCATTTCTCAATAACACTTCCCACCCTTCCAAGCTCATCACCTATTTACCCGTTTAATTATTTCCTCTAACCCCGGAATCATGACCACGACCCTAAAACACCGCGGTCTAGTATCCCAAAACAATAAATTTTTTTTTTATATTCCCCTTAGCTAACAATTATCGTTTATGTTAATAAATTTTTGTGTATAAATATTTATTCCACATCAGCAAATAATTCACTCTGCTTTTAGAAATCCTTTTCTTTCTCCAAACAATAATTTCTTGTCAATAAATTTATTTCAAATCAGCTATTTCTTCTGGTTGCCCATATACCTCCAGAATTCTTTTGTTCCCATTCCAAAACACACCTAGATTACTTACATTCAGTCTTTCTGTTTGCATTTGCAATACGGTTTAAATATTGCCTGCGACAACTGGCTGTTTTTATTAACTCCAACTAACATACGGTTTATATGTATTTCATTACATTCCGACCATCTCTCCAGATTTATTAATATTCATCAATTAATTATTCAATTTCTCCAACTTTGGAATGACAACATCTGACTCTCGATAAATTGGTCAACTGTTTAAAAAAATATAAACTTTCTTTTTGCATTCCTCTTAAACCAACAATTATTGTTTACATTATAAATTTTTGTATATAAAAATTTATTCCACATTGGCAAAGAATTCTCTCTGCTTTTAGAAATCCTTTTCTTTCTCCAGACAATAATTTCTTGTCAATAAATTTATTTCATAACATAACTGATTTGTCCATCAGTTTATTAGAAAACAAAAAAACAAAAAAACTTTTTTCCCTCGCTTCATATTCCAATTCCTGGTTCTCATTTTACGTTTTCTTGTTTAACATTTTGTTTTAACCCTTTCAAAGCTCCAGTTCTATACAGGGTTCCCACACGAGCCCTCTCAATCACAAATCCAAAACCACTAATGCTACATACCTTTCAACTACTATCAGGGACCCTATATAGTGCCGCAAAAGACCCTTCTTTGGATTTTGTCAAGAATATGGAATATGAAGAGGCACCAGACCATATGTGACAGCAATATTCAAGGAACGGAAAAATGGTAGATTTATAAACGTACAAGATGGATTCTGGCGGTAATACTTGAACCGACTTCCCTAGGGGGGAGACCTAGCAATGAATTCAATCTAAGCATTCCACGTTATGCCAGTGGAAAACGTGAGACCCAGAAGGTACAGTGAGTCACTTGCCTGATGGTTGGCATCAGCCATTCTGATGGAAGGCAGAAAGGGTTATTTTAGGTGACTAGAAAAACAGCAGTTTCGCTTTGCGGGCAGCAAAGTTTACAATAGATTGAAGGTTATCTTCGAGATCATCTGCCAGTTTTACTTTATCGGACCCGTCGAACTTACTTATCAAGACAGGCGTAAATAGTCGTGTCGTCAGCATAGATACACAGCTGAGAACTGATGACATCGAGAATGTCGCTGATGAAGATACGTAATAGTCAGTTAAATTTTGTTCCGGACCAATATTAAGCACTCGACTCTGGCCTATCCGCTTGTTCTGCTCATCTGTATCTCATAGACATTAGTGTTACGAGACAGTAATTTAAATATCCAGAAAAATGGTTTTAAATAAAGAAAAAATGAAAAAGAAAAGTGTTATAAAAAAAAAAAAAAGAAACAACGGAAAATGCGACATTGAAATCCGAAAAGCGCATTGGGATAAAGAATTATGCCTTCCAAAAGCTAAGCAGAGTATTAAGAAACAGGAAAATTTCGTTGAAAACAAAGAAAAGAAGACTGAACTGTTATATAATATTAATTTCAAAAGTGAATGATGGACCATCTCATCACAGACAGAGAAGAGGCGGTAGAAATGTGATTCTACAGACGGATGCTGAGAATACCATGGACTGAATACGTGCGCCACGACGAAGTTTTAGAAAAAGACGGAAAGAAAAAGGACACTTACATTTAATATCAGAAAGAGACAGTTGAAATTTCTAGGGCACATGACGAGGAAAGAAGGCTTGGAAAATTTGGCACTTTAAAGGACACATTGAAGATAAGATGGACAGAAGAAAACAGCGCATTAACTACCTTGATATCTTGTGAAAAATGGTTGGCATTATGGCGGATAGGGAGATATAGTAAAAAGAGAGACTTTACCAAGATCTATGGAAAGATATGAAATAGTAGAGAGCCGTGAGCGCCCACGTCCTGAAGGTACACGGCACATAGAAGAAGAAGAAGAAGAAGAAGAAGAAGAAGAAGAAGAAGAAGAAAGGAACGAGCTTGTGCAAATGGTTGGTAGCACAGGTTTTATGAGAGGTTGCAAAAAGACAAAATTTACAAAGCGCTACAAAAAACAGGAAACTGAGAAGGGCCATGATCGCCCACGTTCATGGCACTTAGAACACCAAGCTTGTGTAAATGGTTGATAGAACAGTATTTAAGAGAGATAACAAAAAAACAAAATTTACTAAGAGCTACAAAAGACAGGAAATTGTGGAGAGCCATAATCGCGAACGCCCTGATGGAACGTGGCACATAGAAAAATAAGAAAAAACGAATATCTGCAAATGGCTGGCAGATCAGGGATTAGGTGAAGTAGCAAAATGATAAAAATTACTCATAGACACTAGTGTTACGAGACAGTAACTGTTATTCTTGTTGTATATTTTTTTAGATAAATGTATCTTTTGTTGTGTGCGAGTTCATTCTTTTCAGTCTACGGCCTGTTTGTATTAATGTACTCTGATACCACTTGTGTAAAGTACATTTCTTTGTCTCTGTTTCTTTCCTACACTCGACACGGGCCACACAATCCAGTCCCTACCCTATCATTCGCGCCGACAAACGCACACGGGGTCAGGTGTTTTGTTCCAGCAATATTAACAAAAGCCTCTGTGAAAACAAAGTTGACCCGCGAAAAGTCACACCGCACTTTGTATGTGTTTTTTTTTTAAGTAATCATATTTTTAATGTTGTCGATGTTCCAAGGATGGTGGTTTAGTTATGAGACGGGCAGGGCTGACGTGTGCAACAGCTAGCCGATGAACACGTCTCTGAATTAAAAGTGACGTCCGAAGCGCTGAAGCCGAGATGCAATCTGTTCTCCTGTCATTTCAGATTGTCCAATGAATTTTGTCAAGATAATGGAAGGTTGTCGCCATTTTCTTTTCTTTTGTTTGTTTTTTTTGTTTTGTTTTTGTTTTTGTTGTTGTTTCAGTATCATATCCACTTAGTGATATATGCTTTTTTAAAAACAATATTTGGAGGGTACAATTGTTTCCCTCATCAGGATTCTTACGATTCGAATCTTGTGAAAAGCGAAATCATAGAATGTATAGCGCCTAAGGCAAAAATAAAAAAAATATATATTACCATTATCATTCTGAAATGGAAGAGAGTTTTATTATTATTATTATTATTATTATTATTATTATTATTATTATTATTATTATTATTATGTTGAAATGTAAGAGATAATTATTATCAATAATGAAATTCTGAATTATTATTATTATTATTATTATTATTATTATTATTATTATTTCTTTTGGTTTCTGATGTATATTCATTTCTTTGCAGGTCCCGAAAAAAAAAAAGACCAAATTTACTAAGAGCCAAGGGTATTAGCCCATAAGCGAATGGATCGGAGCCGTTATTCATTACTTCATCGTACCTCCTCATGTATGTATGTATGTATGTATGTATCTATCTATCTATCTATCTCTCTATCTATCTATCTATCTATCTAAACCTGGTATATTCACTTGCGCGCAAATAGGAAAAGATATCAACCCGCCTCTTCTCCCGGCAGTTATAGGTTAATTAGTAAGCCGATTATTATCTCCAAAAAAAAAAAAAAGAAAAGATTTTTACAATAATTAAGAATTCAAAGAATTCTTTTCAGGCTCAGTTCCAAAAATGAAAGAGAGTTTCTGATCTTTTCAGTGCCTGGTGAGGAAAATGGAGTTTTCAAACAACTGCCACCGTTTGATTGAACCCTAAAGTAAGTGCATTATCTATCTATCTATCTATCTATCTATCTATCTATCTATCTATCTATCTATCTATCTATCTCTGTTGATATCTGTCTACCTCAGTCTGTTCATATCTATCTATCTATCTATCTATCTATCTATCTATCTATCTATCTATCTCAGTCTCTTCTTTATCTATCTATCTATCTATCTATCTATCTATCTATCTATCTATCTATCTCAGTCTCTCATCTATCTATCTATCTATCTATCTCAGTCTCTGCTCAATCTATCTATCTATCTATCTATCTATCTATCTATCTATCTATCTATCTATCTATCTATCTTTCTATCTATCTAAACCTGTTATATTCACTTACGCGCAAATAGGAAAAGGCATCAACCCGCCTCTTCTCCCGGCAGCTATATGTTAATTAGTAAGCCCACTATTAACTCAAAAAAAGAAAGATTTTTATAATCTTAAAATATTTTCTGACTTTGAATAACCTGCAAGGGTTGATAAGCCGTAAAAAAATGAATCAACCAACCATTATATTTTCTTGTTTCTACATCAAATTTTGATTAGGCATGAATCCACCACTTGTCCCCCAGTTATGGGTTAATTAGTAAGGCTTGGATTACTATGCCATTATTATGGAAAAAACAAACATTCTTATAATCCGAAAATATTTTCAGGCTTTAAATAACCAGCAAAGGGTTTGTAAGACTTGAAAACAAGTCAACAAATCTAAAAGTTATCGAAAATTTTTATATAAAACTTATGGTAATTTACCCACGCACGCATGGACTCTCCCAGCTATAAATAGGAGCAGGTACTGCCTTTTGGAGAGGGAAGTTTCCAGCAGTCAGCTCTGACAGTCAGACTAAACATTCTTACTGTAACACTCTCGTTTGTATATGTTTGTATTACTGTTTTCTGTTAATATATTTGTTTAACTCAGTTCCTTTCTTGTGTCTTTATTTCTGGCACTAACAAGGCCACAACAATATATATATATATATATATATATATATAGATAGATAGATAGATAGATAGATAGATAGATATACAAGTATATGATTGGTGTATACGGAATGAATTCCAATAACCCACAATTACTATTCTTAAAAGAGTGCTCAATACAAAGTAGAGCAGATATAATTTAAAAAAAATTATAACATAAATATAATAAATAATTATATATGCGTGTGTGTGTGTGTGTGTGTGTGTGAGGTGTTATGGTAACTTACCCAGGCACACATGGACTCTCCCAGCTATAAATAGGAGCAGGTACTGCCTTTTGAAGAGGGAAGTTTCCAGCAGTCAGCTCTGACAGTCAGACCAAACATTCTTGCTGTAACACTCTCGTTTGTATATGTTTGTATTACTGTTTTTGTTTAACTCAGTTCCTTTCTTGTGTCTTTATTTCTGGCCCTAACAAGGCAGTGGTAATGTGGTCTTTTGAAAAGGGGCCCCATCACGGAGTCAAAGTCACGTCCTCTCTCGCAGCCTAAGATTACTACGATTCCTGTACAATAAACATTAGAGCACAAACATTGAAACATATATTAAGAACGAAACCCTTTTAAAATTGGTTAATGTATTGACCGAAAGCGTTTGAGACAATTTTCCCAACAAACAGTTACTGCACTATTTTAAATCCTGCAAAAAGAACATTAAATATTAAAAACAAAATTAAAACTTGTCTATCACATTGAATGAAACATGTGTAAAAGAAAGGTTGCTACCGAAATGTATTATATGTAATGGGTGGATGTTGATGTGTACCGTGTTGTTTTATTTATGTCTTCCGATAGAGCCGACAGGAAATTACTGTTTGGTATGTTCATCTCCACAACATATTAAAACTATTATTTTGCAATTTCGAATCACTTATTGAAAAACGAACCAAAGAAAGAAAAAAAACAAAAAAAAACAAACAAACAAACAAAAAAAAAACAAATCTAAAAGTGAGCTCGCTACAAATGAAATGAATATACCTTTATATGTTGGAATTTGGTTATGGAATAATATAAAAAGAGTCTTGAAAGAAAAATCGATTTGTCCCCAGTCACCGTTCCTTATCCTCATCTACGTGTTTGAGACAAAGTCAGTCTTGTCCAGCAAACCAAATACAAACCAGTCCTGGGTATGACGATAAACTACATCGGGCAGCAACGCCTCTGATCGGGAGAATGGAACTTTTCAGGAGCGTGGAACCACCTCTTACTTGTTGTTAATTCCCGGGTCCACCCTAACCCGGGGTGGGGTAGCACTTGTTAGGGCCCCAGTTAAGTGCAAATAGTGACCCCCACCCAAACAAGACTAGAAAAGTATAAAAATACATTTTAATAGTAAAAAAAAAAAAAAATGACCAGCAATAAGTTTTATAGCAAAATGACCAAACATCTGTAGTTGGAGGCATAAAGGTTTTAAGTACGTATATTTCGGCATTAAATAACCCATAGAGGTGTTGATATGCCGCTAAACAAAATCATCCAACCAAATGCAAACGCATACAAACACATACTCTGTTATATATATATATATTTATTTTATTTGAGTATATATATATAAACATGATTTTTACCGGCAACTGATGGTCTGTATTTCTTCCTGATGTCGTCAGCTCTCAACTCGGTGTCTATGCAGATGACACCGCTATTTATACTGGAATTTTAATCGTAAGATCAAATTGGCAGCGGATGCAAAAGATATGACCTCTATTCTATTGTTAACCGGGGCAAGAAATGGCTTGTTAATTCTAACGCCCCCAAAACGAAACTGCTGTCAAAGAGAACCTATTTTTTATTGCTTTACGTCAGCATGGCTGATGCTAACCTCCTTGCGTCTTCTCGGGCTAAAGTTTTCCGCTGACATGAAGTGGAAAGATTATATTGAATCAATTGCTAGGTCTCCTGCTAGGAAATTTGGTTCACTGTGTCATACTAGACAATTTTTCTCGCCCGAATCTATCTTACATATATATATAAGTCTACCCTTCGTCCATGCATTGAATATTGCTGCCACATCTGGTCTGGTGTTTCTGTTGCTTCTGCTATGTAGTTAGAGGTTCTTGATAAAATCCAACGACGAATCTGCTATGTTATTGGTCCTAACTTGACCTGACATCTCGTCTTCAGCCACATTTCTAGTCGTCTTAATTGGTCTGGATTTCTAGTATTAGAATTGTTCTATTTCTCGAGTTTTTTACCTATTAATAGTAGACGTAATAGTCTTAACGTATCATAATCTTATGGTATTGGGTGTAGTAGTCTTGTAGTTTATTAGATGAATCATTATCAATTATTATTGCTTTTTGACTATTTTGTATACTAATAAATGTAGTAGTCTTAATTGGTCTGGATTTCTAGTATTAGAATTCTATTTCCCATGCTTTTTACCTATTAATAGTAGACGTAATAGTCTTAACGTTTCTGTATGTTGTGCTATTGGATGTAACAGCCATCTATTTTCTAGATGAATCCTTACCAATTATTTCTTTTTGACTACATCTTTTGCTTTCTACCTACTAATTGTAGACGTAATAGTCTTAACATGTCTAAATCTTAAAGTATTAAATGTAAATTTCTTTTAATTTTTGCATGAATCATTACCAATTATTAATACTTTTGGGCAATGTCGTTTTTATTTTTGCATTCTGTCTGTAGATAGTCTTAATTAGTCTGGACTTTATCAGTATTCAATGTCTTCTAATGTTGTAGATGAGGCTACATCTTTCTTTCGACCTACAAATAAAAGCATAATTGTATTAACATTTCCAAATCTTATTGTATCAGGCATAAAGCTACAACACTTTTTACTGCTGACATGCAATAGAACGATTATATTGAATCAATTGCTAGATCTGCTGCTAGAAAAAAAAATCGATTCACTTTGTCATACTAGACAATTTCTCTCTCCGGAATCTATCTTACACATTTATATGTCTATCATTCGTCCATGCATTGAATAATACCGCCAAACATGGTGCTTCGGCTATATATTTAAAGATTCTTGATAAGAAAACAAATGAGAATCTGCAATTTTATTGGTTCTGACGTTGCATTTCGGCTAAATTAATTTTCCCCAACGCCGTAACTTAACTTCTCTGTGTCTTTTCTATAAATAATTTAACAACAATTGTTTTCATGAGCTTTCCTCTTTGATACCTAGAATTTAAGCGTATTACTAGATCGAGAACAAAGTCTCATAATTCTACAGTTAAAATGGCTAGATGTAACCGTAAGTTCTATGCTGAGAGTTTCTTTTCTTGCACTTCTCGCTCGTGGAAACTGCTAAGTTCCACAAGGGATAGGAAGCTGTGGAGAGTCATAATCACCAATGTCCAGATAGGACGCGGCACATAAAAGTTGAAATGGCTAGATGTAACCGTAAGTTCTATACTAAAAGTTGATTTACTGGCACTTCTCTTTTGTGGAAACTGCTAATTGTCACAAGAGATAGGAACTTGTGGAGAGTCATAATCACCAATGTCCCGAAAGGATACGGCGCATAAAATTTCAAATGGCTAGATGTAACCGTAGGTTCTATGCTAACAGTTTCTTTTCTTTCACTTCTCGCTCGTGGAAACTGCTAAGTGCCACAAGGGATAGGAAGTTGTGGAGAGTCATAATCACCAATTTCCCGAAAGGATGCTGCACATAAAAGTTGAAATGGCTAGATGTAACCGTAAGTTCTATGTTAACAGTTTCTTCTATCGCACTTCTCGCTCGTGGAAACTGCTAAGTGCCACAAGGGATAGGAAGTTGTGGAGAGTCATAATCACCAATGTCCCAAAAAGATGCTGCACATAAAAGTTGAAATGGCTAGATGTAACCGTAAGTTCTATGCTAACAGTTTCTTCTCTCGCTTTTCTCGCTTCTTGCTTCTCAATCAACTTTGATCTTCAAAAAATGAAATGCAATGTCAGTGGTTATCTTCTGTCTTAATACTGTTTTCTCATCATGTTTCAGTTAAAATGGCTAGATGTAACCGTAAGTCCTAGGCTAACAGTTTCTTCTATCGCACTTCTCGCTTGTGGAACTCCCTTCCGGCTTTGATCTTCAAAAATTTAAACACAATGTCAATCGTTATCTTCTGACTTCTTAATTCCAGTTTTTTCATTGGTCGCCCTGCTTAATAAGTTTTTATTTGTCTCATATTTTCCGCTTGTGTCTGAGCGAATTTATTGTCTTGCTTGGGGTGAAATAATTTTTAAAATATCCGGGCAAAAGTACGAGCAAGCATTTGAATTTCCTGTGATTGCCAGACTAATTTAATCATGCAAATTCCAATATAATTTGCATTTAATAACACTTTATTATTAGTTTCTATCAGTCGATGATGCCCTCGGGATAAGCGAGGTGTATATTAGTGGGTCGGAGGGTTATTATTGATTTGCTACGACGGGACATGATTAGACGGGGTTCAGGTACAATGTGTGCCAGAGAATCAGTGGTGTTTATCGCTTGTATTGATAAAGGGTGTTTCATTAAGACGGATCAAAGTCAGCAGTAAATAAATCAGTGTTATTGGTGAAAATTTATTTGTTTCTCTATTGGCTATACCCAGTCTTTTCTTTCACTTTCACTCCTTGTAACCCCCTACGTATTAGTGGCATTCGCGTCTTGTTTGGGTGAAACGATTATAAAAATTCCAGACGTTTACAGGCCCATTCACATTATCGAATCATCTGCATTCATTTCGTATTCCGAGAACAGACTCCCAAGAGGATACTTTCTCAATCATCACATTATTAACTACTTCAAATCTTCAAAAATCAACTGGTATCTTTCTTTCTGTTGTAGCATACCTACAGACGATAATGGGTATGTCCCAATTCACATAAATACAGTAGTAAATACTGTATGTTGGTCTGCAGTTGGAGATTGGTCTCCAGCTGTGCTGGTTAAACTCACTGCCTCCGAGCAAAGAGATTCCCCAGAGGAGGATATGTTGAAGGGCAGAGTATCATCTCGGGAAGCAGCTACCCAACACCGTTTTATACGTAGTCTAGGATGAACTGGGGTAGGATAAAATTAAATTCGGCCTTGTGACACATCTGATCGCGGAGTGGGGCGGTTGGTAGATATCCTGCAGTTGGAGATTCGTCTCCAGCTGTGCTGGTCAAATTCTCTGCCTACTGGCAAGGAGGATCCTCAGACGAGGCTATTTCGAAGGACAGAATCTCGTCTCGGGAAACAGTTACCCGGCCCTGTCTAGGGGGAATTTTTGAACGAGCCTACTGGCTCGGATACCCCACATTAAATTCGGCCTTGTGACACAACTGACCGCGTGAAGCGGTTAGTAGACATCCTGTAATTGGAGATTCATTGTAGAATTCACTTGACTCACTTTCTAGCAACTGACTACTACTTCTACGCGCCGCTGGCGAATCTTATATGTGTTGTTCTTGTCCTAAGTATTATCGTTCCTTACCAACCTTCGTTTGATTAATCTAATCAGTAATCTCTTCTAGGTTACAACACTTTCATAATGGCGTATATTTCCTCTTATTCATACCCCCACCCAGCAACCTTGTTCAGTAACCCCCTAAATTTTTCTGGCTCTAGGGCCTCGTATTGGGCGAGCAGTAATTCTGCTAAGAAAGTTGATTCACTCTGTCTTACCAGAATCCATCTTGCACATTTTTTCATCCCCTGGGCCATGTGTTCTTCTCTACGGTTCTGAAATTAGAGTTCCCCTTTTCATAGAACAGATCACACTCGAGACTCTTTAGGCCAGTCTACGCTTCTATACATAAATCTAGCATTCGGACGTCCATTAAATATTGCTGTCATATCCGGTCTGGTGCTCTTGCTATATAGCTCAAGATTCTCAACAAAATCCAAAGAACGGTCTGCAATGTTATCCGTCCTGACCCAGCATCTCAACTTCAGTTCCCTGCCCCCCCACACACCCACTAAAATGTTTTTATGGCAATTATTCTAACGAAGAAGAAACAAGTTCCATTTCTTCTTTTTATTCTTCAACACATTGCTCGGCTTCTTCTTCTTCTTTTCCCCCTCCTCCACCAACTTCTTCACTTACACTTTCCCCTCCTTCTTTTCCTCTTCCTCCACAAATTTCTTCTTTTTATTCTCCAACACCACCTTCTTCTTTTCTTTCTCCTCTACCAACTTTTCTTTTCTTTCTTCATCACCTACTCCTTTCTTGCCATATTTGCCTCTTTTTCGACAAATTTCTTCTTTTTATTCTCCAGAACAACCACCACAACCAGCAGCACCTTCTTCTTCTTCTTCTTCTTCTTCTTCTTCTTCTTCTTCTTCTTCTTCTTCTTCTTCCCTTCTTCTTCTTGTTCTCCTCCTCTGCTATTCCCTTTCTTCTTCTTCTTCTTCTTCTTCTTCTTCTTCTTCTTCTTCTTTGCTTTTCCCCTTCTTCTTCTTGTTCTCCTCCTCTGCTATTCCCTTTCTTCTTCTTCTTCTTCTTCTTCTTCTTCTTCTTCTTCTTCTTCTTCGTCTTCTTCTTCTTCTTCTTCTTCTTTTTCTTCTTCTCCTCTGCTATTCCCTTTCTTCTTCTTCTACTTCTTCTTCTTCTATGCATTTCCCCTTCTTCTTATTGTTCTCCTCCTTTGCTATTCCCCTTCTTCTTCTTTTTTTCTGTTTCTATTCATCATCTTTCTTCTTCGTCTCCTTTTTCTTCTTATCTTTTTTCTGTTTTCATTCATCTTCTTTCTTCTTCTTCTTCTTCTTCTTCTTCTTCTTCTTCTTCTATGCTTTCCCCTTCTTCTTCTTCTTCTCTGCTATTCCATTTCTTCTTCTTCTTCTATGCTTTTCCCTTTCTTCTCCTTGTTCTCCTCTGCTATTCCCTTTCTTCTTCTTCTTCTTCTTCTTCTTCTTCTTCTCTACCTCCCCTTTTATTTTTTCTTCCTCCTTTAATAACATCTTTTTTCTCTACATCTCCTACACCTTCTCTTCCTCCTTTTTATTCTTCTTCTTTTTCTCCTCCACCACCTCCTTTTTCTTCTTATTTTCTTCCTCCTCCACCAACTTCTTATTCTTCTTCATCACTTTGCCTTCTTTTCCTTTTCCTCCGCAAATTTCTTCTTTTCATTCTCCAGAACTTCTTCTTCTTCTTCTTCTTCTTCTTCTTCTTCTTCTTTTCCTCCTTCGCCTCCACCTTTTTCTCCCCCGCTCCATGAATATTTCTTTCTTCTTTTCCCCCCCTCCTCAACATTCTTCACCCCCTCTTTTTTTTTCTACTCCGCTAGCTTCAATTTATTCTCTACCAGCTTTCCCCCTCCTTCTTTACCTCATCCTCTTCCCCTACATTATTCTTTTACTTTTCCACCACCACCTTCTACTCCTCTATCTACACCTCTTCCATTAGCTTCTACTGTTCTTCACCCACCATCTTGTTCTCGCTCAGGTGCTATGTAATATCAAATCTATTATCTGGCTGTGATAAAACTATTGATAAAAAAAGTATTAAATGATTCAATTAGGTTGAACCGAAATTGAAATTTTTAGACTTTCTATTAATAAGATCCAAGTATAAATTAGAAAAATAAATAATATGGCGACCCGCATTTTGATTTACATTGTGACAATAAAATTAAAAACATTATAATAATATTTTTATAACATAGCCTTTACAATTCTTAGCGTAAAAAGGGTGGTGACCTGCTATGTAATATCAAACATCCAGATGCAGAGAAATCTTGAGTTAACAGAGATGTGATTCTGCAGAAGAAGGCTAAGAATACCATGGACTGAACATGTGAACAATAAAAAAGATTTTAGGGAAAAGACAAACAAATGAAAAGATCTGCTATGTAATATCAGTCGTTTTATATGGCAGTGAATGTTCAACAAATTCCGCACAGATAAAGAGAAGACTTGAAGCAACGGAGATGTGATTTTACAGAAAGGGGCAAAGAATTCCAAGGACTGAACATGTGAGCAATAAGGAAGTTTTAAAAAAGAAGACATTTCAATGAAAACATTGCTGATCTGTTATGTGATATCATTCGTCATATATGACAGAGAATGCTGGACAAATTCCGCACTAATAAAGAGAAGACTTGAAGCAACGGAGATGTGATTTTACAGAAGGGGGCAAAGATTTCCAAGGACTGAACATGTGAGCAATAAGGAAGTTTTAAAAAAGAAGACTTTTAAATGAAAACATTGTTGATCTGTTATGTGATATCATTCGTCATATATGACAGAGAATGCTGGACAAATTCCGCACTAATAAAGAGAAGACTTGAAGCAACGGAGATGTGATTCTACAGAAAAGGGCAAAGAATTCCAAGGACTGAACATGTGAGCAATAAGGAAGTTTTAAAAAGAAGACTCTTAAATGAAAACAGTGCTGATCTGTTATGTGATATCATTCGTCATATATGACAGAGAATGCTGGACAAATTCCGCACTAATAAAGAGAAGACTTGAAGCAACGGAGATGTGATTCTACAGAAAAGGGCAAAGAATTCCAAGGACTGAACATGTGAGCAATAAGGAAGTTTTAAAAAGAAGACTCTTAAATGAAAACAGTGCTGATCTGTTATGTGATATCATTCGTCATATATGACAGAGAATGCTGGACAAATTCCGCACTAATAAAGACAAGACTTGAAGCAACGGAGATGTGATTTTACAGAAAGGGGCAAAGAATTCCAAGGACTGAACATGTGAGCAATAAGGAAGTTTTAAAAAAGAAGACTTTTAAATGAAAACAGTGCTGATCTGTTATGTGATATCATTCCTCCTATATGGCAGAGAATGCTGGACAAATTCCAGACTAATAAAGAGAAGACTTGAAGCAACGGAGATGTGATTTTACAGAAAGGGGCAAAGATTTCCATGGACTGATCATGTGAGCCATAAGGAAGTTTTAAAAAAGAAGACTTTTAAATGAAAACATTGCTGATCTGTTATGTGATATCATTCGTCATATATGACAGAGAATGCTGGACAAATTCCGCACTAATAAAGACAAGACTTGAAGCAACGGAGATGTGATTTTACAGAAAGGGGCAAAGAATTCCAAGGACTGAACATGTGAGCAATAAGGAAGTTTTAAAAAAGAAGACATTTCAATGAAAACATTGCTGATCTGTTATGTGATATCACTCGTCATATATGACAGAGAATGCTGGACAAATTCCGCACTAATAAAGAGAAGACTTGAGGCAACGGAGATGTGATTTTACAGAAGGGGGCAAAGAATTCCATGGACTGAACATGTGAGCATATAAGGAAGTTTTAAAAAAGAAGACTTTTAAATGAAAACATTGCTGATCTGTTATGTGATATCATTCGTCATATATGACAGAGAATGCTGGACAAATTCCGCACTAATAAAGAGAAGACTTGAGGCAACGGAGATGTGATTTTACAGAAGGGGGCAAAGAATTCCATGGACTGAACATGTGAGCATATAAGGAAGTTTTAAAAAAGAAGACTTTTAAATGAAAACATTGCTGATCTGTTATGTGATATCATTCGTCATATATGACAGAGAATGCTGGACAAATTCCGCACTAATAAAGAGAAGACTTGAGGCAACGGAGATGTGATTTTACAGAAGGGGGCAAAGAATTCCATGGACTGAACATGTGAGCAATAAGGAAGTTTTAAAAAAGAAGACTTTTAAATGAAAACATTGCTGATCTGTTATGTGATATCATTCGTCATATATGACAGAGAATGCTGGACAAATTCCGCACTAATAAAGAGAAGACTTGAAGCAACGGAGATGTGATTTTACAGAAAGGGGCAAAGAATTCCATGGACTGAACATGTGAGCAATAAGGAAGTTTTAAAAAAGAAGACTCTTCAATGAAAACATCGCTGATCTGTTATGTGATATCATTCGTCATATATGACAGAGAATGCTGGAGAAATTCCGCACTAATAAAGAGAAGACTTGAGGCAACGGAGATGTGATTTTACAGAAGGTGGCAAGGAATTCCATGGACTGAACATGTGAGCAATAAGGAAGTTTTAAAAAAGAAGACTCTTAAATGAAAACAGTGCTGATCTGTTATGTGATATAACCAGCTATACTTAAAACTAGGTACATCAAACTTTGTAACATTTTTTACAGATTATTTCTATATATTTATACAAATAAAGTTATGATTTTTTAAAGTGCCCACGAACTTTATTGACACCTTTAATTATGCAATATATGAAAACAGTGCTGATCTGTTATGTGATATCAGTCATCCTATATGGCAGAGAATGCTGGACAAATTCCGCACTAATAAAGAGAAGACTTGAAGCAACGGAGATGTGATTTTACAGAAGGGGGCAAAGAATTCCAAGGACTGAACATATGAGCAATAAGGAAGTTTTAAAAAAGAAGACATTTCAATGAAAACAGTGCTGATCTGTTATGTGATATCATTCGTCATATATGACTGAGAATGCTGGACAAATTCCGCACTAATAAAGAGAAGACTTGAAGCAACGGAGACGTGATTTTACAGAAGGATGCTAGAATTCCATGGACTGAACATGTGATCAATAAGGAAGTTTTTGGGAAAATGGAAACAAAACAGACATTCGAACTTGAGACAGTTAAATTTTACAGACCGCATAATAATGAAAGTCGGTTTGTGGAATTTAACTCTGGAATGGCATATTGAATGCAAAAGGGGCGAATGGAATAGGTTTTAAGGTCATTGTGTTCGATCCTCACTGGGTGCCCCATACGTTCGGCCTACGCTTCGTAAATCAATACAACGTGATTGTGTAAATGGATGGTGGAACAGGGAATGAGAAGAAAGGAGAGAAATACAGATACAAACATTGCTTAGAGTTACAAAAGATAGGAAGTAGTGGAGAAATATGAACGCCCACGTGACACAGCTAATAAACGAAGAAACTGGAAATGATTTTACTATTGAAAAGCCTTCGTGATGTGTAATATCAATCATCCTCGTGAATTTTTGGACAGTGTCGTTACCGATGAATTTGAAACGAGAAGAAATAGGAGATGTGGCTCCACAGAAGGATGCTGAGAATATCTTGAACTGAGTACGAAGTTTTATGGAAACGAAGGGAAATTTTATTTTTTTATAAGTCGAAAGAGATTGCTGAAATTTCTAGGACACATCATGAAGAAAGTGGGCTAAGAGAGTTTGACACGCATGGGTATGTCGGAGGCCAGCGAGACAGAGAGAAACGGCGGGTAACCTTCCTAACTTGGATAGCCGGGACTGATGAAAAGAAAAGACCTACAAAGTGCAGGCTGGGAGAGTGAGTCATGGTCGTCCATGTCCTAAAGGGACGCGGCTCACAGAAGAAGAAAATAGAACAATGCTGAGGAAAATGCCGGGATGTTCAGACTTCCTGCCATTTGATCACTGGTATATATCCCGCCACCCTGGGTATTAATGGATGCTAAAAAGGTGGATAGGGGATGTGGGTAAGAAGGGTGTAAGAAGAGAAGGAGGAATCGCAGAGGATATGTGTATGAGGAGGAGAGAACAGGTGGAGGAGCATGGGGAGGTGTAGGTGGAGGGGGAGAGGAAGGATTTATGAGAAGTAAGGGTGGGGGTATGGGGAGAAGGAGGGGGGAAGATGAAGGGTAGCATGCAAGATAATGTGTATGGCTCGAGAAAAAAGAGGAAGAGAGGATGGAATCGGAAAAAAAATATGATAGGGGAGAAATTTTTTTTTTTTTTTTTTTTTTCAAAATGCCGAACGAATTCATCATCAATCAACGAACTTATCATATGACCTGTCGCCATATTTATTTATTTACTGTTCTTATTTGTTTCTTTTTTATTTGTTTCTTTTTTATAATTTGCTTTTTTTTTTATTATTATTATTCAAAGTTGGAGTTGAAAATATTTTAATCTCATTACTGTGTATTTTTTTACCCAATTTAGAAAAGAGCACCCCCCCCCAAAAAAAGAAGCAAAATAATGAAGCAAAACATTTAACGGCAATTCATTGGGTCTCTGTCTCTAATTATGCAAATATATGCAAAATAGGCAACGGGCAGATTTGTTCTCATCAACTCCGCGTTTGTTTCCCTAAATTCAAACCAAAACTGAAATACAAGTCCTGTTAGAAAACGACTTCTAAAATGGACATTCGATTGTCAATTATTAGTTTTAGTCAAAAACTAATTTCTGTTTTTTTTTTTTTTTGGTGGGGGGGACAGTTTGTAATATATATATTTTGGTGGGGGGGACAGTATGTAATTATATATTGAATAATACGTGAAAGTTAAAAATAATTTTGTAATACACTAATAGCAGCGGAAAGAGTATGGTACGTTTAAACATATTAAACATTAAACCTATTATTTTGACTTATTTAGATAATACCATAATTTTTCCGCTTCGTTTGACTAATTTCTAATAATATGAAATATCAAATGACAACAATACTTATTATGAACGCTGCCGGTTTTCTACCTTATGACTGAATTCTAACAAGGTAGATAATACATTATTTCTATGCAAAAATAATGAATTAAAAAAAGACTGATAGAAACACCGTTCATATATGGCAATTTTTAAAATATGAATAAAAGATAAATAATTCAAATGTAATATCTATTAAAATATGCTTAAAAATTGGTATGCACATTAAATATCCCCGCAGATGTTATAAGTTTTAAACACTATTTATTATATATATATATATATATATATATATATATATACAGGGTGTCAATAAAGTTTGTGGGCACTTTAAAAAATCATAACTTTATTTGTATAAATATATAGAAATAATCTGTAAAAAATGTTACAAAGTTTGATGTACCTAGTTTTAAGTATAGCTAAAATAACTAATGTGATTTCAGGCATTACTGTAAATCAGTTGGCAAATGATTTCCGTGAACTGCAAAATCGTATTACCCTTTGTATTGCTAATGATGGAGGACATGTGGAAACTTAAATACAATTTCAATAAAACCTTCTTTCTAATACTTTTCACAAATTATTTCTATCGCAAATACAAATAAAGTTACGAATTTTAACGTGCACACGAATTTTATGGAAATCCTGTATATATATATATATATATATATATATATATATATATATATATATATATATATATATATATATATATATTATCATTATTATTATTAAATAAAGCATAATAAACACTTAAAAGTAATAAGTTTCATTTCATAAGAGCTCTGTTTTTTTTGTTTTTTTGTTTTTTTTAACTTTGAGAGCTGCGTTTCTTTAGAGCTCTCATGAAATAAAAGTGATGGAATTTTAAGTGTTTAATACTATTTAATTAATAATAAATTTGCTCAGTCTCTTCACATAGAGCTCTCCCTGGATTTATATCCTCCTGGAAATTCCATACGATAGCCACATTATTACTAAATATATATATATATATATATATATATATATATATATATATATATATATATATGAAATGGACAATTATTTAAAGACATTTTTATGTTTATACATTCTTTTTATATATACAAATATTTAAGTAAATGCTCTGTTTATAATAAACAGTTTTAAACAACATTTACCGACCTGAAAGTCCGAGAAATTTTCATAGAAAATATTCGTCCTCCGACAGGATTCGAACCTGTATCCTATACGGAACCGTCATTTGCCTTAGACGTGCCTTTACCGGTAAATGTTCATAATGCGTGACGTCATTCGTTTACATTTGATACGCCATGAGCAGATATGAATGTACGTGAGAGATTCATGGAAGATTGAAGTTTAAGTACAGTAAATTCGACTTTGCTAACCGAACGCTCCTCTGTGGCCAAATCGGTTAAAGGCACGTCAAGCTAAATGACGGTTCCTGTGATTTGATGAAAAATGAAAACAATTATGATGCTTAAAACTTAGAATCAGGAACAGGGAATTGAAACATAATGCAGAATGAAGGCTCGGAGAATTTGACACTGACAAGAACAGGGGAAAGAGGACAGATGCGAATGATGATATCTAATGGCCTTCTGTGAATGGTTTGCAGAATTGAAATTAGGACAGTTAGCAAAATGATAAAGACTACTAGGAAATAAAAAAGATAGGAAGTTCTGGAGACACACGTCCTAAAAGGACATACTACAAAAAAGAAGAATAGGAACTAGTAAAATCATTTGTTCTTGATTTAATGAGGAAAGAAAAAATTGGCTGTTACTGTTGCTAAGATCTACGGTAAGAACGAATCTTCAATTCGTCACATAACTTTTAATACAGCAGCACAATACTTATGACTGTCCTATTTTAGGATTAGTCGTTGTCGTAAATCTCTTATTGTGCCTCTTATTGATCTACGGCAAGAAGAAAACTTCTATCTGTGAAATAAATTTCATTACAATTGTTATAATTGTTCAATTTTCTAATGTCATAATTGTTTCCATTTTATTATGACATCGTTGTTTAAATTTTATTGTCTTTATTGTTGTCATTTTATTAGGCCATCGTCGTTTAAATTTTATTATGTCATTATTGTTTCCATTTTATTATGTCATTATTGTTTCCATATTATTATGCCATCGTTGTTTAAATTTTGTTATGTATTTATTTTTTCCATTTTATTATGCCATCGTTGTTTAAATTTTCTTATGTCATTATTGTTTGCATTTTATTATGCCATCGTTCTTTCAATTTTATTATGTCTTTATTGTTTCCATCTTATTATGGCGTCGTTGTTTAAATTTTATTATGTCTTTATTGTTTCCATTTTATTGTCTTTATTGCTTCCATTTCATTAAGTCATCTTTGTTTAAATTTTATTATGTCATCGTCGTTTAAATTTTCTCATGTCATTTTTGTTTCCATTTTATTATGCCACCATTGTTTAAATTTTATTATGTCACTAATGTTTCCCTTTTATTATGTCTTTATTGTTTCCATTTTATTATGTCTTTATTGTTTCTATTTTATTATGCCATCGTTGTTTAAATATTATTATGTCATTATTGTTTCCATTTTATTATGCCAGCGTCGTTTAAATTTTATTATCTTTATTGTTTCCATTTCATTATCTCATCGTTGTTTAAATTTTATTATGTCTTTATTGTTTCCATTTTATTATGTCATTATTGCTTCCATTTTATTATGTCATCTTTGTTTAAATTTTATTATGTCATTATTGTTTTCATTTTATTATGACATCTTTGTTTAAATTTTATTATGTTTTATTGTTTCCATTTTATTATGTCATCGTAGTTTAAATTTTATTATGTCATTATTGTTTGCATTTTATTATGCCATCGTTCTTTCAATTTTATTATGTCTTTATTGTTTCCATCTTATTATGGCGTCGTTGTTTAAATTTTATTATGTCTTTATTTTTTCCATTTTATTATGTCATCGTTTTTAAATTTTATTGTCTTTATTGTTTCCATTTTCTTACGTCATAATTGTTTCCATTATATTATGTCATCGTTGTTAAAATTTCATTATGTCTTTATTGTTTCCATTTTATTGTCTTTATTGCTTCCATTTTATTAAGTCATCTTTGTTTAAATTTCATTATGTCATTATTGTTTCCATTTTATTATGCCATCACTGTTTAAATTTTATTATGTCACTAATGTTTCCATTTTATTATGTCTTTATTGTTTCCATTTTATTATGCCATTTTTGTTCAAATTTTATCATGTCTTTATTGTTTCCTTTTTATTATGTCATCGTTGCTTAAATTTTATTATGTCATAATTGTTTCCATTCTATTATGACACCATTGTTTAAATTTTATTATGTCTTTATTGTTTCCATTTTATTATGTCATCGTTGCTTAAATTTTATTATGTCATTAATGTTTCCATTTTATTATGTCATTATTGTTTCCATATTATTATGCCATCGTTGTTTAAATTTTATTATGTTTTATTGTTTCCATATTATTATGCCATCGTTGTTTAAATTATTTTGTGTCTTTATTGTTTCCATTTTATTATGCCATCGTTGTTTAAATTTAATTATGTCATTATTTTTTCCATTTCATTATGTCATCATTGTTTACATTTTATTATGTCATTGTTGTTTTCATTTTATTATGTTATATAACTGTTAATTTTAATGTCTTTTTTCAAAAATGCATTCCTGGTAAAAAAGATTTTCCTCGAAAATTCATTGCTGGTAATAAACGTTTACAAAAAAGTATTGCTGGTATTAAAACCTATATTTACACTTTCATAGTTTTACGACCCAAGTTTCGGGGTTAACTATTTGCCCATAGCTGGGACCCTAACAGGTGCTACCACCCAGGTCAGGGTGGACCCGGGAACACTAGCAATTAAGAGGTGGTTCCACGCTCCTCAAAACCTCCTGATCAGAGGCCTTGCTGCTGGACGTATTTTATCGTCTGACTCAGAACGTCGTCAGAACTGACAGCTTGCCTTCTAAAAGAAGAAAGCGGCAATATTATAGGTCTTGACCTGGCATCTTGACTTCTAAAAGAAGAAATCGGCAATATTATAGGTCTAGACATGGATCTTGACTTCTAAAAGATGAAATCGGAGATATTATAGGTCTTGACCAGCCATCTTGACGTAAAAAAGAAGAAAGCGGCAATATTATAGGTTTTGACCTGGCATCTTGACTTCTAAAAGTAGATAGCGGCAATATTATGGGTCTTGACGTCGCATCTTGGCTTCTAAAAGAAGAAAGCGGCAATATTACAGGTCTAGACCTAGCACATCTTAACGTCTAAAAGAAGAAAGCGGCAATATTATAGGACTTGACCTGGCGTCTTGACATCTAAAAGAAGAAATCGGCAATATTATAGGTCTAGACCTGGCATCTTGACTTCTAAAAGAAGAAAGCGGCAATATTATAGGTCTAGACCTGGCATCTTGACTTCTAAAAGAAGAAAGCAGCTATTTATATTTCTTGATCTGGCACCTTGATTTCTAAAAGAAGAAATCTGCAATATTATAAGTCTAGACATAGCATCTTGACTTCTGAAAGAAGAAAGTGGCAATATTATAGGTTTTGACCTGGCATCTTGACTTCCAAAAGAAGTAAGCGGCAATATTATTGGTCTAAACGTGACATCTTGACTTCTAAAAAAAGAAATAGGCAATATTATAGGTCTTGACCTGGCATCTTGATTCTAAAAGAAGAAAGCGGCAATATTATAGGTCTAGACATGGCATATTAACTTCTAAAAGAAGAAATCGGCAATTTATAGGTATGATCTGGCATCTTGACTTCTAAAAGAAGAAAGCAGCAATATTATAGGTCTTGACCTTGCATCTTGACTTCTAAAATAAGAAATCGGCAATATTATCGGTCTAGACATGGCATATTAACTCCTAAATATAGAAAGCGGCAATATTATAAGTCTTGACCTGGCATCTTGACTTCTAAAAGAAAAAAACGGCAATATTGTAGGTCTTCACCTGGCATCTTGACTTCTAAAAGAGGAAAGCTGCAATATTATAGGCCTAGACATGGAATCTTGATTTCTAAAAGAAGAAAGTGGAAATATTATAAGTCTTGACCTGGCATCTTGACGTCTAAAAGAAGAAATCGGCAATATTATAGGTTTTGACCTGGCATCTTGCCTTCTAAAAGAAGATATCGACAATATTATGGGTCTTGACCTGACAACTTTACTTATAAAAGAAGAAACCGCCAATATCATAGGTCTTGACCTGGCTTCTTGACTTCTAAAAGAAGAAAACGGCAATACTATAGGTCTTCACCTGGCATCTTGACTTCTAAAAGAAGAAAGAGGCAATATTATAGGTCTAGACATGGCAGCTTGACTTCCAAAAGAAGAAATCGGCAATATTATAGGTCTAGACATGGCAGCTTGACTTCCAAAAGAAGAAATCGGCAATATTATAGGTCTAGACATGGCAGCTTGACTTCCAAAAGAAGAAATCGGCAATATTATAGGTCTAGACATGGCAGCTTGACTTCTAAAAGAAGAAATCGGCAATATTATAGGTCTAGACATGGCAGCTTGACTTCCAAAAGAAGAAATCGGCAATATTATAGGTCTAGACATGGCAGCTTGACTTCCAAAAGAAGAAATTGGCAATATTATAGGTCTAGACATGGCAGCTTGACTTCCAAAAGAAGAAATCGGCAATATTATAGGTCTAGACATGGCAGCTTGACTTCCAAAAGAAGAAATCGGCAATATTATAGGTCTAGACATGGCAGCTTGCCTTCCAAAAGAAGAAATCGGCAATATTATAGGTCTAGACATGGCAGCTTGACTTCTAAAAGAAGAAATCGGCAATATTATAGGTCTAGACATGGCAGCTTGACTTCCAAAAGAGGAAATCGGCAATATTATAGGTCTAGACATGGGAGCTTGACTTCCAAAAGAATAAATCGGCAATATTATAGGTCTAGACATGGCAGCTTGACTTCCAAAAGAAGAAATCGGCAATATTATAGGTCTAGACATGGCAGCTTGACTTCCAAAAGAAGAAATCGGCAATATTATAGGTCCAGACATGGCAGCTTGACTTCCAAAAGAAGAAATCGGCAATATTATAGGTCTAGACATGGCAGCTTGACTTCCAAAAGAAGAAATCGGCAATATTATAGGTCTAGACATGGCAGCTTGACTTCCAAAATAAGAAATCGGCAATATTATAGGTCTAGACATGGCAGCTTGACTTCCAAAAGAAGAAATCGGCAATATTATAGGTCTAGACATGGCAGCTTGACTTCCAAAAGAAGAAATCGGCAATATTATAGGTCTAGACATGGCAGCTTGACTTCCAAAAGAAGAAATCGGCAATATTATAGGTCTAGACATGGCAGCTTGACTTCCAAAAGAAGAAATCGGCAATATTATAGGTCTAGACATGGCAGCTTGACTTTCAAAAGAAGAAATCGGCAATATTATAGGTCTAGACATCGCAGCTTGACTTCCAAAAGAAGAAATCGGCAATATTATAGGTCTAGACATGGCAGTTTGACTTCCAAAAGAAGAAATCGGCAATATTATAGGTCTAGACATGGCAGCTTGACTCCCAAAAGAAGAAATCGGCAATATTATAGGTCTAGACATGGCAGCTTGACTTCCAAAAGAAGAAATCGGCAATATTATAGGTCTAGACATGGCAGTTTGACTTCTAAAAGAAGAAATCGGCAATATTATAGGTCTAGACATGGCAGCTTGACTTCCAAAAGAAGAAATCGGCAATATTATAGGTCTAGACATGGCAGCTTGACTTCCAAAAGAAGAAATCGGCAATATTATAGGTCTAGACATGGCAGCTTGACTTCTAAAAGAAGAAATCGGCAATATTATAGGTCTAGACATGGCAGCTTGACTTCCAAAAGAAGAAATCGGCAATATTATAGGTCTAGACATGGCAGCTTGACTTCCAAAAGAAGAAATCGGCAATATTATAGGTCTAGACATGGCAGCTTGACTTCTAAAAGAAGAAATCGGCAATATTATAGGTCTAGACATGGCAGCTTGACTTCCAAAAGAAGAAATCGGCAATATTATAGGTCTAGACATGGCAGCTTGACTTCCAAAAGAAGAAATCGGCAATATTATAGGTCTAGACATGGCAGTTTGACTTCTAAAAGAAGAAATCGGCAATATTATAGGTCTAGACATGGCAGCTTGACTTCCAAAAGAAGAAATCGGCAATATTATAGGTCTAGACATGGCAGCTTGACTTCTAAAAGAAGAAATCGGCAATATTATAGGTCTAGACATGGCAGCTTGACTTCTAAAAGAAGAAATCGGCAATATTATAGGTCTAGACATGGCAGCTTGACTTCCAAAAGAAGAAATCGGCAATATTATAGGTCTAGACATGGCAGCTTGACTTCCAAAAGAAGAAATCGGCAATATTATAGGTCTAGACATGGCAGCTTGACTTCCAAAAGAAGAAATCGGCAATATTATAGGTCTAGACATGGCAGCTTGACTTCTAAAAGAAGAAATCGGCAATATTATAGGTCTAGACATGGCAGCTTGACTTCCAAAAGAAGAAATCGGCAATATTAAAGGTCTAGACATGGCAGCTTGACTTCCAAAAGAAGAAATCGGCAATATTATAGGTCTAGACATGGCAGCTTGACTTCTAAAAGAAGAAATCGGCAATATTATAGGTCTAGACATGGCAGCTTGACTTCCAAAAGAAGAAATCGGCAATATTATAGGTCTAGACATGGCAGCTTGACTTCTAAAAGAAGAAATCGGCAATATTATAGGTCTAGACATGGCAGCTTGACTTCTAAAAGAAGAAATCGGCAATATTATAGGTCTAGACATGGCAGCTTGACTTCCAAAAGAAGAAATCGGCAATATTATAGGTCTAGACATGGCAGCTTGACTTCCAAAAGAAGAAATCGGCAATATTATAGGTCTAGACATGGCAGCTTGACTTCCAAAAGAAGAAATCGGCAATATTATAGGTCTAGACATGGCAGCTTGACTTCTAAAAGAAGAAATCGGCAATATTATAGGTCTAGACATGGCAGCTTGACTTCCAAAAGAAGAAATCGGCAATATTATAGGTCTAGACATGGCAGCTTGACTTCCAAAAGAAGAAATCGGCAATATTATAGGTCTAGACATGGCAGTTTGACTTCTAAAAGAAGAAATCGGCAATATTATAGGTCTAGACATGGCAGCTTGACTTCCAAAAGAAGAAATCGGCAATATTATAGGTCTAGACATGGCAGCTTGACTTCTAAAAGAAGAAATCGGCAATATTATAGGTCTAGACATGGCAGCTTGACTTCTAAAAGAAGAAATCGGCAATATTATAGGTCTAGACATGGCAGCTTGACTTCCAAAAGAAGAAATCGGCAATATTATAGGTCTAGACATGGCAGCTTGACTTCCAAAAGAAGAAATCGGCAATATTATAGGTCTAGACATGGCAGCTTGACTTCCAAAAGAAGAAATCGGCAATATTATAGGTCTAGACATGGCAGCTTGACTTCTAAAAGAAGAAATCGGCAATATTATAGGTCTAGACATGGCAGCTTGACTTCCAAAAGAAGAAATCGGCAATATTATAGGTCTAGACATGGCAGCTTGACTTCCAAAAGAAGAAATCGGCAATATTATAGGTCTAGACATGGCAGCTTGACTTCTAAAAGAAGAAATCGGCAATATTATAGGTCTAGACATGGCAGCTTGACTTCCAAAAGAAGAAATCGGCAATATTATAGGTCTAGACATGACAGCTTGACTTCCAAAAGAAGAAATCGGCAATATTATAGGTCTAGACATGGCAGCTTGACTTCTAAAAGAAGAAATCGGCAATATTATAGGTCTAGACATGGCAGCTTGACTTCCAAAAGAAGAAATCGGCAATATTATAGGTCTAGACATGGCAGCTTGACTTCCAAAAGAAGAAATCGGCAATATTATAGGTCTAGACATGGCAGTTTGACTTCTAAAAGAAGAAATCGGCAATATTATAGGTCTAGACATGGCAGCTTGACTTCCAAAAGAAGAAATCGGCAATATTATAGGTCTAGACATGGCAGCTTGACTTCTAAAAGAAGAAATCGGCAATATTATAGGTCTAGACATGGCAGCTTGACTTCTAAAAGAAGAAATCGGCAATATTATAGGTCTAGACATGGCAGCTTGACTTCCAAAAGAAGAAATCGGCAATATTATAGGTCTAGACATGGCAGCTTGACTTCCAAAACAAGAAATCGGCAATATTATAGGTCTTGACCTGCCATCTTGCCTTCTAAATGAAGAAATCGGCAATATTATAGGTATTGACCTGGCATCTTGACTTCTAAATGTAGAAAGCGGCAATATTATAAGTCTAGACGTCGCATCTTGGCTTCTAAAAGAAGAAAGCGACAATATTATAGGTCTTGACCTGGCATTTTGTCTTCTAAAAGAAGAAATCAGCAATATTATATGTCTTGACCTGGCATCTTGAATTTTAAAAGATGAAATCAGCAATATAATAGGTCTTGACCTGCCATCTTGACTTGTAAAAGAGAAAATCGGCAATATTATAGGGCTTAACCTGGCATCTTGACTTCTAAAAGTAGAAAGCGGCAATATTATAGGCCTAGACATGGCAGCTTGACTTCTAAAAGAAGAAATCGGCAATATTATAGGCCTAGACATGGCAGCTTGACTTCTAAAAGAAGAAATCGGCAATATTATAGGTCTAGACATGGCAGCTTGACTTCCAAAAGAAGAAATCGGCAATATTATAGGTCTAGACATGGCAGCTTGACTTCCAAAAGAAGAAATCGGCAATATTATAGGTCTAGACATGGCAGCTTGACTTCTAAAAGAAGAAATCGGCAATATTATAGGTCTAGACATGGCAGCTTGACTTCCAAAAGAAGATATCGGCAATATTATAGGTCTAGACATGGCAGCTTGACTTCCAAAAGAAGAAATCTGCAATATTATAGGTCTAGACATGGCAGCTTGACTTCCAAAAGAAGAAATCGGCAATATTATAGGTCTAGACATGGCAGCTTGACTTCCAAAAGAAGAAATCGGCAATATTATAGGTCTAGACATGGCAGCTTGACTTCCAAAAGAAGAAATCGGCAATATTATAGGTCTAGACATGGCAGCTTGACTTCCAAAAGAAGAAATCGGCAATATTATAGGTCTAGACATGGCAGCTTGACTTCTAAAAGAAGAAATCGGCAATATTATAGGTCTAGACATGGCAGCTTGACTTCCAAAAGAAGATATCGGCAATATTATAGGTCTAGACATGGCAGCTTGACTTCCAAAAGAAGAAATCGGCAATATTATAGGTCTAGACATGGCAGCTTGACTTCCAAAAGAAGAAATCGGCAATATTATAGGTCTAGACATGGCAGCTTGACTTCCAAAAGAAGAAATCGGCAATATTATAGGTCTAGACATGGCAGCTTGACTTCCAAAAGAAGAAATCGGCAATATTATAGGTCTTGACCTGCCAACTTGCCTTCTAAATGAAGAAATCGGCAATATTATAGGTATTGACCTGGCATCTTGACTTCTAAATGTAGAAAGCGGCAATATTATAAGTCTAGACGTCGCATCTTGGCTTCTAAAAGAAGAAAGCGACAATATTATAGGTCTTGACCTGGCATTTTGTCTTCTAAAAGAAGAAATCAGCAATATGTCTTGACCTGGCATCTTGAATTTTAAAAGATGAAATCAGCAATATAATAGGTCTTGACCTGCCATCTTGACTTGTAAAAGAGAAAATCGGCAATATTATAGGTCTTGACCTGGCATCTTGATTTCTAAAAGAAGAAAGCGACAATCTTATACGTCTAGGCATCTTGACTTCAGTCACTTTACCACAGCTAATATGTAGGTTTCCTCTGCGTTTTCTATAAATACTTTCTATGTATTTGTTCCCATGAACTCTCCACTATGGTACCTCGACTGTCTGAATTTAAGTCCATTGCTAGATTGGCAACAATCTCTCATCAATTCACAGTTCAAATGACCAGATATTACCGTAAGTTTTAAGCGAACAGTTTCTTTTCTCGCATTTTTTGCTCGTGGAGCTCTTTCCCAGCTCCATGCTTTCCAGGCATCTTTGAGCTTCAGAAATTAAAAAGCAATGTCAATCGTTATTTACTGTCTTCTTGATTACACTTCCACTGTTCTCGCTCCTTAATAATGTTTCATTTTTTTTTTCTCTTATTCTTTTATCTCCAGTAACCACTTGTGTCTTAGTGGCCTTACTACATTGCATACGGTAGTAAAATTAAAAATATATTTTAGGTTGGCGCAAAAATGTCGTTTTTTGACGTTAAAAAATAAGTCGAAAAACGACATTATTACTTCATTATTTTTGCACCAACCTAATATATATATAAATTAATAGACTAAATTTAACGTCGCATCTAGAATGTATGTAAGAAATTCGTTACTTTTTCAGAGTTTTCATTCATCCGACGTGGGGCTTGAGACATATCACAACTTGTTTTCCGGAAACGAACATGTATCTGAATTGCTCGATCGATCGATGGTTAAATATATTTCTGTCAAAGTTATACAAGTTATATGTACCCATGGAAATGTATTATTAGACAGATACCTACAAGGAACTAACATTATAAAGCTACATACATATATATATATATATATATATATATATATATATATATATATATATATATATATATATATATATAAATAAATAATGACTATTGACCAATCCAATGATAAATGTGTGCCTGCAATGCAATTTCTTCATCGCAATGCTAATTAATGGAAGTGTTCAATAAATAGACAGGTATTAATAAATATATATTCGTACGAAATGTCTTCGAGAAATAGAAACGAGACGTCTGGGAATAACGGTTTTTAGCACCAGAAAACTAACAAATAGTAATATATATATATATATATATATATATATATATATATATATATATATATATATATATATATATATATATATACTTGTACATATGTATAATATATATATAGACAAACACACACATATATATATATATACATACATACATATATATATATATATATATATATATGTGTGTGTGTGTGTGTGTGTGTATAAGGTTGGTGCAAAAATAATATCGTTTTCTCACATATGTTACTATGTGAGAAAACGACATTATTTTGCACCAACCTAATATATATATATATATATATATATATATATATATATATATATATATATATATAAGTTTCATTAAAAATGACTGACAAGGTACTCTGGTTAAGTTTGTTATTTAATTTTTCCTATTTTCTTATTATTTTATTTTCTCTGGAAGAAAGAGGCAATATTATGTGTCAAGACGTCGCATCTTGACTTCTAAAAGAAGAAATCGGCAATATTATAGGTCTTGACCTGGCATCTTGACTTCTGAAATTATATTATAGGTCTTGACCTGGCATCTTGACTTCTGAATGTTCTCTATGTCCGAGCGCTTTCGGCTATACTTTTTTTTTTATCAAGGGTGATTTTGTTTTTGCTTTTGACTGAATGTTTAGATTGTTTTTTGTATGTATCTAGAGTTATAGGAATGTTTTATTTTCAAAACACACTAAGCACATTCCGTCCTTGGTAAGACGTTAAACTACGTCTGCGTCCTGGGTCAGACGATAAACGAGGTCCAGCTGCAAGGCCTCTGATCTGGAGGTTTTGAGGAGCGTGGAACCAGCTCTTAATTGCAAGTGTACCCAGGTCCTCCTATTTTCCCATAGCTAGCACCCTAACAGGTGCCAGCTATGGGAAAATAGTTAACTATTACCAGCAATACTTTTTTTGAAAAATTAATACCAGCAATACAATTTTGAAGGAAAAATATTAACAGAAACAGATTTTTGACAAAACAAAGTATTACCAGCAATAAAGGGGTTTTTTCGGCATTAAATAACCCATTGAGGTTGATATGCCGTAAAACAAAATAAACCAAACCAATTTAAACCAAATAATACATATTCTATTCATAGGAATCTATCCTCAAAATCTTGTCGGCATTAAATAACTCATTGACGTTGATATGCCGTAAAACAAAAGAAATAAAACCAATCTAAATCAAAGAATACATATTCTATTCATACGAATCTATCCTAAAAATGTTGTCGGCATTAAATAACCCATTGAGGTTGATATGCCGTAAAACAAAATGAACCAAACCAACCTAATCCAAAGAATACATATTCTATTCATAGGAATCTATCCTCAAAATCTTGTCGGCATTAAATAACTCATTGACGTTGATATGCCGTAAAACAAAAGAAATAAAACCAATCTAAATCAAAGAATACATATTCTATTCATACGAATCTATCCTAAAAATGTTGCTAGCATTAAATAACCCATTGAGGTTGATATGCCGTAAAACAAAACAAAACCAATCTAAACCAAAGAATACATATTCTATTCATCCGAATCTATCCTAAAAATGTTGTCGGCATTAAATGACCCATTGAGGTTGATATCCCGTAAAACAAAATAAACCAAACTAATCTAAACCAATGAATACATATTCTATTCATATGAATCTATCCTGAAAATGTTGTTGGCATTGAGGTTGATATCCAGTAAAACAAAATAAACCAAACCAAACAGTATATTGTGGCCGTGATCCTAGTTGATATTATGCTTGCTCAGGAAAAACGCAATAAACAAATTAACAGAATTATCTCGTCAGTCGTTTTAATGATGTCAAGAACCGCAATGCGATATTTTGCTTCCTGCGTTTCATATGCACGAATTTATCGTTGCATAGAAATCTTCCATGCAAACAAAACAAACTATGACTGTTGCAGTGTCTACATACCCATTCTAAAACAAAAAATTACCATCTTTGCTATATAATTTATTATTTATTTCATTGTAATGTGTTTTTAATCTCTGATGATGGCTTATGTAAGACGAAAGCTTAGGATTAACAATAAAAATATGTATGTGATTTTCTTTCGTGTTTCATTGATCATGCTAAAAAGCTTATTCGACAATATGAAAGGAATTTACTTAAAGGAAATAGAGAAAACTTGTCTATATTATTTAATGAAACATGCATTAATATATATATATATAATATAATTAATTCATCGAGTCTAGAATAAATCACAAAAGAATGCAGAAAGCACGGGACGGTTGTTTAGTCCTACATCTGGGACTCATCGACAGAGCGCAGCCACTTCGGAGTATTGAAACCCGGACAACCACGTCATCTGGGTAACGTCATACCAACTGCTCCAACGGGCCTCGGTGACGGAGAGGTAGCGAATCAGACTTGATATAGCGCCGCATCACATATTCTGTGGCGGAACTCATCCGAGTTTCTCTTTTACTCATAGGACTGTGGCCCCACGTGCAACGACTACTATCCCGAAGGCCGCTCCATCCAGAGCATTAGAAGCCGGTTCAAGCAAGGATATACAAGTGATAGAATTATATATATATATATATATATATATATATATATATATATATATATATATATATATATATATATATATATAAAATGTCTTAAAAATAATTATCAGGCTTTGTCCATTTCATAATATATATATATATATATATATATATATATATATATATATATATATATATATATATATATATATATATTATGAAATGGACAAAGTCCGACAATTATTTTTTAAGAGATTTTTTATGTTTATACGTTCTTTTTATAGATACAAATATTTAAGTAAATGCTCTGTTTATAATAAACAGTATTAAATAGCATTTACCGGCCTGAATGTCCGAAAAACTTTCGGAGGATGCATATTTTCTATGAAAATTTTTCGGACATTTAGGCGGGTAAATGTTGTTAATACTGTTTATTATAAACAGAGCAATTACTTAAATATTTGTATCTATAAAAAGAATGTATAAATATAAAATTGTCTTAAAATTATATATATATATATATATATATATATATATATATATATATATATAGATAGATAGATAGATATAGATATAGATATATATATATATGTGTGTGTGTGTGCGTGTGTGTGTGTGTGTGTGTGTGTAAGCAAATATATGGATATAGATCCGACAGTATGAAGAAAAATATACGGAAAAAAAAAATTTCAATATGCAATTATGCTGTTTTAATGTTAATATAATGTCAACGTCGGACGTTTCGGTCTAATAGACCATCTTCATGACATGAAGATGATTTCAAAATATTATTTCAATCGAGCTTATCTAATATTTTGAAATCATCTTCGAATACGTTTTCACAACATTTCCACGTGACGACGACGACGACGACGACGTGATCATATTAAAACGGAACGCTGATCTTATAAAAAAAATTCAGTTATCTGTTTGGATTGGTCTTGCTCTTATGTCCATCGTCTTTTTCGTGTTGAATTGAATATAGTCTAATGTTAATTATGTTTTATGAATATGTTCTGAAGATGGTCTACTAGACCGAAACGTACGACATTGACATTATATTAAAATTAAAATAGCATAATTGCATATTAGGATTTTTGCTTATTTTTCCGTATATTTTTCTTCATATATATATATATATATATATATATATATATATATATATATATATATATATATAGATAGATAGATAGATAGATAGATAGATAGATAGATAGATATAGATATACATATATAGATATATATATATATCTATACTGGATGTAACAGCAAAATTTTCTAAATCGTGTAACAGCATAATTATCCAGCCCACGAAATGTTTAATATCTAAAAAAAAATGTTCCTTTTTCAGGTTTTCAGATAAGACGTTTAGCCATCTTGACACCATTTGTCGTAAGAATCATTGAAAACCCTTTGCATTATTCAGCTAAAAAGAGTGTAGGCTAAAATGGTATTGTGTCAGACCCACTGACTTCCCAATTGAGCAATGGTGTGAGATCATTCAGTGCTTCAATATTGGTACCAACATTCATACTCTGGCTTCCATCTTCAAAGTCCGTTCAAGAACCACCGAGAGAACGGTGAATAATTTCAAAAAGAGGGAGCAGTAGAGAAGAAAACTGGACCAGGAACTCACAGCAGATATATGGGATCATCATTTCAACTTAGAGCTAAACCAATCAATTAAGAAAAACCTAATTTAATCCATAAGAAGTTTGACATGAAAGAGAGGAGCTTCAGCTATGACAGTCCAAAGAGTAGTGAAAAAAAGACTTGAAAATTAAATCGTACGTAATACCAATGAATTACTTTAAGACAGTAAGTTAGAAGTTTGGAGAGGGCGAAGATCATCTCGAATAAGTTGGAAATCATCCTAGAATAATAAATATATATTTGAAGTTTATTTCAATGCTTACGATCCTTAGCTATAATTAATTAATGACGAACATGTATAAAGGTAAAAGACAATAGGAAAATTTTATGAGCCGACGCGTTTCGTCCAATGTGGACATTTTCAAGGCAAAAACGAAATGAATTTATTGAAAACGAAGTAACTATTAACAATAAACAAAATATCCTTAGCAAGTAAAAGATTTTAGAAAACGCTGTTGTATTCAGTTGAGAATAAACGCATCGGCTAACAATACAGTTTTCCTATTGTCTTTATACTTATATATATATATATATATATATATATATATATATATATATATATATTGATGCACGCTTCATTAAATAATATAGACAAGTTTTGTCTATTTATTTTAAGTAAATTCCTTTCATATTGTCTGATAAGCTTAATAACATTATCATTGAAAGACGAAAGGAAATCACCATATTGATACATGTTTTAATCCAATATAAGATTTCGGCTTACATAAGCCATTATCAAAGATGACAATTACTTTTCAATATATCAACCAATACACGGACAAAACAATGATAGTCTTTTTGTTGCATGGAAGATTTCCAAGCAACGACAAACTCGTGTATATGAAACGCGGAAGCGAAAATCGCGACGCAGCTCGTGACGTCACACGTGACCACGCGAGAGTGAAAACGAGAAGTATTAAGTATGGGAGGCCGTTGGTATAAACCAATGGCTCCTGTTATCAATTATAGGCATTTAAGAATATTTGTGGAGATTTCATAGTTTATTTTGTTCAGGTTAGGTTTCAACAATTTTATGTATATAGCTTCAAGAATTTTTAGTTTTTGTTTATTGTTTTCATGTTTAATGTTTTACCGAATTGTGTATGCGGCCAGGCATGTTGTTCTAAATGCCTAAAAATGTTAGAGTTATCATTCAAATGTATATATAATGTAAAATGGACATTGAAGTCAACACCGACAGTCTGTTTCATGGTTGTACGCAATCTTCATGCCATGTGTGTTGAGTTAAGGCTCGACTATTTATATATGCTTGTTAATTGTGCATTATGGGTAGCAAGATCTATTGTATCATCCTAGTGGTTACTGAGTAGGCGGTAGCGGTTAATAAAGAAGGAATAATTGCGGATCTGAATGGGGGTCATTTGAAGCTATTTTGTAATCTTGTTAACGTTTTATTCACTATTTATCATTGATTGCCTTTTGTTTGTTGTAGATTATTATTATTATTATTATTATTATTATTATTATTATTATTATTATTATTATTATCATCATCATCATCATTATTCTTACTATCATTATTATTGTCATCATTGTCATTATTATCATCATCTTTATTATTATTATTATTATCATTATTATTATTACATTATTATTATAATCATTATCATATTATGGTTATTATTATGGTTATTATTATCATTATTCTTATTATCATTATTATTATTATTATCATTATTATTATCATTATCATTATTATTATAATCATCATTATTATTATCATTATTATCATTATCATTATTATTATCAACATTATTTTATTATTATCATTATTATTATCATTGTCATTATTACCATCATCATTATAACATTATTATAATAATCATTATCATCATCATTATTATTATTATCATTATTATTATCATTATCATTATTATTATTATCATTATTATTATTATCATTATTAATATCATCATCATTATTATTATCATTATTATTATTATTATCATTATTATTATCAACATTAACATTATCATCATTATTATTATTATCATCATTATTATTATTATCATTATTATTATTATTAATAATATAACTACTTGTTATGTGTGTGGTCGAAGTTTATTATTTATCTATTTAAATTGTTTTCTTATTTATTTATATTTATTGTTTTGTTTTTTATTTATTGTCTTCGTTGTCGTTTAGTTACTGGCTGACATGTGATTTAGTGACGTCATTTATTCTGTCGTCTACGTTCAATGTTTTCGCTTGTATGTTAATGTCGTTTTCTGTTAGTTTTAATGTTTCTCTGCATGTTTTAGTTATATTGCTCTGCTGTAGTTTGTTGAGTTTGTTTTTTTGTTTTTGTTTTCTTTGGAGAGAGAAGAGCACGGTTCAAATAAATTGTCTTGTTATCTACGCTGCAATAAATACGTTACGCGAACGGTCTACATTAATTATATTTCTTTTTTTTATTTTGACTGGAAATCACCTAAATGTGTATGAACTCTGATGTTTCTTGCTAAGTCTCTTTTCAAAGTCGTCTAGCTCAGGGGTTGGCAACCTTTTGCTAATTTAGGCTTTTAAAATTATTCAGTGTGCCAAAAGTATACGTATTTTTATACGAGTCAAAATCAATATACCTGTTCTACAATATATTTTATATAGTAATATAGACAATAATACGTAAACCACATTAATAGAAATAAACTGTTTCTTAGAAGATACCACTGTCTGTGACATTATAAAGCAGCGGTCGGCGACCTTTTGCTAACTATATGACGACTTAGGGTTTTAAAATGATCAGTGTGTTAACTGCATACGTATTTTTACACGAATCAAGGCCAATATACCCGTTCTACAATATATTTTATATAGTCATGTATTGTATATATACTTAAGTATATATTAAAATTGAAACAGCTAAATATCTTCTTTGCATTGTAGTAGTTATTGGGCCGGACTTTGTGATGTCATTTGCGGCTGCGTGCCATTTGGAACTTGTTTGGCGTAGCACGCGTGCCGTAAGTTGCCGACACTTGGTGTTACGTATGTACTGCCAACTAAGGAACAAGTCAAAATATAATGGTTGGATGACCCCCACCCCAACCTCCATTCCAACTGAAAAAGAAAAATTACTCATTTTTCATAGAAAATGTTCTCTTGCCTGATCAAAAAAACATTCAGATAGATCAGCGGTCGGCAACATTTTGCTCAGCATGTGCCGACGGAGGCTTTTAAAATTTT
>OZ010614.1:40570684-40600684 GCA_963932145.1 Acanthosepion lycidas
TACCCTTTGTATTGCTAATGATGGAGGACATGTGGAAACTTAAATAAAATTTCAATAAAACCTTAAAAAATACAGATTTACTTCTTTCTAATCCTTTTTACAAATTATTTCTATTGCAAATACAAATAAAGTTATAAATTCTTTGAAGTGCTCACGAACTTTATGGACACCCCGTACTTGTTGCAAAATAAAATTCTAATATTTGCCTTCATAAAGTCCCTCAGAGCAGGAAACGCCTCGGCTAAGTTATCTGAAATGCTTATATATATATATATATATATATATATATATATATATATATATATATATATATATATATGTGTATATGTATATATATATATATATATATATATATATATATGTATATATATATATATATATATATATATATATATGTATATATATATATATATATATATATATATATATATATATATAAAGAGAAAGAACAGTAAGATTTATAATCCTGTGTTCTTATTAATTGTTTTTATTTGTAAAAGACTATGCTCAATACAATTCCACCCTACAACCTCTTTCCCACAGACGAAACGTCGCAAGTCTCTCACTGCTCTATTGCTATTTCCATGGAAAGTGTTCAGACGAAATACATTCCATAGTTCCAGCAGTTCTAACATTCACGGTTAGGACCCGCCATGCGAATTGTAGAGAGCCACCTTCATATTTCATTGGGGAGGTGTAAGTTCCACTCGAGCAGATATTATAAATTTTCTAGTTTAAAAATATGGTCCTATCGCTACACAGGAATTACCATGTTTCAAAAACAGAAACTAAAAAGTTCAAATTTAATTATAGAATTAAGTTAAAATCCCTAGTACTGTTTCATTTTACCAAAATTCACTTGAAAATAAAACAGTAGTATGGATTTTAATTTAATTCTTTAATTAAACTAGAAGTTTTTAGTTTTTGTTTTTGAAACATGGTAGTTCCTGTGTAGCGATGGAATCATATTTTTTTAAATTAGTAAATTTATAATATTTCGGTTGAGCTCTCTAGGGAGTAGGTTTGGGTTTGTAAACAGTGACTATTATAGCTTATATATAGCGAGACTCTTCGCATAGCGAATCGAGTCACTGTCAGTCACTGGGCGTGTTTCTAAAAATAAATACGCTAAAAAAAATCCTCCTGCTTCCCGGGCGTGCGCCGACGGCTTAGTGGTAGAATCTCCGGCTGATGCCAATTCAGTCGGGTTTCGATCCGAGCTAGAGGCAACCGGATGTCTAGCCACACTGATGAGCTGCGAAACAGTCTGTCTGTGGATGACGTTATATATATATATATATATATGTATACTCGTATATATATATATATACTCGTTATATATATATATATATATATATATATATATATATATATATAAATAAAATCTACTTGTCTAAATATTATTTGGGTAGATGGTCTGTTTTTATTATTAAACTCTGATATAATCGTCAGTTTTAAAACCGCACCTGACCATGGCATTGCGCATGAAACTCAGTGATGCCTGTGAACAACAAAATGTATATTTATTCGTATTAGTAGTATAAATATGATGTCGATTATTATACATCGACTACCGTTTCATTACCGCCAGCAGTCACTGCTCCCATATATATATATATATATATATATATATATATATATATATACATACTCTTGAGCAAATTTACTAAAAAACCGCTTTAGTTTCCTTTCTTTAAGCATTCGGTCAGTTTCAGACCCACTATAGTTATAGGGTGCAATCGATTTCTATTTTTTTTCTTCCTCAGGTTAGGTAATTGCTGTCGTTTTTGCATCAGAATTTCCTCACGTCCAGACACTATTGTCTCATCTGTCGATTAGTTGTCCTCGGGCGTTACTCCAACGAAAAGTATGAAAATCGTAATACTGCACGAACAAGCTTTACCAGTGAGCAAGTGAAAATACTATAGACTGGCCCTGAAACTCTCCTTATTTAATTCCAGTCGAGAATCTGAGGTCAATCTGCAAGTAACGACTCGTGAAATGGACATACGAAATACTAAGATGTTCACTGTGTCATGTTCCATCGGAAAAATACGAAGTAAATAATTACGGAATTATTCGTTTTGTTTCAATTAATTTACACAAGTGTTTATTCTGCTGACTGAATAATGATGCTATGAATTTATGTTAAATATTCGCGTCAATCCACCATCGCCGATCGGACTCCGAATTAACACGCCCCGATGAATGGATGTTCTCTCAGGGAGATCCCTATCTCGAGCGGCTATTAATGCAGGAAAATAGTCAGTTCCGTGTAGCGCTCCAGTAAGTACCTGACTCCTTGTACTATTCTCGAAATTTACAAGTGCCAGATTAGGTATAAAATGGAATAATGCTGTCATATTTGGGCAGAAGCTGACCAGTCTTTAGTTCCCAGTTTCGACAGCATCTAAATCCGTCGCCGCCTACTTGGGGTGACAAATTATTTTCCACCCTACAACCTCTTTCCCCACAGACGAAACGGCGCAAGCCTCTCACTGCTTTAACACTATTTCCATGGAAAGTGTTCAGACGAACTACATTCCATAGTTCTAACCTTCACGTTTAAGACCCGCCATGCTACGCGAATTATAGCGAACCACTTTCATACTCTATTGGTGAGATATAAGTTCCATGCGCACAGCTTCTTCCCGCGAACAACTACTGGACCCGATACACACGAGCTTGTTTTCCCGATCACTGCACTCAAGACTGGAGTTAACCGTTATTTTCCCACATATTCGCATAAACTCTGTAACCCTCTAGCTCGAGTGACTCCCGGGCCTTGTACAAGGTGAACCACGCTCTAAAAAAAAAAAAAATGATCAATAAATAAAGACTGTATCAACCTTTGTTATGATCGAACAGACATTAAATAAACATTTAATTTCAGGATATTTTAAAAGTAATGACTACGAACACGTTATTTAAAAAAAAAAATGACTGTCTTTTCTTTTTAAGCACACGGATACACCAAAGATTCTCTAGATTGTTACCCGGCAACAAGACAGGTGGCTGCTCTAATGTTGCTCGAGGTCTTTAGTCTTGGAACTAAATACCCATAAAATAGGCGATTGGTGTTAGTCAAACGACTATCCCATAATTCCATTTTATGGAGTTTTAGGAAGAGTTGCCGGGAGACTGTATAAAAAAGATGAGACAGAACGCTGAGATAAGAAGTAAAGGATGTATTCAATTTATATTTCTATTTGTTGTATTTTAATCAGACATCACGCATTTCTTCTTCTTTTTCTTTTTCTTCTTCTTCTTCTCTTCCTCCTCCTTCTTCTTCTTCTTCTTCCTCTTCTTCTCTTCCTCCTTCTTTTTCTTCTTCTCTTCCTCCTCCGTTACTTATTATTCTCCTCTTACTTTCCTTCTTCTTCTTCTTCCTCTTCTTCTCTTCCTTCTTCTCTTCCTTCTCCTTTACTTATTATTCTCCTCTTACTTTCCTTCTCCCTTCTTCTTCTTCTTCTTCTTCTTCTTCTTCTTCTTCTTCGTATTATTATTATTATTCTCCTCGTACTCTTCTCTCCTCCTCCCCATTTTTCTTCTTCTCTTGCACCTACTGCACTTCTTATTATTCTCCTCCTACTTTCCCTTCTTCTTCCTCTTCTTCTTCTTCTTCTTCTTCTTCTTATTATTATTATTATTATTATTATTCTCCTCTTATTTTTGCCTCCTCCTCCCTCTCCCCTTCTTCTTCTTCTTCTCTTCCACCTGCTCCACTTCTTATTCTCCTGCTACTTCCCCTCCTCCCTTCTTCTGCTTCCTCCCCCTCTCCCTCCTCTTTTTCTTCTCTTTCTCCTCCACTTCTCCTTATTATTCTCTTCCTACTTTTCCCTACTTTTCCCCCTTCTTCTTCTTCTCTTCCGGCTACTCCATTTATTATTCTCCTCCTGCTTTCCCTCCTCCCTTCTTCTTCCTCCACTTCTCCTTCTCATTGTTCTCTTCCTACTTTTCCCCCCTTTTCCCCCTTCTTCTTCCTCTTCTTCTTCTTCTTCTTCTTCTTTGTACTGCGTCTCTTCATAGCATATTGATTTTCACTCTCCTCAACTCCCTTAAATTTTTCGACTCTTCGTTGTCCCATCAAGTCACCCAAACTCCTTAGTTTGAGAACTCCTTTCTTCCCTTTCCCTTCCTTCCTTCAATATAAATTGTGAGTATAAAATTTTCTAAGCGTTCTTCCCACATTTTATGTCCTCCAAAATTTCAGCTCTTTTTATGATATCTGCCTATATTTCTGCGATGAGCTATTGTAACTATTTACACTATTTACATTGTTCGGACTGTTGTCTTCATCTTTGTTGCCATATTCGCGACGTTTCGGTCGTTGTACGCTTCGGCCTACCTCAGGATCGGTCTATATTTCAGCGATGAGATATTGTAACTATTTACACTATTTACATTGTTCGGACTGTTGTCCTCATCTTCTTTGCCATACTTCCGACGTTTAGGTCGTTGTAACCTGCAGCCTTCTTCAAGATCAGTCTATATTTCTGAGATGAGCTATTGTAATTATTTACACTATTTACATTGTTCGGACTGTTGTCCTCATCTTTGTTGCCATATCCACGACGTTTCTGTCGTTGTACGCTCCGGCCTTCTTCAGGATCACTCTATATTTCTGAGATGAGGTATTGTAAGTATTTATACTATTTTCATTGCTTGTACTGTTGTCCTCATTTTTTTTTTTTTTTTTGTCATATTCACGACATTTCGGTCATTGTACGCGCAGACCTTCTTCAAGTGATTCGAATTTTCGAAATGAACCCTTTATTTCGTTCACCGGGTTAGATTGTTCTAGTTCCACTTTCCATGCCTCTTCCGGATCTCTCAGTATCAGTTATCTCCCTTTAGTAACTTTCCAAGTATTTTCTTCCTCCGTTGTGGCCAAGTATTGAACTCACAATTCTTTGTATGAAGTCACTAGATTGCTTAACAAAGGATTTTATCCACTGACCCTCTTTCTGATTCCAAAATGAAAAGACCCTGTATTAATAGACTGAGAGAACGCTTTCGGCCTTCCACAAGCATGGCTGATGCTAACCTCTAGAAGAGCGACTCGTTGCGCCTTCTCGGGCTAACGTTATCTGCTGATATGAATTGGAATGATTATATTGAATCAATTTCTCGGTCTGCTGCTAGGAAAGTTGGTTCCCTGTGCTGTGCTGGACAGTTTTTTTTTTTTTTCGTGCCCGAATCTATCTTACATATTTGTAGGAGAATATGTCGACGATCAGGCTGGAAATAATAAGACAATCTTTCATCTTTCCATTTCTTTACGCTGTATGGATGGTGGGAGTTGAAATTGAGGTACTGTTTAGTGAATGTCGGTTTACGGAATACGGATGTCTTGAACCCATGCTCTGTTCGAGATATTAGAACATCCAGAAATAGGAGTGTGTTATTACTCTCTTTCTCCATCGTGAACTGTATCGAAGGTCTTACTGAGTTCACATGGTCCAGTAGAACCTGGACATCTTCCCGGTGTGGCCAGAGTATGAAGGTGTCATCTACGTACCTTAACGATAGAGTTGGCTTTAGAGATATGGATTGTAATGCCATTTCCTCAAAGTATTCCATGTATACGGAGAGAGAAGAGAGATCACCGCCATCTGTGGGATCAGGTTGAGATCATAGACAAAGAACACCATTGGAAAATTCTCCTGAGCCGACCAGGCATAGAAATGAATACAATATGGGAACCAGTAATAAGGAGTGTCAGAGAAAAGCAATAATAACAACAAAAAAATGCAATATGAGCTCTGGTAAAAACATGATAGATAACAGAAAAAATGCAATATGAGCGGTGGTAAAAAATGGTTGCTTATGACATTAGCTTTATAATATCCAGAAATTCATACACGGATGTTCTGAAGGACACATGGCACAGTGCATAAAGACGTTGGTTAGATCCAGTGACAAGACCCATAGAGTGTGAGTTCAATATCCGGCTAAGGCAGTGGAGAACTTGGACAGTGGAATTAACTTAATTTACTGATACCTGACATCCATTAAACATGGCACGTAGAACTAGAGGAGTGAGCGAAAGGGTTCAGTTCGACATTCCAACCACCTGAAGAAAGCTGAAACGTTGTAATAAATATGGCGACGAAGATAAGGACAATAGCCCGAATAATGTAAATTGTGTACATAATACCTCATCTCATATATAGACAGATACCGTAAATCTGTTGTAACGCAAGAAGAAAAGGCGTTAGTCTTTTACTGATACTATATAGAAGGAAGGGATATATATACACGATCAGACTGGAAATACTAAGATAGTTTTTTTCATCTGGGTACGTTTTGTGTTCTTCTGCTATTAAATCTGCTGCAATTAAAAAAAAGAGACATACTACCGGGCGGTATTGAAGCTAGCTCCTCTCGAGGGATCGTGATTTGGCCTTCGGAGATTGAGAGTCCCAAAGTCTTTGCCCATTCTCGGCATTATAAGCTCTCCTGGCTGCTATTTGATCTGAGTTTTCATTTGCGCGGGACTTTCTTTTTCTCGCTGCAGCCTTGGCTCTTTTGATTGCAATCTGGTCCTTTTAATAGCTCAATGATAATTCTTCTGTCGCCACTGAATTTAAAGACAATTTTATGTACGTAGATCCTTACTTTCCGCATGATACCAAAACTGTATAATATGCTGGGATGCTGGCTCTACGACTAGAGTTTTAAAAAAGTGTGACACAATGAAATTCGCATTTACTATATATATATATATATATATGTTTATATATATATATATATATATATATATATATATATATATATATAAACATATATATATATATATATATAAACATATATATATATATAAACATAAACATACATATATATATAAACATAAACATACATATATATATATATATAAACATATATATGTATATATGTATATATATATATTATATGGAATGGATCAAAATTAATATATTTTCTGTATTTTTAAGTTATTTTATGGATATAACTAATTTCAGTAACTCTTCTGTTATCTTTTTCTATGCTCTCACCGACAAGAATAAAATCTGTATCCCACGCGGATGCCGTCATATAGACTAACGTGATATATATATATATATATATATATATATATATATATATATATATATATATATATATATATATATATAGTCTATTGTGGCAGGAGATCATTATTTAATCATATATTATTAAATATAAGAGAATGTCTATTATGACTGCTCAGTAGCCATTGTAATGTTCGAATATTGGCTCTAATTTCTGGGGAAAATAAAAACATATCTTTGTTTTATGTCTGTATAACCACTCTGAGGATGGCTCATGTGAACCGAAAGCTTAGAACCTACTTCATAAAAAATAATATCCAAATGTTGGACAATTTTTGTCTCTATTTTCACCAGAAATTGAAGCAAACATTCGAACATTGGAACGGCTATATGATCAGACATAATAGACATACATATATGCATACATGCCTATATATATATATATATTTCAAGGCAATTGAAAAAGTCCACATTGGACGAAACGCGTCGGCAACTATTACAGTTTTCCTATTGTCTTTTACATTTATAAATATTGTCTTTTTCTATAGGTTAACTCTGAGAAATGTTTTATATATGTCTTAATATATATATATATATATATATATATATATATATATATATATATATATATATATATGTATATATAAAACCACAAAATATGAGTAATACGAAGATAAAGCCTGCGTGGTGATTAAAAAATTGAAAATAATTAATAAAGAGAAAACCGAGAGTACAAACGACAGAAGAATAGACCAAAAGACAATTAGCGGAATAATATTCTTTACTCTATGTCTATCTGCAAACACATGAAACTAATCGTCGTGGTCGGACATTGTACACCGGAATATGACAAAGAAAATTATATACAAATATTATAGTACACTCTACACATTTTCTTTCCAAGCAAACGGAAGCGAGACTTAACGTTATAACTTAGTATGTATGCGCGACAGTTTTAAAGCAGTTGAACTCTAGGTAATTACCACAGCAACAGTCCCAATGTTTTTTGATCAAACCCCCGTATATGGTATCTGCCATGCACTTTGCTGACTGCATAATACGTTATTATGTAGCATGTAATTTACCTAAATACAGAATATCGTTGGTGAATCAAATTACAGTTTATAATAACGTTTCTTTGCCATTGCATCTACCGGCTGTAACAACATTTTCCAAATCGTGTAACAGCAAAGATATTAGATTAAGCTCTGAACCGTTGTCTCTTAGATATGATTTAAAATATCTTACTGGAATTCTCCAAGGTTTTTTTTTTATAAAGCTACTGGACTCTACATTGAACAATAAGGATCTATTTAGCTCTAAGTTGAAATGATGATCCCTCTTCCTGTTGTGACTTCCTGATCCAGTTTTCCTGTCTACCATTCCCTCTTATTCGTTCCAACTTATTCGCTTGTTCATGGTTCTTGAATGGGCTTTGAAGACGGAATCCAGAATACGAATGTTGGTACCATTACTGAAGGCCTGAATGATCTTTTTCCTCTCACCATTGCTCATTTGGCAAGACATAGTGTGTCTGACACAAAACGATTTTAATCTGTTCTCTTTCTAGCTGAATATCGCAAAAAGGATTTTCAGTGATTCTTACTACAAATGGTGACAAGATGGCTAAACGTCTTATCTGAAAAGGTGGAAAAAAAGAAACTCAATTAGTTTAGTGGTTTTTTTAGATATTAAATACTTTGTGGGATGGTCTTTTGGCCCAATGCTGTTACACGATTTGGACAATTTTACTGTTACACGCGGAATATGAAATAATAAAGATATATGTGAAAATGCTGAGACAAAGTGCAAAATTTGTCTGCTCTCAATGGCTTTCTCAGGTTAGAAATGCAAAACTGTGTGCGAGATAAAATGCCTTGGGGTTACTGAGGACAGGAAGTAATCCCAAATCAAATTAAATTAGATACCTTATCACCTCCAATGTCCAGAAACTCAAGAGATGGTCTGATCACCTGTTTGCTTTATCGATATTGATGTTGATTGATTTTAAAGCAATTCACCGAAAATAAAGTGTTTTCATTATATATATATATATATATATATATATATATAACATATTGCATCATTAATATATATATATGTGTGTGTGTGTGTGTGTGTGTGTGTGTGTGTGTGTGTGTGTGCTGGTATGTAGAAAATAGGAATGAACACGTTAGGTAAATAATCCTGAGTTCTTTAGTATTTTTGTTTTTATTTAAAAAAAAAAACAGTTCTCTATACAGAAGTAGAGCCTAAATTATAATTATTTAAAAATATGATTCCTTCGCTACATAAGAGTTCTCATGTTTCAAAAACGAGACCCGAAACCCTCAATATAATTATTAAAATTCAATTGAATTAAAGTATCAAGCCCTGTTTCATCCTGAAGCGAAAATTTAGGAATAACCAGTCTTGAAATTTACAAAACTTTATAACCATGTCCATTCATTGCTATGGAAACGGCCGGGGCGACCATTTTTGATAAGGGGGCCTAAGAGTTAATTTTTATCCACATATCAGTCACCTTCGGGAAAAAGTCAAACTATAGCAATCATGCAATAAGGTATTGCGCATAGAATTTCCAGGAAGATATAGATACACAGAGCTGTATGTCAAAAGACAGAACAAAATTATTATTTCTTAAAGAATATCAAACAATTAAAATGCCAGTGGTAATAATTTTTACTTCATGAGAGCTCTAAAAGAAAGCAGCTCTCAGTCTTGAAGACCTACAAACAAATCCTTTGGGATTTTAAGTGTTTAATATTCTTTAATATATATATATATATATATATATATATATATATATATATATATATATATATTACTTTAAAAGTTATTTTTAGTGGATACTTATATTTGAGTAGGCGTTCCATTTATTTATTAAACAGTATATTTATTTATTTTTGGTTTACCGACATGAATGTTCGTAAAATCTTATTGAAATAAAATTTGCGCTTTTCTCTGCTACGGGATTTAAACCTGCCGGCATCAGTTAAGCCCGACTGCTCAAATTTGTGTCTTTACATATATACCTGTATATATGTGTATATACAAAGACATCCACGCACATGATGGCATTTCTTTATATATATATATATATTTATATATATATATATATTGATGCCTGTTTCATTAAATAATATAGACAACTTTTGTCTATTTATTTTATGTAAATTCTTTTCATATCGTCTGATAAGCTTAATGACATTATCATTAAAAGACGAAAGAAAATCACCATATTGATACATTGTTTTAATCCTTTCTAAGCTTTCAACTTACATAAGCCATTATCAAAGATGATAATTACATTACAATATATTAACCAATACACGGACAAAGTAATAATGATAGTCAGTGTTTGTTTGCATGGAAGATTGCCAAGCAACGACAAACTCGTGCATACGACACGTTGGAAGTGAAAATCGCACCGCAGCTTATGACATCACACGTGACCATGTGAGAATGAAAACGAGAAGTATTAAGTATTCTATATATATATATATATATATATATATATATATATATATATATATATAAAAGTGAACATAGGCGTCAACACTTAGAGGCGACAGTCTGTTTCATGCTATATGCAATCGTCAGGCCACGTGTGCTGTTATTTTTCTCGGCTATTTATATATATATAGGGTTCAGTGGTGCATTGTGGGTTGTCTATTATGGCGGTTATTTTACCGGAAGTCGTTTGTTTATTTATTTGGGTTAAATTATGTTGCTTGTTTTTATTTTTATTTTTTTCTTATTTTATTTATTCCATAAATATAGCACACCTTAAGACTATGTTTCTTCATATATATATATATATATATATATATATATATATATATATATATATATATATATATATGGATAAAAAGACATAAGGAAAGACTGTTCTTTGCCGGCGGTTTTTTTCTTCTGAGAGACATTGTTAAGGCAAATGTCCCTCAGAGGAGAAAACGCGCCGGCAATGAATAGTTTTCCCCTCTTATATTTTTATTCACTTTGTCCCCTGGCTTTAATTTGCATACACACACACACACACATTCACACATGTACATACACATACACATACACACACACACACACACACATATATATATATATATATATATATATATATACAGGTATTTTGTGTTCGTGTAGCAACCCCTCTTTTATACAAGTTTCATTAATGAAGGCTGATATGGCATGTGATTAAGATTTTATTTAATTTTTCTTGTGTGCAAAAATTTTGTATATCTGAGTGCTTTTGGCTGTTCTATTAGCCATTTTCTAACATGTTTATATATATATATATATATATATATATATGTGTGTGTGTGTGTGTGTGTGTGTGTGTGTGTGTGTGTGTATAATGCAAGATTCTTGGGTAAATCGAATCGAGTTCTCTCAGTCACTGTATGTTTATCTGAAAATACATAAGCTGAAATTCACCTTCATCCCTGCCGTGCGCCAACGGCTTAGTGGTAGAATTCCTCGACTGACGCCAATTACGTCGGGTTTCGATCTTAGCATGAGCCAACCGGACGTCCATCCACACTAATGAGCTGTGATACAGCGAAACAGTCTGTGGATGACACTATATATATATGTGTGTGTGTGTGTGCTAATACATATACACCCACCCAGGCATGTACAATATTAGACACATTTTTGTATACTTGTACACATATGCATGTCCACTGATGCATATATATATACACACACAAAGCGCACTCCGGCTTGCTGTAATGTTTAGTAAGCTTGTCTCGCTAGTCCAGTTACGACTGACATGGTGTTCCACTTTTTCGGCCTTGTGCCACATCTAAGCTACGAACACAAAATAATTAGACGCGTTGTTTCACTAGATCAGTCACGACTGAAAAGTGCGTTCGATGCTCACTAGGTGCCCATATTTTCGACCTTGTTCCACATCTAAGCTACGCTTAGAAACTAACCATATATACACGCACTTAATGCACGCACATAGACACTATACAGCATTCTTTTTTTAAGGAATAAACTGGAGCAGGTATAGAGTTTAATAACTCCGGTATATGATAAAGTAAAAAGACGAAAAGTCTACTAGAGATTTTCAACGACCAAATTATCTGAAAATTGCCGCAATAACCTGAAATCTTAATACACGCGCCACAGAAGTCATTGTATTTTCGTATGGAAGCTGTAGTGCCCTCCCCACTGTCATTTTTTTTTTTTTTTTTTACGAGAGAAATCCAAGAAGTTAGTTTCACTCAGTTGCTTTTCCTCTGTATTTAATTTGTACGCGGCATTGATCTTATGGGGGTTTGGGCGAGGGGAATAATTTCCTAAACACTCCACGAGTCTTTCTCTTATCAACCACGACGTATTTTTTTTTTTTTTGTCTCTATTTCTGCCATTTGATATATCTATCTCTGTTTCTGCCTCGCTTCTAAACGACACGACATTTATCAGAGGCAAAAGTACGATCACGTGATCTTTTAGAATCGGCTATCTTTCTATTTTTCTTTTTATTGGGAAGGTAGGATTTCCATTATTTCTTTCTCGTTTTTCTTTCAGTATTTTAATGTTTGTACAAGCTTGACTTAAGTTTCTTTTTTGAACCTTCTTTTTGGCATGCTTTCTTCTGGAATTTATTTTGTCTTTCTTTCCCTTTTCCTTGCCTTATATTTCTTTCTTTTTTTTTTCTTCTTCTTACTTCGTTTTTTTTTTTCATTTCCTTTTTATAGTTTTAAATTTTCATTCATTTTTCTTATTTCGCTCATTCACTTAAATTATTCTTTGATTTCATTCTCGCCATTCTTCCATTTCTTCGAATTTGTTCTTTATCTTCTCTTTCATTTTTTCTTTCTTTCTTTTTTTCATAATGCAATTTTCTTTCTTTTTCTGACTTCGTTCTCTTTCATTTCTTTTTTTATTCTTTTTATTTTTCGTTCATTTCTCTTATTTCTCTCATTCACTTCTCTTTTATTCGAGTTGGTTCTTACTTTCGTTCTTCCTTTTTTTCTTGCTTTCATTCTTCTGTTTTCCTTGCCATGTCTTTTTTTGGGTGGGGGATTACTCTCTTTTCTTCTTTCTTCTACTAGCTTCGTTCAATTTTATTTTATTTTTTATTCTTTTATCTTTTTTTTGTTTTTTTTCTGTAATTTTTCTTATTCATATGAATTATTTTTCAATTTTTTTTTTCTTCTATTTTTTTCGTTTCTGTTTTATATTTTTTCCTCCATTTCTTTTCAATTTTTTTTTTTTTTTATCGTTTTTTTTTTTCTTCACTTAACGCATTTTTTTTCAATTTTCTTTGTTCTTTTTTTTGGTTTCGTTTTTCACTACTTTTTCTTTTTTTCCTTCACTTCATTCATTTTTATTTTATTTTATTTTATTTTTTATTTTATTTTTTATTTTATTTCATATTTTATTTTATTTTATTTTTTTTATTTTATTTATTTTATTTTTTTATTTTATATTTTTTATTTTTTTTATTTTATTTATTTTATTTTTTTATTTTTTATTTTTTATTTTAATTTTATTTTATTTTTATTTTATTTTTTATTTTATTTTATTTTTTATTTTTTATTTTATGTTTTATTTTATTTTATTTTTTATTTTGTTTTAATTTTTTATTTTATTTTATTTTTTATTTTATTTTATTTTACTTTATTTTTTATTTTTTTATTTGATTTTTTATTTGATTTTTATTTTATTTTATTTTTTTATTTTTTATTTTATTTTTTATTTTATTTTATATTTTATTTGATTTGATTTTTTATTTTATTTGATTTTTTAGCTCGTACTTTACCGTTTTTCCTCCTTTCCTTCACTTTTTTTTGTTTTCGGTTTTATTTTTTATTTTTTCAATTTTTGTTCTTCTCTGTGTTTATTTCCTTCATTTTTTAATTTTTCGTTTTTTTTTTTTCATTTCGTTTTTCATTTTTTTCTGTTTTCTATCTCTCCCATTTACCACTCTCTTTTTTTTCAATGTTTTTTTTTTCCTATGATCTTTCGTTCGTCACTTTTTTTCTCAATCGATTCACTTTTGAATTTTTCTTTTTATCTTCTTTTTCCATCTTTACGTTTTTTCTTTCTCTCGCTGACATCACTGTTTTTTCGTTTTGTTTTTTTTTTCAATTATTTTCACTGTTTGAGAAGGAAAACACAAAAGAATGAGTAACCCGACAGTTGGTCTCTAAAACGACCTCCAATCTGTGGTTAACTGGGGCAGTAAACGGCTTGTAAATTTTAATGCTTCCAAAACGAAACTGCTCTGCTTTATTCACCATAGAAAAACTTTCATTCTTTCCTTCACGTGATTCATTTTTATTTTATTTTATTTTTTACGTCGTTCTTTGTTGTTTTCCTCCTTTCATTCCCTGTTTTTTTTTTTGTTTTCAGGTTTTCTTTTTAAATTTTTGTTCTTCGCTGTGTTTATTTCCTTCACTTTTTAATTCTTTTTTTTTTCATTTCGTTTTTCATTTTTTTTCTGTTTTCTATCTCTCCCATTTACCACTCTCTTTTCATTTTCAATGTTTTTTTTTTCCCCTATGATCTTTCGTTCGTCATTTTTTTTTTCTCAATCGATTCACTTTTCGATTTTTCTTTTTCTCTTCTTTTTCATTCTTTACGTTTTTTTCTTTCTCTCGTTGCCACCACTGTTTTTATTTTTATTTTTATTTTTTCAATTACTGTTTGAGAAGGAAAACATAAAAAAATGAATAAACCCGACAGTTGGTCTATAAAACGACCTCCAATCTATAATCTATAATTAACTGGGGCAGGAAATGGCTTGTAAATTTTAATACTTCCAAAACAAAACTGCTCTGATTTATTCACCATAGAGAAACTTCACCGCCCCCTATCAGCATGGTTGATTCTCAAATCCACGAGAGCATTTCTCTGTGCCGTCTTGGTTTCACGTTCTCCGTTGACCTGAGGATGAACAACTACATTGAATCAATAGCTGCATCTACTGCAAGGAAAGTTGGTTCTCTGTGTCGCGCTGAAAGGTTTTTGTCGCCTGAGTACATTCTTCGGATCAACAAATCTACCATTCGTCCATCCACAGAATACTGTTGCCATAAATGGTCTGGTACCCCCGCTGTTCATCTCGAGGTTCTCGACAAAATCCAAAGACGGATATGCAATGTGATCGGTCCTGACTTGGGGTCTCACCGACGTAATGTGGCTTCCCTCTGTCTTTTCTATAAATTTCTTCATGGCATCAGACCTGACGAGCTATTTTCCCTGGTGCCCCAACTGCATGAATTTGAAGGTGCTACTTGGTTGGCATCTCGGTTCCACCTTTTTTTTTTTTTTTACTGTCGAAACAGTTAAATTTAACCGCCTCTTCTACTGCAGCGACTTCTTCTCTCGCACTTCCCGGCAGAGGAAGTCTCTTCCTCCTACTTGCTTCCCTGATAAATATAACTTCAAAAATTTAAATGTAATGTCAATCTATATCTTCTGTTGCCTTGATCCCAGTTCTTTTTTTCTCCTTCTCCGTTTTTCTTTTTATCCTTTTCCCAACCCCGCCCATATACCAAGCCTTTTCCCTGACTTTCATTCCCTGTGGCTCCTTGCATACTAGTGGCATTCCCACCTTTCTTGGGGTGAAATGCTTCAAAAATATTAGGCTGGTGCAAAATAATGACGTAATAATGTCGTTTTTTGACGTGAAAAAATACGTCAGAAAACGACATTATTACGTCATTATTTTGGCACCAACCTAACATTTATACATAGTTTTTCTTCTCTCGCATTTTCTTTCCTGCTTTACTTTTTTTTCTTTCACTCTCATCAATATTTTTCTCTCGTTCCAACTATGACGATAAACTACATCTGGCAGCAAACATAAGGATAAGGAAAATTCGTATAGGGAAAGAGTATTATGGACAGACGAAACCAAAATTGAGCTGTTTGGAGGTAATTCTAGAAATCATGTAAGGAGGAAAGATGGCGATGTCTTCAGACAAAAGAACAGAGTTCCGACAGTGAAATTTGGTGGTGGCAGCATAATGGTTTTGGGATGTTTTTCTGCAAAAGGTACTGGCAACATTTCATATTGAGAAAGAGTATTATGGACAGACGAAACCAAAATTGAGCTGTTTGGACGTAATTCTAGAAATCATGTAAGGAGGAAAACTGGCGATGCCTTCAGACAAAAGAACACAGTTCCAACAGTGAAATTTGGTGATGGCAGCATCATGGTTTTGGGATGTTCTTCTACAAAAGGTACTGGCAACATTTCATATTGAGAAAGAGTATTATGGACAGACGAAACCAAAATTGAGCTGTTTGGACGTAATTCTAGAAATCATGTAAGGAGGAAAACTGGCGATGCCTTCAGACAAAAGAACACAGTTCCAACAGTGAAATTTGGTGATGGCAGCATCATGGTTTTGGGATGTTCTTCTACAAAAGGTACTGGCAACATTTCATATTGAGAAAGAGTATTATGGACAGACGAAATCAAAATTGAGCTGTTTGGACGTAATTCTAGAAATCATGTAAGGAGGAAAGATGGCGATGTCTTCAGACAAAAGAACACAGTTCCAACAGTGAAATTTGGTGGTGGCAGCATAATGGTTTTGGGATGTTCTTCTGCAAAAGGTACTGGCAACATCTCATATTGAGAAAGAGTATTATGGACAGACGAAACCAAAATTGAGCTGTTTGGACGTAATTCTAGAAATCATGTAAGGAGGAAAAATGGCTATGCCTTCAGACAAAAGAACACAGTTCCAACAGTGAAATTTGGTGGTGGCAGCATAATGGTTTTGGGATGTTCTTCTGCAAAAGGTACTGGCAACATTTCATATTGAGAAAGAGTATTATGGACAGACGAAACCAAAATTGAGCTGTTTGGACGTAATTCTAGAAATCATGTAAGGAGGAAAGATGGCGATATCTTCAGACAAAAGAACACAGTTCCAACAGTGAAATTTGGTGGTGGCAGCATAATGGTTTTGGGATGTTCTTCTGCAAAAGGTACTGGCAACATTTCAGTAATAGATAGTAGAATGAATGCTGCAGCATTTCAAAATATTTTGGAAGCAAATTTAATGATTTCGGTTGAAAATCTTGAACTTCCTCCTGATTGGATCTTCCAACAAGAGAATGATCCTTAGCACACTGCAAAATCTACAAAGAAATGGATTGCCCAAAATAATGTAAATATCTTGAAATGGCCAAGTCAGTCCCCAGATTTAAACCCAATCTAGAATCTGTGGAGTTATTTGAAAATTCAAATCCAATTAAACGTCGCGAATCTGAAAACCATATGCGAAGAAGAATGGAAAAAAAATACCTACTAAAATTTGCAAATCATTAATTGAGAACGACAAGAAGAGGTTGGTTGCTGTAGAAGTGAATAATGGCTATTCTACAAAGTATTAAATGAAGGTTATGTTTTCTTTTTCGCTTAATACGAATACTTTATTCACTCCTTAAGATGAATAAATGTATTTCTATTAAAATTAATTTCATTTGTTTTATATATATATATATATATATATATATATATGATTATTTATTTAAAAATATGATTAAAACTCGCTACATAAGAGGTCTCATGTTTCAAAACAAGAGCCGAAAACTTCAAAATAATATTTGAATTAATATATATTTGAATGATATATATATATATATATATATATATATATATATATATATATATATATATATATATATATATATATATATAGTTATTATGTATCTGCGTATTGTTAATTACATGAAAAGTATGTTTCTTTCATTTATTGGAAATAAAATAAATTAAAAATTTATATGTATACGGATATTTGTTCCCCCCCCCAAACTGTATATACTGAAAATAAAATTGTTCATGGTGTTTACTTATATGGATGTTTTGTTTGTATATTAATATTTTCTCTATTGCGCGTGTAGCAGAAAAAAGGACAATATTTATTAAGATGGGCTTCTTATCCCACGCATGCTCAGTTGTCATTTTCGTAGCCATGAAATGATCGCCATCTTTAATTATAGTTTTCCATTGTTCGATTTTGGAAACGATGCAACTCCACAGCCTCAACACCTGAGCCAGCACGAAAACTCCTTTCACAAAAACGCTGAATATTCGCCTACGCTATGTTTAAGATGTTATCCTTTAGTGTTTCGCCATTAAGGTCTGTCCTTTCTTCAATTTTGAAACAATTTCAACGTCCGCCTATGACGCAAATTGGTCAGATGTTCCCGCTGGTGAAAACGATAAGGTGAATAATTGCTATTGTTCCTACCGCCATGAAAGAATACCAATCCCTTTCTTTTGTCTTCTGCACGCCTGATGATACTTTCGTTTGCCTTTTATGCATTCAGATGACCTGGAGTTTGAAGAACCTACGCGATTTTCTAATTTTGTATTTAGCATGAATGGTCGTCAACAAAAGGGACAACTCAAGGTATGGGTTACATATTAGGGACGTAAAAATTAAGTCGGTACAAAAAATTACCAATTTCGGTCGAGTATTAATAGAGAACATGTAAAATGTGACACAGAAATCTAATGCGTACAGGAATAGAGAAAGTTGTCTTCCAGAAACCAAACAAAGGATTAAAACACAGCAAAGTGTTAGAAAATTCAAAAAAAACAAACAAATGAGTGCTGATCAGATATGTAATCTTCAATATGGCAGTGCATGCTGGACAGTATTCTTACAGCTGAATAAGAAAATTGAGTTGACAGAGACGTTGTTCTATGATGTTTTTTTTTTAATCATTTCACCCCAAACAAGGCGATACAGCCGCTAAGACGCAAGGGTTACTGAGTGTGAAGAAGACAATTGCATTTTTAGAGATCATAGTTGACAAGAAGCTGGCAGAGACTTCTACAAGCAAGAAGAGGCGAGAGAAGAAACTATTAGAAAAGAACTTTACAGTTAGCAGTTTCAAAAGCAAAAGGATGAGAGCTAAGTGTCAATCCTCCAGTGCTCTAGTCTAGTCCTCTAGGTCACTGGCGTGTTTATGAAAAATAAATACGCAAAAGTTCGCCTTTCCCTCTGCCAAGCGTCGATAGCCTAGGGGTTGAAATTTCCGACTGATACAAGATCGGTCGGGTTTCGGTGTCGGCTTGAAGTGGTCGGATGTCTAGCCGCACTGAGAGCTGTGATACAGCAAAACAGTCTGTCTTTGGATGACTATCTATCTATCTATCTATCTATATATATATATATATATATATATATATATATATATATATATATATATGTATTAGGTTGGTGTAAATATAATGTCGTTTTCTCACATAGTATCATATGTTAGAAAACGACATTAATTTTGCACCAACCTAATATATATATATATATATATATATATATAATGTAATGGACAAAGTCCGACAATTATTTTTATGTTTATACATTCTTTTTATAGATACAAATATTTAAGCAAATGCTCTGTTTTATAATAAACAGTATTAAACAACATTTACCTAATTGAATGTCCGATAAATTTTCACAATATGAAAATATTCGTCCTCTGACAGGATTCGAACCTGTATCCTAAACGGAAACGTCATTTAGCCTGACGTGCCTTTAACCTATTGGGCCACTGAGGAGCGTTCAGTCAGCAAGGTCGAATTTACTGCTTATAAACTTCAATTTTCCATGAATCTCTCACGTACGTTTATATCTGCTCAAAGCGTATCCAAATGTAAACAAATGACGTCACACATTATGAAATGGACAAAGTCCGACAATTATTTTTACGACATTTGTATGTTTATACATTCTTTTTATAGATACAAGTATTTAAGTAAATGTACCCGCTCGGCCCGGTGTCTAGGATCAAAGTGTAGTATCTGCGCTTTGTGAGCTGCCGGGTCGGGTGTCTGTCGAACTCTCTGCTTGCAGAGACGAACCCGGACGAAGCTCCGCCGAAGGGTAGGGTTTCGTTGGCGGAGGTTGACGGAACTGGCACCCCTCGGGGGGTTTGGATGGTTATTTATTTTTGGCTGGGTCTACGGGCTGTAGGGTGGATTGATAAATACCATCTATAAAAAGAATGTATAAACATAAAAATGTCTTCGAAAATTCGAAATCATAACCGCTATGTAAGGTTGGTAACTTAATTCATATTGTAATTTTTTTTTAATTAGTTTACGTGTTTTAAAGCCTTGATATTACTGTAATTGTAATATTACTGTAATTGAAAAAATATACAATTTAAATTTTAAAACCTTGCTTTTATACACGGAACCGTCATATAGCCTGTCTTGCTAAGCCATTTAGCTACAGAGGAAGCATCTGCTAATGAAATTTTTCGGACATTCAGACGATTAAATGTAGTTAATACTGTTGACTATAAGGAGAGCATTGACTTAAATATTTGTATCTATAAAAATAACGTATAAGCAGAATATATATATATATATATATATATATATATATATATATATATATATATACATATTATAAGCAGAATATATATAAGCAGAATATATATATATATATATATATATATATATATATATATATATATATATATATATATAAAGTGAACATAGAAGTCAACACTCAGATGCAACAAGCTATTTCCTGCAACATGAAACAGCCTGTCGCCTCTGAGTGTTGACTTCAATGTTTACTTTTATATTTACATACGCTCTATCTCTGATATTGAGCACTTTATCCCATAAATATAGCAGACCTTAAAACTGTTTCTTCATATATATATATATATATATATATATATATATATAAACTGCATATATTTTAGTAGCATGTTTTCATTAAGACATATCTCATTAAATAATTTAGACAAGTTTTTTCTAATTACTTTTAATAGGATCCTCTAGTAATATATATATATATATATATGCGTGTGTGTGTGTGTGTGTGTGTGTGCATATAAATATAAATAAATATATATATATATAATTATTTACATGTTGTTTGCGCGGTACTTATTGGAAAGCGCTCAATATCAGAGATAGAGCTAACATATTTGGTTGGATTGATGTGAGTTTGTGACCCTGGGTTTCACGCTTTTGCGATCGTCAGACAAACTCAACGATCGCACAAGCGTGAAACCCAGGGTCCCAATCTCACATCAATCCAACCATATATATATATATATATATATATATATATATATATATATATATATATATATATATATCTTCATATATATATATATATATGTGTGTGTGCGGGTGTGTGTACGAGGTCTGCTCAAAAAACAGAGCTAAAGTAGACAGTGTGAAGCCACTTGGCGCAATTTGACCTTCAACTCTGTCGCGCGTGCACACTGCGTTATAATCTCACTTACTTCCGTTGTTTGTAGCAGTGCTGGAAGGAAAGTGCGTAGAGTGTGGCCTACTTTTCATACCGCGGAGTTTCCCCCAACGACCTTCACTTGTACAGCGGTTTGGGGCCAAGCACAACAATCCTCATGTCCGACATGGAGCGTGCGGTCGCAACGCTGAGGTTGAATTTTAAAATTTTAAGATTGTGCGTTTTTGCACTTAATATGGTAATAGTAGAATTCTTTTGTACTGGTAGGTTTTTCAGTCAATATGGCATGAACTAAATTGTTCAATAAATACAGGAATGTCACTGTTATTATCCGAAAGTTGCACGTCGGATCAGTTATTATAATATCAAGTTTAATATTTTCGTTAAATATTTACTTAAATATTTGTATCTATAAAAATGCAAACAAATGACGTCACACATGAAAAATATCTTAAAATAATTGTCGGACTTTGTCCATTTCATAATATATATATATATATATATATATATATATATATATATATATATATAGAGAGAGAGAGAGAGAGAGAGAGAGAGAGAGAGAGATAGTAAAAGTAATAAATTCGTTGATATATAATATATGATATAATAATTTTCACCATTTTTCATTTATCAAAATAACATCGCTAAATGTCCCTTTTTTGTGGGTGGCTTTCCTTTATCATCTAAGTTTAAGTCTCGCCTCTCTTTTTCTTTCTTTTCTTTTTCCTTTTCCTTTCTTTTTCCTCGCAGGGAATTTTCACCATTTTCTGATAATATTGTTTGCCACCATGACAGTTCATTTTTTATCTATTTAAAAAAAAACTGTGTATCAACCTGGACTTTGTCAGCTAGCTTTATGACAATGGCCATAAGGATTTTCACCATCCCCCATTATCAAAATAACATTGCCAAATGTCCCTTCTCGTGGGTGGCTTTCCTTTATCATCTAAGTTTAACTCTCGTCTCTCTTTTTCTTTCTTTTCTTTCTCTTTTTCTTTTCCTATTTCTTTTTGCGCCCCTAAATGGTGTCACACATCACAGATTTGTTTTTGACTTCCCAGTAATAACAGGACAACGAAAGAATAGATGTAATCCGAAATATGTTTTTAGAAATGTGTTATTGTTAATTGCAAGAAATATTTTTGGAGCGTGCGGTCGCAACGCTGAGGTTGAATTTTTAAATTTTAAGATTGTGCGTTTTTGCACTTAATATGGCAATAGGAGAATTCTTTTGTACTGGTAGGTTTTTCAGTCAATGTGGCATGAACTAAATTGTTCAATAAATACAGGAATGTCACTGTTATTATCCGAAAGTTGCACGGCGGATCAGTTATTTTAATATCAAATATGTGGTGGAGTTCAATTTATATTACATGAATCATTCATACAAATAAACAGATATAGAAGTTAATGATTTAAATGGCGAGAATACATCTTTGCAAACAAATTTAATAAAGTACATTAACCCCGAACCACATATAAATAAATACAGGAAAAAACAAAAACAAATTTATTTCCATACCTGAAGATATCTGTAGAAACAGACGAAAGCTCGTAAAAAACTAAAAAGACCTTATGCAACTGGAATTTATAAACAGGGATCATAACATTCATATACAGGTTCGAAGTTAGTGTACTTTATTAAAATTGTTTGCGAAGATGTATTCTCGCCATTTAAATCATTAACTTCTATAACTGTTTTTTGTATGATTGATTCATGTAATATATAAACGAACTGAGCAAAATAATAGATAGAAATGACACAAGACTCTACAGGGACGACGGTCTCATAATCTTAAGAAACTGTAACAAACAAAACACAGACAAAACTAGAAAAGCAATAATAAAGATTTTTAAAAATAACGGATTCGACATAGATATAAAAACTAACCTAAACGAAGTAGATTTTCTAGATGTTACCTTCAATCTAAGAGAAGGCACACATAAACCATATAGAAAACCTAATGACAAACCACTCTACATACACACATCTTCCAACCACCCAACTTCTATAATCAAACAAATATATATATATATATATATATATATATATATATATATATATATATATATAAAGTTTCATATTAGTAGCATAAACATAAACGGTATATTGCTCATATGCGTGTAAGTACATCCTGAACATTTTGCCATAATCAGTTGCTTAATAAGGTTTATTATGAAAAGCGTAGACTTGCATAATAAAATCTGACATCGCACAAAGTTGTTTCCCGCCAAACGACGTCCATCCTCGATAGAATTTCCAGCCAAGTAAATTGAATCATCCAATCAGAGAATGACGTGACTTCATTCGGCGTTTCATTTACTGAACAAGGATCGTGTCACCGGCTCAAGTCAATCCAGTTAACTGGCGCAATGTTAACCCAACAACATTCATTGCCTGTCGGTCGATCAAATGGAATTTTTGAAACGAAAACGCGGACTATGGTCTTTGCCGTGGTCGGATTTAAGAATGAAATTGATTTTACGCCATCATAGAATCCCATGGAGAGATCAAATCTCAGAAGTTTTTGTCATGAGCTGTGTCAAATGTTCTTCATTTATTTATTCTCCTATTGTTTCCCTTGATTGCTTTTGGATATATTTTTAATCCCATGACCCGTTAGCTTCGTAAGGGCACCATGTGTACTGCAGCCACTGTAGGAGTGGTGTTTCTTGGTTAAGATAGCCAGACGGAGCTCAACCCTCTCCAGGCTTGTTTTAAGTTCAGTTTTTGCTTCTGCCATCCAAGGTTATAGAACCAAGTCTGTCCTGCTATTTACCCATACCTGGAGGGAGAAAAGTGGATTCATATCTTATTAGCACGTAAGTGAATGTAATGGATTCGACTGGAATTCGAACTCGGCTCTTCGATTCCTCAATCCGAGTCGCTAACCATCACTCCACCGTCCCCTCCCATGCTTTTGTATGCACATTTCCTTCCGGGTCTCAAACGGCGACCTAAGGTTAGAAATGGCATCCTGACATTTTACACTGTGCATTTAAAATAAAAAAATAAATAAATAAAAAACCCTAACCTTAAGATCACACACCTTTTAAATGCGTAAATGTCTTCGTAATGTGTGAGCTGTACCTAAGGTTAGAAATGGCATCATGACACTTTCCACTGACAAAAAAAAAAAAAAAAAAAAATACATAGATAAAGCCCTTCGTAGAGTGTGGGCTGTGAGAACAATTTTTTGTATCTCCTTGAGGCATGGACTTCCATGACTCCCTTCAATTAGTCTACTGCAATCTTTTCCAACCAGTCCTCCAACTACAACAGGGATTGTTGATGTTCCCATGTGCCACATTTTCGAGATTTCTATTTCAAGGTCCTTGTATTTTGACAACTTTTTGAATATCTTCAAAGATACATTGCAGTCAGCAGGGACTGCCATATCAATAGAGAGGCACTTTTTTTGTTTGTGGTCTTTAATAACAATATCTGGGCGGTTGGCCTGGATTGTTCTGTCAGTGTGTATTGTGTAGTCCCATAGAATTGTAACAGGTCCTATCTCCGTAACCGGGTCTGGGTGGTGTTCATACCATTTTCTTTCAGTTTCCTTCCCATACAAGTTGCAGATTTTCCAGTACAGATATTGGCCCACTCTGTCATGCCGGGTTTTATATTCAGTGGGTGCCAATATCGTGCAACCTGATACCAGATGATCAATCGTTTCTGGATATTTATCACAGAATCTGCATTTTGAGCTGACTATATTTTTGTATTTGTGCTTGATAATTCCTAGTTAACAAGCATTGGTCCTCTTTCAGCTTTAAACCCTGCACTACGTAGCCACTGATGGGTACGGGTTTTGTCTACGTCAGCTTGTTTGGTACGGGCAGAGCATTGGCCATGAAGCGGTTTATCTTGCCATCGCTTCTGTATCTGGTCGGTTGCATTCGTTTTTGTGTCTTTTTAAAGTATTTTTTCCGGGTCACTCCTAACCTAGGGTTAAAAATGGAATCATAACATTTTTCACTGACCAGTTAAAAAAAAAAAAACAATAACACATATATTACATAGATAAAGCCATTCGTAATGTGTGATCTGTACTTGTTTGTACATTTTTTTGTTGTTTTTTTTTTGTTGTTGTTGTATTTCTTTAAAGCATGTTCTACTAGAAATTCCTTCAGTGAATCTATCGGAGCCTTTTACTAAATAATATTTAATAAAATAATCAATAACTGCTTTGGTCTTTCCTCTTAATAATAAAATAAATATTTTAACGATCAATCTTTGTTTTTATCAAGTTTGGAGTCATTTTTCATCATCTTTTATAGAAAAATTCTTTCTTCCTTCTTTTCTTTCTTTCTTTTTTCTTTTTTTCTTTTCTTTTCTTTCTTTTCCTTCTTTCTTTTCCTTCTTTCTTTCTCAGGTTGCTCATACATTCTTTCTTTCTTACTTTCTTACTTCTTATAGAAAATCTTTGGAGGCATCTGTAGTTATTATTATTATTATTATTATTATTATTATTATTTCTTTTGATTTTAGTTCCGGGTCCCAACCAGAGACCTAAGGTCAGAAATGGATTCATGATATTTTCTGCTGGCCGTTTTTGTAATAAAGATAAAACGATCTAAAATCACACACATTTAACGTAGATAAAGTTCTTCGTAATATGAGAACTGTATTTATGGGAACAATTTCATTTTGTATTTGCTTAAGGCGTGGGCTACCAGGAATCCCTTCAATGAGTCTATAGGAATCCTTTCCCAATCAAGTCCTCATGTGCCACATTTCTGAGATTTCCATTTCAAGGTCCTTGCATGTTGGTATGTTGACTACCAACAAAGTGCATTCTGTTTTTTTGTTTTCTGTGGTCTCTGATCACGATGTCTGGGTGATAAGCTTTGATTGTTCTGCCTTCTGTGTGTATTGTGAAGTCTCATAAAATTTTTAAAGGTCCTATCTCTGTAACCGGACCTGAATGGGGTTCATACCAATTTCTTGCAGGTTCCTTCCCGTATAAGTTGCAGATTTTCCTGTGCAGATATTGGCCCACTCTGTCATGCCGGGTTTTATATTCAGTGGGTGCCATCAACGTGCAATCAATCGTTTCTGGATATTTATCACAGAATCTGCATTTTGGGAAAACGCAATTTTTCAGTATGTCGTTCGTAATTTCTAGTTAGCAAGCATTGGTCCTGTGTAGTAAGAATAAAACCTTCGGTTTCAGTTTTTAACCCTGCACTACGTATCCCCACTGATGGTTACAGAGTTTGTATACATCTGCTTCTTTGGTACGGGTAGAGTATTGACCGTGAAGAGGTTTACCTTACCGTCGTTTCTGTATCTGGTTGGTTGCATTTGCCTGTTTTCTTTTTAAAATATTTTGAAGCTGCAGTCGATGTATTATGTTTTACTTGCATTTCTATTTGAAACTCTATTTTGAACTTTTTGGCTTCCTTTATTACTGATTAAAGTTTGTTCTTTCATGTTCTTTGAGACAGATCATCATCCAGTCTTCTGTAGTTTCCAGGTATCTTTGAAGGCCAATTGCTGTAGTTTTGTACGGTAGTTCGAGTTGAACTAATCCTCTGCCTCCTTCGGATCAGGGCACATACGGATGATCAACATCAGCCTTGCATTCGGTGGCAGGTAAGATTTCTCGTTTTGGCGTCCAGTCGCTTAATGTCACCTATGTTCCTGTTAAGGACATTAAAACTGTATTGCACCACAGGTACGGCCAAGGTGTCTATGGTTGATATTCTCTTTTTCTTTATTTGCTTTTAAATTCAGCTCGGTATTCAGTACCAGACGCACACGCCTATAACCCTTCTTTCTTACCTTCTTCATTTGCGTATGCTGTATTCCATCTTCTTAGCTAATTCTTAGAAACCTCTAGGCCTTTTCTTGTTCCAGTTCGCTAAACTTTGTGACAAAATCTAAATCTATTCAGTGCGTTTCTGTAGTTCCCTGTTTCTTGACGCATTCAATTTTGGCCAGCGTTACTTTCATAAATCTTTTGTGCATACCTAGCATCTTACTATCCAAACAAAACCTAGCATCGTATCTCTTTGGTTCAGGTCATAAATGTATCGGAGGACGGCAATTGAACAGAAGTCGATGCCGGAGGTCAGAAACGATGGCATTGCTCTAAACACGGCAGCAGGCAAATCAGCAAGCGGCGGTTATTTCTCCAAGACAAGTGGGCTGGATATTGTTCTCCCGTCCAATTTTTGGCACCGTTGAAATCTCGGTGGAAATCAATAAAGTAACCAATCAGCAGTCGATTCTTCCCCGCCACTCAAATTATGTTATGCTCCCCAGGTCTGTATCTGTTGCGGAGGCGAACAAGCTGTTTTTGTCCCTTTTCCCCCGGGGTTTTCAGTGCGAGGAATTGTTGGTGTGTAAGTCTTATAATGATGGCTTCCCTTTTTGGTCTGAATTTTTGACTTTCGTCTTTGGTGTCGATTCAGTTTTTGACTGATTTACCATTGTATGTGATTAGATTCTCAGCGACATTTTTTTTTTTTGTCTTCAACTTCCGTTTCTTCCTTTCATCCCAAATTTCTCTTTTTCTCCTTTTCTTTCTTTCTTTCTTTCTTTCTTTCTTTCTTTTTTTCTTTCTTTTTTTTCAACTTTATATGCATTTTCACGTTCTTCTGCCATTTTCTTCTGTTTCTTTGAAAGATTTTATTTCGCTTTTCCCGTTTTCTCCTGGCTGCTTCTAAACTATTTCTTACTCTTATTCTTTTTTCTTTCTTTCTTTCGCTATTTCTTTTTCGAGATGCTTATACTTTCGTTCTTTCTTTCTTTCTTTCTTTGTTTTTTCTTTCTTTCTTTCGCTATTTCTTTTTCGAGATGCTTATACTTTCGTTCTTTCTTTCTTTCTTTGTTTTTTTCGCTATTTCTTTCTTTCGCTATTTCTTTTTCGAGATGCTTATACTTTCGTTCTTTCTTTCTTTCTTTCTTTCTTTTTTCTTTCTTTCTTTCTTTCGCTATTTCTTTCTTTCGCTATTTCTTTTTCAAGATGCTTATACTTTCGTTCTTTCTTTCTTTCTTTGTTTTTTCTTTCTTTCTTTCGATATTTCTTTCTTTCGCGACTTCATTTATGAGATGCTTATACTTTCGTTCTTTCTTTCTTTTTTCTTTCTTTCTTTCGCTATTTCTTTTTCAAGATGCTTATACTTTCGTTCTTTCTTTCTTTCTTTGTTTTTTCTTTCTTTCTTTCGCTATTTCTTTCTTTCGCGACTTCATTTATGAGATGCTTATACTTTCGTTCTTTCTTTCTTTTTTCTTTCTTTCTTTCGCTATTTCTTTCTTTCGCGACTTCATTTATGAGATGCTTATACTTTCGTTCTTTCTTTCTTTTTTCTTTCTTTCTTTCGCTATTTCTTTCTTTCGCGACTTCATTTATGAGATGCTTATACTTTCGTTCTTTCTTTCTTTTTTCTTTCTTTCTTTCGCTATTTCTTTCTTTCGCGACTTCATTTATGAGATGCTTATACTTTCGTTCTTTCTTTCTTTTTTCTTTCTTTCTTTCGCTATTTCTTTCTTTCGCTATTTCTTTTTCAAGATGCTTATACTTTCGTTCTTTCTTTCTTTCTTTGTTTTTTCTTTCTTTCTTTCGATATTTCTTTCTTTCGCGACTTCATTTATGAGATGCTTATACTTTCGTTCTTTCTTTCTTTTTTCTTTCTTTCTTTCGCTATTTCTTTCTTTCGCGACTTCATTTATGAGATGCTTATACTTTCGTTCTTTCTTTCTTTTTTCTTTCTTTCTTTCGCTATTTCTTTCTTTCGCTATTTCTTTTTCAAGATGCTTATACTTTCGTTCTTTCTTTCTTTCTTTGTTTTTTCTTTCTTTCTTTCGATATTTCTTTCTTTCGCGACTTCATTTATGAGATGCTTATACTTTCGTTCTTTCTTATTTCTTTCTTTCGCTATTTCTTTTTCGATGTGATTATTCTTACTTTCTTTCTTTCTTTCTTTTTTCTTTCTCTCTCTGGTTGCTTATACATTCTTTCTCTCTTCCATTCTTTTTTCTTTCTTTCTCTGTCCGTTCATAAATTCTTTCTTTCTTTCTTCTTTCTTTCACGGTCTGCTTATACGTTCTTTCCTTTTTCGTTCTTTCTCAAGCTGCTTATACTTTCGTTCTTTCTTTTCGTTTTCTTTCTCGAGCTGTTTAAACTTTCTTTTTTCTTTTTCTTTTTTTCTCGGCTTGCTTATACTTTTTTTTCCCCCTCTCTCTCTTTTTTTCTGAGGCTTCATATACTTTCGTTCTTTCTTTCTTTCTCGGCTTGCATATAGTTTCTTTTTTTCTTTCTTTTTTCTGTATTTCTCAGGCTGTATATACAGTATCTCTTTATTTCTTTCTTTCTTTCTTTTTCTTATTTCTTTCTCTGTCTGCTTATACATTCCATCATTTTTTTTTCTCTTTCTTTGTCTTTTCTTTTTTTGTTCCTCTCTTTCTTTCTTTTTTTCTTTCTCAGGTTGCTTGCATTTTCGTTCTTTCTTTCTTGGATGCTTATATCTTCTTTTTTCTCTCTCTAAATTCTTGCTCTTTCTTTCTGTCTCTAACTGCTTATACGTTCTTTCATTCTTTTTCTTTCCCTCTTCTTACTTTATTTCCTACATTCTTCCTCTCTTACTCTTTCTTTCTCCGGCAGTTTATGCTTTCTTTCTTTCTTTTTCTTTCTTTGCTTATAATTTCTTTCTTTTTATTTCTTTCTTTATCGAGCTGTTTTTATTTTCTTTCTCTTTCTTTCTTTTTCTTTCTTTCTCGGACTCCTTATATT